>ML685841.1:6178128-6237208 GCA_007922175.1 Pelusios castaneus | reverse complement strand
CTGGTGTGGGGGCAGTCATGAGTTCAGTAAACACTGTCATAATGTATTGCTGGTAAGTGTTATAGTTCCCTTTATACCTTTTTATCCTTCTCAGAGCCATCTGTGAGGAGGATTCCCTTTGCTTGCATGTGGCGGTAGAGAATCTTCTGAAGAGCTGACATGTCACATTTGATCACATATTCAACCTAGTGTGAAAAACAGCAATAGGTAAATGGAGCATCAATCTGTCAAGCTCTAACAACATTAGGATGGTTTAACTGGTTCAACAGCACTTTACGTCTCCCAGGGAGAAGGAGAGAATTGTAAAATGGCTACCCACTCTTGGAATCCAGCTCCACTCATTGCAATGATCCTCTCCAAGATTTATCTTTGGATCCCATGTCTATTGTAAATTATTTGGTCCCTGAGCATGAGGATATATGCTGTTCAGCAAAATAGAGAGATTTCTCTATTTTCTCTTTTTCTATAATTATACAAGTGTTCTCACAATGAATGACTTATAACTTGTGAATTTTCTTTATCACACTTACGAACATTTTAAAAATATCAGCTGTGGTTGTATACGTGGCACAAATGAGATTCCCTTTTAGCAATAAATATCATGTCATTTGCTAATATTTGGGTGGAAATATACATTTTCTTTCCCAAACATGTATTTAAGAATGAGGAAACTGTTTTAATTATAGTGAAGTATAACACGATCCCCCAAATTCAATTCTATTTCAGTTCCATATTGACTGAACTAACTCATATTTGGTATGTTCTGATCACATATCAGTCTCAAAGCCATTAATATAGGGAGTTTCTTCATATATAATTTTAAACACACACTTTCCTATAAAGTAACTCATGCATAAAATCTGGCTTGGTATATGCTCATTAATTGCAAGAAATCTTGCAGGATGTGATTAAAAGTAAATCAGCAAGCCACCGAATGTTTAATAAACTGATTAAGAAACGTTTGGGTTATTTTCAGCTTAGAGGACCAGGAGCATGAGGTCACAGATGAGAGGGTACTGAATATTCATTTAGTAGCTTCTTTAGCAGGAACCTGTCAGACAAGCTGGACTGTCTTTTGTCAACAATTCCAATGCATCATTTTGATAAATATTTTTGAATAAGAGCACACAATCACAACTCCCTTAAATGAACATATGGAAGCATTTTATCAATTCCTCTTTTTAAATAGAGCTACTGAATGCAGTGGTTGTCACTGACAGCCAACGGGGAGAAATCTGAACTGCAATACAAATTTAAGTAATGAGATTGTACTAGTAGCAATTCAGTCAAGTCTCAAAGCTGAGTATCTTCCAAGTTAAAATGAATAAAAAAATGTTGCGAAGGAAGTTGGCATGAATACTAGATGTTGGGAGGGAGACGGACATAAAGGCAATAATGTTCACAACATTTAATTAAAGATATGTATTTTATGCCCCTTTCATTAAATAAATACTATCACTAAGCACTTAGAACTGGTTTATCTCTTCAAAGTGCTGGTTTATATCTTCAAAGTGCTGAGCCATGTCAATGTTAGCACAATGTCACAATAAAACTCACGTAACAGAATAGCCTTATTATTAGTTACGTCCAATAGATTTCAGTTCAACTGGGGAGTCAAATATCCCCCAACCTCCACATCTGAAGACAGAGCTGAATTTTACAGCTGCCTCCTCTGTCAGGACAAAGAAAACTCCCTGACTGCTTCTCTCCCAACTTTCATTTGGACTTGAATGCTGTGTTCTCACCTACTTATATTTCAGCATTTGTGCTGTTTGCATTTGGCTCTGATTATTAGACAGAGATCATTAAATGGCATAGACCAGAGAAGAAGATCTCTGAAACATTTTGCAGGCAAGTTCCATTTGACAGCCAGAGATCCAAAGAGGCTTTGCCTTTTTCTGGTAATTAAAGAATACTTGCTAAAATAAGCGTGTCAAATTTATCTAACGTAATGCCTCCTTGTTGATGATTATTTGGGAATTAAGGTCCAATTCTGCCAGTTTTTCCAGGTACTTCATTAGGAACAGAACCGGGTCCACAGTAAAACAAGGGCCCACTGTTTCACATTTACAACACAAGACATTGGCAAAATAAAAGAAAATTAACAGAAAGGCCTTTCCAAAAATCTTCATATTCTGTTTCGATTGAATTCATTCATTTACCGCTATAGTTACAGAGTTAAGTCTAGAGAGGCTGGAAAGCAATATAAGCAAGAATACCCCTCCAAGCCTCTTGTCCATGGCCTGAAGAAGCTTGTCTCAGACACTCACACCAGAATGGGAGAGCAAAATGAGTGAAAATTCAGGACTCCCATATGCTCCCAGGCTACCCAGCACAGACTTTTCCCTCCTGTAGGCTGGTCTCCAGGTGCTGGAGCGTTCTCATTCCAAGTACAAGTTCCAAAGGGGTAGCCGTGTTAGTCTAGTTCAGCAAAACAAACAAGGAGTCCTGTGGCACTTTTAAGGACTAACACATTTATTTATTGCATGAGCTTTCGTGGGAGAGATCCCACTTCGTCAGACTCTTGAAAATGGAAAAAAAGTATAGAAAGGAGGGATAAATGCATTTATAATGCTACTTATTTCTCTGTGTGCATCAGAGACCATTAAAATGGAAGTAAATGGCAGATTTAGACTTTATCTTAAGGTGCCCTTGGTACTTTAACTGTAAAAGGCTAAGATTCATGTTCTAATCAAATTGATCTTTGTATATTTAAAAGAAACATGAGGAAGCAAAGCCATCCTATAAACTACTACACCGTAATTAAGTCCAGGTTAACTCTGTCTTCTCAATAGCCTAGTGGAGATACTAGGTTACAAATTGCTAACTGTTGGGAAGTTTGGTTTTCACATGTCCTCTGCTACCTATCACACTGACCTTGCATAATGCAGGAATAGCAAAAAATAGTTTTCAAGGTTCACTTAATATTGGTACAATGCTGTTTGTTTTTCTGCATATCTCTCCTCCATTGGTTTGAGTCCTGAGTGTGCTTTAGAGAGCAGAACTTTTGTATATTTCAATCATGTGCCCATTCACACTGGTGGAATAGATTTGATGGAAGAAGAGAACAAGTCATGGGTAGTGGATTTCCTTTGCAATACATTACTTTTTAGGCTTAAATTTTAGCAGTATATATTTTAAATGACAGAAGTAGGATAAGCATTTGTCCCCTGGTGCTTTTTAAAAAAAGAAAACAATGTACAAAAATCCCAGACACCGGGGAATAAGCTTTTCATTGAACCATTCCATCACAAACCTTTTCGGGCAGTTGAGATTCAACCTCTTTCTTCAGTCTCCTCAGCAGGAATGGTCGTAACACTTTGTGGAGACGTCGGATGATCAGAATGGTCTCTTCCTCATTTAAATCCACCTTCATAAATGTAATTATAAGAGTTACTACTTGATAGATCTGTGAATTATGTAAGATCATTGTGACTCATTACAAATATAAGTGCAATATTTACACCATACTGTACTTTTGTATTTTATTATCAACAGGACTCTGAGTCCAGAAAGAGATATTTAAGTGAAGCATTGTAAAGCTGTAATGAAGATGACTGTTACATAAGGGTGATTATTCTGTAAGTACAAGGGAGAGTTCAGACATTATTCCTATAGCATGGGCTCCATTTTGTTTCTGATTGATTTAAGCAAACTGTTCCAGTACCCTTTCTCCAGTCATGGCAAATGGAGCATTAAACCACTGCTCAAAGGTGCTGCAGCTCTTGAAAATGGTGGGCAGGAGGAAGTTGAGGAGAGCCCAAAGTTCAGGCAATTTGTTCTGCAGTGGTGTTCCAGTCAACAGAATCCGTCTAGGTGCCACGTAGTGGGTGTTCAAGACCTGAGTCAGTTTGCAATGATGGTTCTTCATTCGATGGCCTTCATCTACTATCATATATTTCCATCGAATCTGCAACAGGGAAAATTCACACCTAGTCAGTGAACTCAGAGAAAAGCAAACTTTTGACATCGAGATAAGACACTGTCTGGGTTACTGCAAAGTGCTTCCCACCAGCATTAAACAGGAGAGAGATGCTGAAGTTGTCAGAGCTTGGCTATTTTGGCTTTAAGGGTAGTTCTTATTGGGGGCAAGAGCCCAATGTAGCATTATCCAAGCAGCAGTGACCTTGTATGTAATGGAGGAGGAACAAATGATGGCTAGGCTACAACCGTATCAGAACCTGCAATTGTTAACAGCTCATTTCCACCAATTAAGATTTTTCACAGGGTGGTGTCTTTAGGAGACCTGTACTGTAGCATCAGGGTACAGGTTAGTAGGGGAAGAGAAAAACCAAGAACTCTAAATGAAGTTGTCAGAAGTAAGAATTCGGAGAAGCAGCAAGTACATTTTCAAACCAGCAAATGTTATGAGCTCCTAAGAAAGCCGTTGTGCATGTTTCTTTAGTTCAGTCAAACCTTTCCTTCTAATTTTAATGGGAGAAAACAAAACAGACCAAAGCAGCTAGGGCCACTGCAGACTAAAGCCAACTGCAGTCACTACAACTTCTTAATGAAGGAAGTAGCAATGGATGTCTCCACAGGAAATTTCAGCTCCCACTATCAAAGACTTAATGCAGTGTCAGAGCAGATGCTGAAACATAACTACCCAAGAACTCTATGTGCTATGAGCTGAGGACAAAGAACAAGAGTGGGGGATACAAAAATGCAGCAGACACAAAGTAAACTGTTGGGATTCAGTATTAACTTTTTTCATGCATTCAGAGATGTACTGAGTGCCTTCTCAAATAAGTCAAGGCACTGTCAATGCTCCAAAAGCATGTAAATTACATTTAACATGACAAATAAAGAGTCTTAAACATACTTAAAGAGTGAGAAGAAGGAAAAGGAATGACAGGGTGACTGGAAGATCATACCATCTCTCAGTGAGGAGTGTATGCACCTTGTTGGTCTGCTTTATATATAGAGTGGGTATTTATGTTACATTAATTGCACATTTTAAAAATACATCTACTACTACTGAGGCATCAATCGTTACATGTCAGTTTGAGAGTTTTTAAATAACACCATCACCACTTAGGAGACATTTAGCTTAAGAAAACTGGATCATTAGGTGATGTAAAGTTTTCTGGCTATAACATGTAAGGCGTTAAGCTATTATCTGGCCACAAAGAAAAACCACCAAACAAACAGAAATTCTGTAATAGTGGTCGGTCTCTGTCAAGAAACACAGAATTGGAATAGCAGGAAGTCATAGATTGGAGATCAGGATAAATACCATTACAAAGTGTAGAAAAGATAGTATTTTACCATGGGTCGACAAGTTTTTGGTATTGATGAGACCCCAGAGCATGAAAATTATTCTCTTCGCCACAGCTTGAAAAATCCTGCTGCTCTCAGGGAGGAAAGAAGGAACTGAGAATTACAATTGTGAATGGGGAATGGAGGAGGTAGATGATAGTCCTAAGACTTCAGTTAGGCAAAGAAGAACCAGGGACTCTGCTTTACAGAACAAAGGAACAAAAATGATCATGTCTCTGGGTAAGGATAAAAAGGTTTTAAAAAAGGGTGATGTAATGGTGCCTGCTACAGACCATCTAACCAGGAAGAAGAGGGGGATGAGCCTTTTTTAAAACAACTAACAAAACCAACCAAAACACAGAACTTGGTGGTGATGGGAGTCTTCAACTATGCAGACATCGGTTGGGAAAATAATACAGCAGGGCGCAGATTATCCAACAATTTCTTGGACTGCACTGGAGACAACATTTTATTACAGAAGGTAGGGAAAGTGGTTAGAGAAGGTGCTATTCTGGTTGTGATTCTAATAAATAGGGAGGAACTACTTGAGAATCGGAAGGTGGAAGGCAGCTTGGGTAAAAGAGATTATGAAATAATAAAGTTCATGTTTGTGGCAGGAGGGGGAAAATGCAGAATAAAAGGCAATGGACTTCAAGAAGGCAGAGTTTAGCAAACTCAGAGAATTAGGCGAGATCCTGTGGGAAGCAAGTCTAAGAGGAAAAAAAGTTCAGGACAGTTGACAGATTTTAAGGAGACATTATTAAGGCACAAAAATCAAGCTATACCAATGTGTAGGAAAGACAGAAGTATGGTAAGGACCACCCTGGCTTAACCAGGAAATCATCTATGACTTAAAACTCAAAAAGGGGTCAAACAAAGTGGAAACTAAGTCAAATTACAAAGGAAGAACAGGGACACTGTAAGCATTACTAAAGGAGGAGGGAAAGGCAATTACAAAGAAAGCCACAATGGCCAAAATGCTAGATGCCTTTTATGCTTCAGTTTTCATCAAAAAAGTTAGCAGTGATTGGACAACTGACAGAGTGAACATCAGTTCAAATGAGACAGAATCTGAGGCTAAAATAGGAAAAGAACACCTTTAAAATTACTTAGACTAATTAGATGTCTTCAAGTCAGCAGAACCTGTTGAAATATATACTAGAATACTTCAGGAACTGGCTGAAGAGATCTCCGGGGCATTAAGGGATTAGCTTTGAGAAATCATGGAGAACAGGAGAGTTACACCAGGACTGGGAAAAGGCATATAATATTTATCTTAAAAAGGGGAATAAGGACAACCCAGGAAACTACAGACCAGTTACTTTAACTTCAGTGCCCGGAAAAATAATGGGGCAAATAATCAAACTTTCTATTAGTAGGCACTTAGAAGCAAATATGGAACAGTCAACATGGTAGAACAGTCAGCATGGTAGATGTTGTATTTTGACCTTAGTATGGCTTTTGATATGGTATCATATGACTTTCCCATAACAAATTAGAAAAACATAGCCAAGACAAACCTATTAGAAAGTGGGTGGAAAACTGGTTAGAAAACCATATTCAGAGACTAGTTATTAGTGAGTCACAATTGAGTTTAACGGGCTTATCAAGTGGGGTCCTGTAGGGATCTCTCATGATGTATGTGACAAAACTGATTCTATTCAAGTATTTGAATAATGGCATAGAGTACACTTTTATAAAGTCTGTGGAAAATACCAAGCTGGGAGAGGTTGCAAGCACTTTGGAGGACAGGATTTGAATTCAAAATAATATTCACAAACTGCAAAAACTGGTCTAAATTAAATAGGATGAAATTCAGTTACACTTCGGAAAAAATAACCAGCTGCACAAATACAAAAAGGGAAACGACTGCCTGAGAAGGAGTACTGCAGAAAAAGATCTGGGTGTTACAGTGGGTCACAAATATGGGTCAACAGTGTAATACTGTTGGATAAGGCAAACATCATTCTGAGATGTATTAGCAGGAGTGCCATAGGCAAGACGCGAGAAGTAATTCGTCCACTCTACTCAGCATCGATAAAACTGCAACTTGAGTTACATGTTCTGGACAGTTCTGGACACCACATTTTAGAAAAGATACGGACAAATTGGAGAAAGTCCAAGAGAGCAACAAAAATGATAGAAGGTCTAGAAAACATGATGAATGAAGAAAGATTAAAAAAAAAACAACAGGGTTTGTTTAACCTGGAGAGGAGAAGACTGAGAAGGGACATGATAACAGTCTTCATGTACGTAAAAAGTTGTTATATAGAAGACTTGTTACATAAATTGTTCTGCTTCTCCACTGAGGACAGTAAAAGTAGTAATGGTCTTATACTGCAGCAAGGGTGAGTGATTTAGGTCAGACATTAGTAAACTTCCTAACTGTCTAGGTAATTACGCACTGGAATAAATTATCTAGGGAAGCTCCAGAATGTCTATCCCTGGAGGCTTTTAAGAACAGGTTAGACAAACACCCATTGGGGTTGGTCTAGATTAATGATAATATTTACTCCTGCTTCGTTGCAGGGACGTGGACTAGATGACCTATCAAAGTCCCTTCCAGTCTTACATGTCTATGATTTCTATGGGCAACATAATGGGAGTTTCATGCAAGACATAGTTTGGTGATACAGAAGAGTTTGCAGTTTAGAAGCAACAGAAATCAATTTTTACCTTAGCTAGAATGTGTTTGTCCTTTATTATGTATTCATAAGTAGTTAAAAGAACATTAAATTTTCCACTTCGAAGTTGAGGAACAAGTGAACGGCGCATGGCAGGGGTCCCCTGAAAAATAAAATAAAATAAAGGATGAAGAAAATAGTTGTATATAGATTCTGCTATTTCCTACAGTCATGGATTTGCAGAGATATGGTGTTTGTTTGGTTTTGCTCTGTAGCATACTTGGATATTTTGACATATTCCAGGTCCCTTCAGATTGGTTTCCCAAGTGAAGATCCCAGGAGGGAGAAGAGAAAAATCATAGTAACCTTGTACCAGGAAACTATCTGCTGGATTGCAAAGTTCTGTTTATAGGGAGCTAGCAGCAGTCAGTCTAACTAGTCTCCTTGGTAACGACTTGACTTTGTAGGAAAAACGGGAAATGCAGAAGCCGCACACCAAAACTATTCAGCGATACACAAAATGTGTCCTATTTATCAGTTGCATTGCTCTGATCAGAAACCTTGCAATATGATCATTAACAATTTTCTTCTGCATTTCTGTATCTGAAAGTAATTATGATTTATTACAGTAATCTGTTATCTGTAATTGTCACTGTTTAGTACATGATGTACATGACAAAACTTTACAGTCAAACAGTTTACAGATGACTATGGGAATAAGGAAGAGGAGGGTCTATTTTCCACTCTTCCAGTTTTATACACATATAGAAAACAAATCAAACCTTGTAAGAAATTTTCACCACAGAAGGAGCCCATTTGTCAAATTCATATGTCCAGTTGGATAAAGTCCTAGGTAAGAGATTAAGAATATGAACATTTTAGCATAATATCTCATTATCTGTTTAAATCCAAGTTATAACTTTCTTGCCTTAATACCTCTTTCACAAAGAACGCACCGTTCCAAACACACTTCTATTATTTACCCCAGTATCTTTGCTATGAACATGTAGATTGAATATTAAAAAGGAAATATGCGAACTTTGATATTCTATATGACCCATCTTCATTTGTGAGGTGAAGGGAGAACTGATTTGGGAAAAATGTCTTTACAGTCATATTTACAAGTCTGTTTCAGCCCCGATTCAGCAAAGCACTTAAGCACATGCTTAACTTTAGATTCATATGAACACAACTACTAAAAAAGTGAGAAAAGATGAATCAATACAGAAAAGATACATCTGTCATCTCATGCTGCTCAGCTGTAACAAAAAAACCTGCAACTGCTGAGGTATAATCCCACGAAGTCCAAGCTAAGAGGTATCGGGGCTGTTAACTTGTGACCACGTGCTATTAACACTCAACACCACTGCTGAGTCAGTCAGACACTTATGCACCTTCATTTTTGCACTATATGATCTAAACTGTACTAACACCCTGGCTAAAGGAACTGGTAAAACCCATCAGGCCTCCGTTCCTCCCCTTTATAAACTTAAAAAAAGACAGTATCAAGTACTTAAAAAAAAATCAACTTTGAAGTCTCCATTGTACTCTTGAAAATTGATAGCAGCACTTCCTTCCCTGTGGAAACATTGTTTTAATAACAGGGCTCTCCCCAGCCATCCATTTCTTTCTGTTTGCACCCAGCATAACTAACTTCAGTAGGATTGTGCCCAACTCTGGAAGCTCCCTTATTTAGTTAATGACTGCTGCAGCAGTGCCAGAAACAGAGCACTTCAAAGCAGACCACATAAGGAATAATAATGAATATAACTTGTATTGTGCTAACACCTACAGGCTACACCATATACTCCCAAGCCCTCAACATCTGGTAATTTTTAGCAACCTTCTAATTACAATGCCACAGCCATTCCATAGATATGCATCACTCAACAGTTTTAGAATACTCGATAACATCTCTTTAAAACAATGTATTTCAAGACCCACAAGTTAAATTTTAACCCTCAAGTTAAAGCTGGATGGAAGAGGTTCGTGGGCCAAATGACACTCCGATGTGTGGCTCTGTCTACACCGACATAAGCATTACGCCTCCTGTGCACAAGTTATGATGTCGAGGTAGTAGGACACATCTATCAGCGGTAGGCAAATGTGTTGATCTAGCTGTGTTGTATAAATCAGCCTTGAGTAAAGATACTATAAAGTTGCCTGCTGAGTGGACAGCAAAACTAATGGAACCAAGTACTTTTATCATCCTTATCTGGACATCCACATAATGGCAGCCAGTGGCAAAATAATCAAAGGCTAGATTCAAAGTACATACTAAATGCGGTCCCAGTGTGCGCTTCATCTCACCACTGAGTGAAAAACAAGTACGTGCTGCTAATGAGCCAATTTGCAATGCATAGAACAATAACAGCAGAATGCATTTCTTTACTTACGAAAGAGGAACAATGATGAGATAGGGGCCATTGAGTCTTTTATGCTCCATCAGATAAGTGATGAGAGCAATAGTCTGTATGGTCTTTCCTAGCCCCATTTCATCAGCTAAAATTCCATTCAAATTGTTATTATAAAGTGAAACCATCCATTCCAGGCCCTGGAGCTGAAATGAAGAATAATCGCTTCAGTTATCTGAGATGTGCACAGGTAATTAATTCTAATATTACTAAAGTAGCTTTCACTTCACTTACTGCTTTGGTGCTGGGTTTCCTTCAACTATGCATGCACTGGGAATCACCAGCACATAATATGTGTGTGAGCGAGAAAGAGAGACAGACATATATATAAAAACAACAGAGTCCTGTGGCACTTTTAAAGACTAACAGATAAAAGTCACTGCTGACATTTAGGTCCCTGGTGCACCAAGCTTCAGAGCTCTATTTTGTACAAGCTTCAGGCTTTTTATATATTATAGGCAGAGCTGGTAGCAATGCCTCCACCTGAAGTTGCCTAACACTTTTTGCTTTGCTTACAACTAGAGGCCTGTGTTCTAGCAAATATGAAGTAACACACGATGAAAAGCTCCAGACGGATAGCTGTGTGGGCCTAGTTCAGTAAAACAAACAATGACCCCTGGGACACTTTTAAAGACTAACAAATTTATTTATCACATGAGCTTTTGTGATGAAAAAAGCCTGAAAAAACTCATCCACAGCACCAGCCGCTGCCCTGGGGGGCTGGCCTGGCTCCTCACTCCAGGTGTTGGGACTCAGCACAGTCACAGCGCTGTACAGGTTTGCCTTGGCCACTACAGCATGATGACAGAGGGGTGGCTGGGCAAATTTGGGTGAACAGCATTGCAACCCCATGCATCAGGTCAAAATGGCCCTGACTCGAATTTGGTCCAACCACTCCATGTCACTGTGGAGGAGGAACAGGGCCAAACCTGAGCAGTGCTGAGAGCTTGCGCACCACTTTGCAATTCTGGAGCTGGGACCAGACTCAGCTTTGCCAAACGGGTTCTGCCACTGCACAATGAGTAGGGGGGGGGCTCATTTTGCAATACCATCCCACAGGGCCTCTCAACTCTCCTCCCTGAGGCAGGATCCAACACCCCAACACATGGATAAAATGGATAAAAACAAACAAAATTTCCCAAAGATAAAACAAAAAGCTATAAAAGAATTAAAAAGATGCTGCACAACTCAGTCAAATTTGAAATGTTCAGGTTGAAATATTTCCAAGAATGAGGTTATGTGGACATTGTATTGTCTGCATTAAAAATCTTCCATACCACTTCACTGAAAAGCTGCACCATCCTCCATACTCCGGAGAGGGGATTTGACATCTGGCGAAGCAAGCACTTGAAATTTGGCTATGGGGAGAGGACTGTCACCCTGGTCTAGGTATGTGTCCCCCAGAGAATTCATCAATATTTGGCTAACTTATAAGCCTCTGGGGTTTTAGTTCATACATGCTCAGTAGAGAGTTCGTGGAGTTTAGTGGCTAAGTTCTCAGAAGTTCCTGTCTATACTGAGCCCCAGAACTACAAGGGCTGAGCAGGACTTGTTTTCAATCATTTCATTCAACTGCACATGGCTGCTGTGGTAGCAGAACCAAGAACAGGGCAACCCCCTCTTGTGCTATTCATGTTTCCTGGTGGCACGTAGGCAGCAAGGAGAAAGAGGAAGTAGCCTGACTGGAAATGAAGGGCAGTGAGAAGACAGGGGAAGAAGGAAACTGGAGCACAGTAGGTAAGGGAGACAGAAACAGAGGAGGGGATGGGGAAAAATAGGGGGGAGAATGACTGGGGCAGAAGGCTCTATAGCCACTAAGGCACACTCCGCTCAAGAATCTGGGATGGAATCCAGGATTCCTGAATGTCACACCATTCCTCTACCATCAGCAAATACCTGTGAAACTCACTGGCAGGGCTATGCTGTGCTGTGGATCTTGGCCCTCATCTGAGATGCTCGATGCTGGTTTTTCAGTTTATGTTTTTACGAACTTAGAAAAATGACATCCAAAAAACCCACACTAAAAGAGCTTTTGGGTTGCAAAGTCAATCACTGAAAAGTTAGGATGTAAGAAAAGGTTGCCCTTCCTTCTAGTGTTCTATGAGCATTTTAAAAAAAAACCCAAAAACCCGTATAAAGCTACGGGTAACGGCAGGGTTATAGCTTGCCATAAATAAACTGATTTTTGCAACTTCAGAAGGAAATGCCAAGTAGGTTTCTTACCTGATAATGTTTTAGTGTTCCATTGATAAGAAGAGCAGACTGTTTTTCCACCCTCTCTGAGATTGCATGAGCCACTGTATAATAGGACTGAGACCCTCTAGCACTATATTGCATACTGTATTCATCATCCACATCTTGTTTGGCTGTCCTAGAAGGTAGGTAAAGAGGAGCTATGATGTTATACCAATTTGTTCAGTGCGCTCACTCTTCATTTCTTATGCAAGTGTTCTTATTAAAAGTAGATAATTCAGCTAAAGTTAAAGAGAAGGTGTAAGAAATCCACCTCCTATCCCCAGAAAAGGCACCTTTCTGTACACTCACTCAATGATCTGCTTAGCATCCTTTTCAGAAACGTCTTCACTGTTAGGATCCAGGACTATTTTCTCATCTGCCTCTAGTCTACTTGATTCCTCATCATCATCCTAAAGAGCAGATGACAGAAAAAGAGGAAAGGGGACAGAAAAATAGGAAAGTGTAACATTTTCACTGGTCATAACATGGGCCAAACTTCACTCAGATTTTTATCAACATCTGTCATTGGACACTGCTTTATAACAAAAGAAATCTTAACAAGAAAAAATGACTGATATTCTTTCTGTTCTCTCAACTGCAACCCTCTTGATATGATATAAGTGAACCAAGGTCAAACTGCAAAACTTAAAGAAAACCATTTATTTTTCTCATTTCAATTCCCTCATACTTAAAACATCTCTTCCTTTTCTAATCATGAAGCAGATAAACTGTATCCTTCAGATCATGCTGAAGATTCATAACAGACATTATTTCATACAAAAAAGTCAAACTGACATGATCCACTAGGCTTCAGATGTTTTTAGTGTTTTATTAAAACAGTCTTTAAATAGATTAAACTTTTTGTTCCTTATTTATTATTTCACCTGTTTTCTCATTAATATTACAGATGCTGATAAAAGGAATTAAAGGCTTTCATAGGCTGTTGTGGTCTCTCCAAGGATCTCTGCTCCCTTTGAAAAGTTCCAAAGGGGTAGCTGTGTTAGTCTAGTTCAGCAAAATAAACAAGGAGTCTTGTGGCACTTTTAAAGACTAACAAATTTATTTATTTTTCCCCACGAAAGCTCATGCGATAAATAAATCTGTTAGTCTTTAAAAATGCCACAAGATTCCTTGTTTGTTTTCCTCCCTTTGAAAT
This sequence comes from Pelusios castaneus, assembly GCA_007922175.1. Taxonomy (NCBI): domain Eukaryota; kingdom Metazoa; phylum Chordata; order Testudines; family Pelomedusidae; genus Pelusios; species Pelusios castaneus. Next base: position 6,223,520 of record ML685841.1, on the reverse strand, counting down.
AATACTATTTTGTAACAACTTAAATTCTTATCATTTAAAGCAAATATCTGAACGCCTCCTATAGGCATACTACTTTTTAAAAGATTTCTCCCCTTCTTTCTGCTACCACAAACCTGTACCAAAAATGTCCCTTTCTACACAGAGAGTGGAAGATCCTACATTCAAGTCCCTGTGTTGGGAGGTGCTAAGAGCCCTCCCTAACCACCTACTACGGTCAACAGGAGTTATCGCTTTCAGCACCTCACAGGATTAAGTTATTAGAGCCTGTCCCTGTCAAGTCTTATACACATTCTTTTACTTGACATATTGTGAATAGTCCCACTGCAGTCAGCGGACTGTCCACAGTAAATAATAATAAGTAGGTGTGGAAGCCATTGCAGGAGCCACTTGTTAGTGTTCATTTTTAAATAAATTATAAAATATGTATCATTTTAAAACTCACACAATGCAATTCTATCTGCAACACCTGTAGGCTGAAGAAATATCAACTAAGCATAATCTTAGTATCTTTAAATATTTAAGACCATGGCAATATTTTCTAGATATAAAGTTACACAAATAAGATGCTGATTGGTGAGTAAATCATCAATATTTATTCCACCTTATCACCACAGCTTGCAGTCCACAGAACTGAACAGAAAATATTTAGAATTTCCCCCCACAAACACAAGCATAAGTGGCTTATTTTAAGTGTTTAATTTAAAAACAAATAAAACTATTCTGTGGTGAACTTATCCCAGCTACCATCATCGCGACTGCAGTAACAGATGTTGCACTGACCTCCTCCTTGTCCTTAGGAGACACCCAAGATGCGGTGATACAAGGGAGACAAATCAACATACAAAGACATATCTTATTGCTCTCATCAGTACCCCTTTTACAGTGTGTTGCCTGAAAGGTCACAGCCAACTACTTTCAGTGAAAGATTTCCAAAGAAGAAAAAAACCATCAACAAAATCCCTAAATTGCCAAAAGTTGGCATGTAGCTATAAAAACCAAGATGTATTTATCTTCTACCAAATACAGTTTTGCTTATTACTGAATCAAACACTTGATTATCACAAACAACAAATATGTCTTTTCTGTCCTCCTCTCCCTAAATCGGTAGCTTTAATAATAGTGAACTTAAGAAAGTATGGCTCACAGTGAAGAAATACAAATCTACATGTATGGAGATAAAATGGATTTGACAGCTATAAGATATAATCTACTGTCATGGAATATTGTAATCAAATGGCATCTACTTGTTTGTTCTGAATCATAATTATTAATAACCAGAAATGAAATGCACACTCCTATCACCTCCTGTCTTGCACAACGATTTAGTTTTTCCTGTGGGTATTATAGTCCCTATAATTGTTTTAATATTCATTATTCCTTTCCTTTATGAGATTTTTTCCCCCCCTGCTCACTGGAGAGGAAAAAAAGGGGGTTTCCTCTCATATGCTGTTAAACATGAAATAAGTAAGTACACATACCTCCTCCTCATATTCAGAGTCACTCTCCTCCTCACTGTCTGATCTAGGAGCAACTTCATACCTGATCCAGAAAGACAAAAGAATGGGAGTTTAGAAAAAACAAACACTTAGATTCAGTACATTTCCAAATCATTTTTATAAAGAGCTGAATAAAGTGAATGAAATAGGAGCAGTTAATGAGGCAATAAGTTCCAGGGGGGTAGCCGTGTTAGTCTGTATATAGCAAAAACAATGAAAGTCCCATGGCATCTTAAAGACTAACAAATTTCTTCAGGTATAAGTTTTCATGGGCTGCAACCCACTTCATCAGATGCATGACAAAATGGATTGCAGCCGACAAAAGCTTATGCCCAAAGAAATTGGTTAGTCTTTAAAATGCTATGGGACTTTCGTTGTTTTTGCTAATGAGGCAATGTTTCTCTTGCTCAAGTATCAATAGAAGTGAAAGTACTTATTAGAAGTCTTGTGAGTTTGTTTAGCTACTTACCCAGGATTCATTTCTAACCAAGCATCCAGCTGACTTGCTTTTGGTGCCTCTGGTCCAAGAAGAACTTTGCCTGTTTCAGTGTGAGTCACTTTGACTGGAAGATCACTCATCTGACTGCTCTCATCAATGGGCTAAAAGTGAGGAACCAAGGTCACACATTAAGACACCTGGACTTTTTTTTTTCCAGGACAGCAAGCAAAGTTGGCAAAGTTAAAGCTTCAAGAGAACAAAGAAACTGAAAACCACAGTATTGGTAATCACAGCAGAATTTTTTCACACTGGCCAGTATCTCCACAAGTAACATCCAAATGCATATCCCAGTACTAAATGTAACTGAATGAGGGGATACAGAATTAGAAGTATTTATTGGCCTCTCTGAAGTGTCAAAAGAACAACATGAGAGAACTTTTCATTTGCAGTCATGTCTAATGGACAAGGTGCTTTCTGTTACTTTGAGCCATCACAACACAGCACATTTTATATCATGCTAAGAAGGGAATGGATGTGCTTGTCTCCTGTATGCTTATTTCTTACTGATAAGAAGATATAATGTGCTACGTTTACAACCATATTAGACCAATATATGTACTACACAACGACCTGGATCTTTTTTTAACACATATATGTGCACAAGCTTAAAAGGATTTTCAGAATACTCCGAGATATATGCAATGCACCGCATCTTTAAAAAAAAAAAAGGGGGGGGGGGGTTTGCACAGAAGATAGTTAACCTGAATATATTTTCACCGGGTTATAAAAATGGATCTTTTCACACACTTATGGACATAATTTAAGAAGAAAGTTATAGTGACAGTACATCCAATCTCACTCCAAATCCCTGCTCTTACGTGCACTGGGTACCTGAATGGAGTGGGCCACCAGCCTAGAATATAGATTCTCACCACTAGAGGAAATATACAGGAAATCAAATTACTTTATAAGAAATTAAATTTTCAAATAAATGCTAATTTTACATTTTGATGTTCATTTTATTTAAAATGACCAGATCATATTTTATAAAGATAACCTGGGGTGATATGATCATCACAATTAGAAGAGTTCCAAACACACTTCTTAAACTGGGAAATAGTATAAATTGTATCCGGGTATAGTCATAAACTATATATGCAAATATACATGGGCATGATTCTCGCAACTGTTGCAATGCAATGGAAGTAGTTCCACTGTACTTAGTCCCTTAAAATCAGTGGGATTCTTTGGGCAAGTAAAGGTTCTGGAATCTGGCTCCTTGATATTTAATAGCCAGCAATAAATAATGTGATTTATTCAGTACGGTCTATTCCTTTCAGAAGAAGGCTTTTAAAATCTTTACCTCTCCATCAGGACCAAGATCAGATCCCATTCCCTCTGCATTCTCTTCTGCCTTCTGTAATGAAAACACAGACGAAAAATTTTACATTCAACTAAGAAGAGGAGAACCAAGCATGAACTATAAAATAATTTTCATATGTTTCACTGTTTGTTGTTTCTAAAACAACTTTGGTTTCCATGCTGGGATCTCAGAAAGACCTGTTGCACTCTGAAAAGTGCCTAGAAATGGTATTGTGAGGTTTCTGTTTCATTGGCTCTGTCTACACTTGCTAGAAGAGGTTACTTACTGTAACTGGTGTTCTTCGAGATGTGTTGCTCCTGGCCATTCCATAGTAGGTGTGTGCGCGCCTCGTGCACGGAACGCCGGAATTTTTTCCCCTAGAGATCCCGTAGGGCCGGCTGTAGCGCCCCCTGGAGTGGCGCCGTTGCGGCACCTCTATATAACCCACAGCCGGCCCTACCCTCCCCAGTTCCTTCTTGCTCTTATTCCGAGCGGGGATGGAGGGTGGGAAGTGGAATGGCCAGGAGCAACACATCTCGAAGAACACCAGTTACAGTAAGTAACCTCTTCTTCTTCTTCGAGTGATTGCTCCTGTCCATTCCATAGTAGGTGAATCACCAGCCTTACCGTGAGGCGGAGGATCGGAATCACAGCTTAGCTGAGAGCAGGACGGCTCTGCCGACTGCCGCGTCCTCTCTCGCTTGTTGTGTAATTGCATAGTGTGCCGCGAAGGTGTGGACTGAAGACCAGGTGGCTGCCTTGCAAATGTCCACTAACGGCACACCCCCCAGAAAGGCCGTCGAGGAGGCCTGAGCCCTTGTCGAGTGTGCCTTGATCGGAGGCGGTGTAACCTTTGCCCGGTTGTAGCATTCGCGGATGCACTCGACTATCCATCCGGAGAGCCTCTGCGATGAGATGGGCTCCCCTTTCATTCTGTCCGCTACTGCCACGAACAGCTGGGTGGACTTGCGGAAAGGTCTTGTCCTGTCAATGTAGAACGCCAGGGCTCTACGCACGTCTAGTGTATGTAGCCTGCGTTCCCTGTCCGAAGCATGTGGTTTGGGGTAAAACACCGGTAGACAAATGTCCTGGCTGGTGTGGAAAAGGGACACCACCTTTGGACGGAAGGCTGGATGCGGGCGCAGCTGCACCTTGTCCTTATGGAAAACCGTGTAGGGTGGATCTGCTGTCAGGGCCCGTAGTTCTGATACTCTCCTGGCCGATGTAATGGCCACGAGGAAGGCCACCTTCCAGGACATGCACAGCAGTGAGCAGGAAGCTAGGGGCTCGAAGGGCGGGCCTGTCAGCTGGGTCAGGACCAGGTTTAAGTCCCATTGCGCCACCGGTGGACGGGTGGGGGGAAAGAGCTTATCGAGGCCTTTGACAAAGCGCTTCACCATGGGGGCCGAGAAGACTGTGCCCCCTTCCGCTCCCGCATGGAAAGCTGAGATGGCTGCCAGGTGGACCTTGACTGAAGCGGTTGCCAAGCCCGACGACTTGAGATGCCACAGGTAGTCGAGGATATCTGGGAGTGGGGCTGACCCCGGAGCGATCCCCTTGTCTGACATCCAGGTCGCGAACCGTTTCCACTTTGCCCCATAAGCGGAGCGTGTAGAGGGCCTCCTGCTGTTAAGCAGGACCTCCTGGACCTCCCCCGAGCATAGCCGCTCGTTCGGGGTTAACCACTCAGGTACCACACCTTGAGGTGGAGCGATTGGAGGTTCGGGTGCAGGAGTCTGCCGCTGTCCTGCGACAAGAGGTCCGGCAACAAAGGTAGATCTATCGGGGCTCTGGATGAGAGGTTCCAGAGGGTTGTGTACCAATGCTGCCTGGGCCATGCAGGGGCCACCAGAATCACTGTGGCCTTGTCGTGCTTGATCTTTAGAAGCACTTGGTTCACTAACGGCGTCGGGGGAAAGGCGTAGAGAAGTTCCCCTGTCCACTGGATCGCGAACGCATCCGCTATGGAGCCCGGGCTTTGCCCTCTGAACGAGCAGAAGCGCGCGCATTTGGCGTTGGTGCTTGAGGCGAAGAGGTCCAGACGGGGAGTCCCCCACCTTTGGAAGACCTCTCTCAGTACCTCCCATTTCATCGACCACTCGTGGGTTTGAAACTTCCTGCTGAGGTCGTCGGCCAGTGTGTTCTGCGACCCCGGTAGGTAGGACGCTACCGGCAGGATTGAGTGGAGGATGCAAAACTCCCAGAGGATGAGCGATTCCCTGCAAAGATGGGAGGAGCGGGGACCGCCTTGCTTGTTGATGTAAAACATGGCTGTTGTATTGTCCGTCTGGATGGAGACTACTTTCCCCCTTAAGTGCTCCTTGAATGCCTGGCAGGCCAGACGAACTGCCCTGAGCTCCTTCACGTTTATGTGGAATCGGAGCTCTTCGCTCTCCCAGCGGCCCTGAGTCCGTAGCTGGCCCAGGTGTGCCCCCCAGCCCAGATCTGACGCATCTGTCACCAGGGAAATGGAGGGGCTTGGGGCTTGGAAGGGTAGCCCCGCGCAGACCTGGTCCTCTTGGCACCACCAGTCTAGGTCCCTCAGGGCCTGCGCGGAAGGGGCCACTATCATGTCGAGATCGTCCCGGCTCGGGCGGTAAACTGACGCTAGCCATAGCTGAAAGGGGCGGAGACGTAGTCGAGCATGCCTGACCACGTAGGTACAGGCCGCCATGTGCCCCAGCAACCTCAGGCACATTCTTGCCGAAGTCAATGGATGTCTCTGCAGTCCCCTTATGGTATCTCGAATCACTTGGAACCGCGATCGAGGGAGAGATGCCTTTGCTACTGTCGAGTCCAGGACTGCCCCTATGAACTCTATCCGCTGGGCTGGCACGAGGGAGGACTTGCGCTGGTTGACCAGCAGACCAAGACGGCTGAACACGTCTTGTATGAACTGCAGATGGATAGACACCTCCGCTGGCGAACGGCCTCGTACAAGCCAGTCGTCCAGGTAGGGGAAGACCTGAACTCTCCTTTTTCTGAGGAAGGCTGCCACTACTGCCAGGCACTTGGTGAAAACCCTGGGAGCCGTGGCGAGCCCAAACGGAAGGACCGTAAACTGAAAGTGCCTGTCTCCCACTTTGAAGCGCAAGAACCGCCTGTGACGTGGGGTTATTGCTATGTGGAAGTAGGCGTCCTGTAAATCGAGGGCGGCATACCAATCTCCCGGATCCAGGGATGGGATAATTGAGGCCAACGAGACCATGCGGAAACGGATCTTGCGTAGAAAACGATTCAGGTACCGCAGGTCTAGGATGGGACGGAGGCCCCCTTTCGATTTGGGAATGAGGAAGTATCTGGAGTACACCCCTTTCCCCCTCAGGTCCTGGGGCACCTCCTCTATCGCCCCTTTCTCCACGAGGGACTGAACCTCTTGGGCCAGCACTTGTTCGTGAGATGGGTCCCTGAAGAGGGACGGGGTAAGGGGGGGGCGGAACGGGGGATGTGAAGAGAACTGGAGCGAGTATCCATGCTGCACCGTGCGGAGCACCCACTGGTCTGAGGTGACTAGCGCCCAGGCACGGTGGAACCGGGATAATCTGTTGAGGAAGGGCAAAGGAATTGGATCCGCAGCAACAATTGGTACGTCGTCCCCGATCGTACCCTCAAAAGGCCTTCTTGGGGCCGGAGGGATGGCGCTGCCCTCCCTGGTTTTGGTCTGGGGGGCGACGGCTTGCCCTGCGCCCGTTACGGCCTCTCCTTCTATCCCAGTCCTGGCGCCGTTGGTATGGCCGAGCCGATGCCTGTGGCTTAAAGGGCTTCCTTTGTGACGCCGGGGCATGGAGGCCCAGCGATTTCACCATTGCCCTTGAGTCTTTTAGAGACTGAAGCCTGGAGTCTGTCTGAGACGCAAACAGCTCCGGCCCTTCGAAGGGCAAGTCTTGAATGGTGGACTGGACCTCGGTGGGAAGGCCTGAAGCTTGGAGCCAAGAACTCCGTCGCATAGTGATGCCCGAGGCCATCACTCTGGCTGCAGCGTCCGCTGCGTCCAGGGCCGACTGAAGGAGGGCTCGAGACACCACTTTACCCTCCCTTGACATAGCTGCCAGCTCGGACCTCGAGTCCTGGTCCAGCTTGTCGGACAGCTTATCGAGGGCCGCCCACGAATTAAAAGTGTACCTGCTGAGGATCGCCTGCTGGTTGGCGATCCTCAACTGGAGACCCACGGAGGAATATACTTTACGGCCGAACAGGTCCATTTTCCTTGCGTCCCTCGACTTGGGCGTAGGACCTTGGTGACCTTGCCTCTCCTTCTCATTGGCCGTTTCCACCACCAGTGAGTTCGGGGTCGGGTGAGAGTAGAAATGCTCGTAGCCTTTGGCGGGGACAAAGTACTTCTTCTCCACCCGCTTGGCTGTCGGAGCGATAGAGGCTGGAGTTTGCCACAGGGCCTTGGTTGTGTTCTGCACCGTCTTAATTAGGGGCAGGGCCACCCTGGAGGGACCCTCTGGGAGGAGGATATCGACCATGGGATCCGCTTCCTCCATGACCTCCTCCGCCTGTAGGCCCATAATCTTTGCCACTCTCCTAAGTAAGTCCTGATGAGACCTGCTGTCATCGGGGAGAGTGGCCGGTTTTGCCCCTGCCACCGCCTCATCCGGTGGCGACGAGGACGACTCTCCGGTGGGGTCCGAAGGGGGGTCTAGTGCCCTCGTGGACTGCGGCCCCTCCTTCGCTGAAGAATCGTCCAGGGTCTTTCCTGCCCGGTCCCGGGCTGGAGCCCTCCCCAGCTCCGGAGGGGCGCTCGCCGTACAGGACGGCTGGTGCCTCGACGAAAGAGTGGAGGGAGGCCTCTCCGACGGGGGACCCTGGGCCTGATGGTATGCCCACGGGGTCCAAAATGGCCACTGCTGAGGTGGCTGCCACTGGGGCCCGCACTGCGACTGGCCGTGGCTGACCTCTCTCCTCCCCGAGCGGCTCCTGCTCCGTCTGGCGGAGCTCATACTGTCCCCCGACTCGGAGGAGAACCTGCTCCGGGGGGACCAAGGTGGGGCTGTGCCGCGGATCGGCGAGTATTGTCGCCCTGCCGCCGGAGTCACTTGACGCGGTGCCGATGGACGACGGTGCCGCGGGGATTCACGGCTCAGGCGCTCTGGTGGGGACCGGTATCGCGGGGCCCCTGCTGCCGCTATCACCGCTGGCGGAATGGGGGATCGGTGCCGCTCCGGGGGCGAAATATATTGGGAGCGCTCCCCGTGGGCCAGGCCTGCCGGTGAAGGACGCGCCTGCTCCAACGGCGAACGGTGCCGTGGAGGGCTCCGGTGCAGCAGCGCCGGTTTCCCTTTCGACGGCACCGACCTCTGCGGTGCCGGAGGGTGAGCCTCTGGCGCACACGGCGCCGTGTGCGCAATAAGTTCTCGAGCCGCTTCGAATGTCTCCGGCGTCGAGGGCAGCTGGAGGTCCTCCTCTAGGATCGCCCTGGTGGGAGAGGCGTTGGACCCCGGACTCGACGGAACCTTCTCACGGCCCGGAGTCAACGGGGTTGGAGCCTGAGGCTCCCGGAGCTGACGGTCCGAGCCCGGTACCGTCTGCGCTCCCTGCTTCGAGCGCTTGACAGGCGATCTTCCTCTGTCCGAACGCCTCTTCTTCTTGGCCGGACCAGGGGAGAGGGAGCGGTGCCGTGTTGGCGGTGCCGAGTGCTTCGGCGCCGGTGGCGGGAGTCGGTGCCGTGGCTCCTTCGCCAGGTTAGCGGGCCTCGGCACCTCGCTAATGGCCTCCGGGGCACTCCGCACCGACGGTGCCGCGCTGGACCCGGCCCCCCCGGCGCTTGCCGGTCGCAAAGCGTCCTCCATCAGGAGGAGCTTGAGTCTGTGCTCTCTCTCCTTTTGGGTCCTTGGGCGGAACCCCCGGCAAATCTTGCACCGCTCTCGGAGGTGGGATTCTCCCAAACACCTCAAACACTCGCGGTGCGGATCGTCCAGGGGCATGGGCTTGCGACAGGCCCCGCAAGCCTTGAAGCCTGGCATGCCCCGGCCCCGAAACGGGGCTCTTCGATGGAAGAACGACTAACTAACTAAACCAACTGGAAAGCTATCTAACACAATTTGTAAAACTAGGGTACTGCTAGCGAGCTAGCCAACGTTCCAGCGACCGTCAGGGCGGTAAGAAGGAACTGGGGAGGGTAGGGCCGGCTGTGGGTTATATAGAGGTGCCGCAACGGCGCCACTCCAGGGGGCGCTACAGCCGGCCCTACGGGATCTCTAGGGGAAAAAATTCCGGCGTTCCGTGCACGAGGCGCGCACACACCTACTATGGAATGGACAGGAGCAATCACTCGAAGAAGAAGAATTAGTTAGTTCAAATTAGTGTAGCCATGGCTTTAGTTAGTTCGAATTAAGCCTCCTTAATTTAAACTAACTTGCCAGCGTAGACATAGCCTGTGTGTCTCAGTAACTCCAGGTCAGAGTCATTCAGCTTACAATAACAAGACTGTCGGGCTAGCTTATAGAAAAAGAGATTCCCTGCTCAAACTGGAATCCTCTCTTCCCATCCATCACCACCAGTAATAAGCCATCTGAAAGTCAAGTCATCCTTTAGCCTACCCCTCTTAAGCCAACTGGGCAGCAGGATGGCAAGTGAAAGGCAGTTAGAACTTAGCTAGCAATACTATTCATGATGTGTGAGATGAAAGAGAATCCAGCTCCCCCTCCTGTTGCAGTGTTGGCTGTGCAGTGCTAACAGGAGCAGAATTTTACCTTTGTCACCGCAGAAAGCAGCTTTAACCTAAAACACACAGGGAAACGATTTTTTGTTGTTGTTGTAAAAATGGAAGTTTCTTGACTGTCACTTTTTATACACTAGCACCTTATTTTAAGTAAATATTTTAAGTAATGTGTGTGTTTCTATGATAATGTGGATTTTAAAAAAAAGAAAACTTTTCTTTTTATAATTATAAACACATTCAAGGTTTATCTATCCTTCTGAACACTAGTTTATCCATGCCATCCTCAAATCGCAACCCCTGCTCAAGGCTTCCCCGTACTAGGTTTCTTCCATTTTATAGCCTGTTTGGCAGCATCTCCCATTGGATCTACCCTCGAAGCATAAACTTCAGTGGATGTGGGTCATATCCACATTTTCAAAGGCACTGCTCTATCCCTAATTCTTTTACGTAACCTTCATACTCCTGGCACATAGCCTCCAGACATCCCAGGCAATGCTCCACCAATTCTAAAACCTTTGAGACATTTCTGAAGTACACTGCTCCTTAATACAGGAAGAACTAAAACTGAGGCTGACAAAACACTATACCAAGATCAGCAGCACTAATTAAAGGTCTGCTGGGTATTGCATCTTTTCACTGTCCTTACTTTTTTTGATAAAGAGCTGACATCCAAATGAACAAACTGTTGAATATTGCCGTTGTCAGGATAGTTTTAAGAAAAAAATTAATATCCTAAGCTTTATTAAATGAGATACTTTATAGAAAAATCAATAGTAATCAGCTGGTTTGCTTAAGCAATACCCATGAACACTGACACAATTTGTTAACTTACTCACAAGCAAGTCTGACGAAGTGTGCTCGGCAACACACACACTTTACTTTCGTTGTAGCCATTCCTTACCTTCCCTCAAGGATTTTGGCATGCTTAATAAATATATGTCAATTTAAGTATTCACAGTTGGACAAAATGGTGTGTTTTAAGCATATTTTCTATTTTCATTCATTTAAATTTTCCTGGTTACAGGAAATCATGGAGGAGAGAGGTCAAAGAAAAATTATTTAATGACAGTAGATATTAAGATTCAAAAAGTTATCGCTGTTAAAACACAAACTATCAACATCATATATTGAAATATACAAAGTAAATAACCTTAAATTAAACTGTGAAGTTCTCAAGCAGCTTTCTTACTTTGCGTACCTATAAATTTCAATCATCATCAATGGTAATATTTTTTGTCAGTTTCTGTGTGCAGGGTGAAATCAACATTGCTTGATATTTACCAATAAAAATCTAATCCTTCTAATGCCAGATTCTTAGAGAGCTGCCCCAACAATTAGTCTATATAAGTTTGCTTTGCTATTTGCATTTTAAGGCATTTTATGTGGTCATCAACTAATAAAAGTGAATCTGAAGGCATTCAGATACCTTTGCTGGCAGTTGCAGTATAAAAAAACCAAAACACAAAAACCTCAACTTATATAGAAAGATGGAGCTCCAAGGGTAAAAAATTATTCATAGAGTCCAGAAGATAAACCACAACAAGAACAGTTTGTCAGTAAATGGACGCACCTTACCTCTCCTGCCCCCACTGTATTTTTGCCTCACTGAGAACATTAAAGCAATGACATTATTTTTCTCTATGGAAAAAAGGGAGAAGAAGCTGAAGTCTAAGAAATGAATGTAGATACGCAGAATGTGTGATTCCCTTCAGTGGGTGCATTTGTCTATTGTTTACACACAGCCTAGCTGGATTTAGGAGGTAGATTTCCAAAGCTAATGTAATCAATGGAGTTATCCTTGCTCACTGGTGTGAGAGCAGAATTTGTTCCAAATGGTATCACCTAGGTACCGGTATTTCTACCATTATTTCTTTCTTTGAAGTTTCTGCTCCTTTGATACACCAGAATCTGCTGAACACCCCGGAATATGAGCAAATTAAGTGTGGGGCACCGCAGATCAGGCAGGAAGCACCTATTATAAATAAGAATACTTCAACTTCCCCTCTCTACCCACAATGTATTGCCTATGTTAACCCATTAAAGGGAACAAAAATAAGAATCAAGGAATGGGCTTCAGGATGGTTTTACGATAAGGTACAAAGAATATTCCAACCTTCAGACAGCTGGCCTAGGAACTCAAGGATTTTTTTTCCCCCCAAAAAAGTCACTCATTCCTCCCTTTGCAATCTGGCAAAGATGAAGTGAGGTGACTTCTAGAACAGTAAAAAGAGGAGTCATACCCAGTAAGTGGCTCAACATCAATTGTTGATGACCAAACAAAAGCAGCACTAGCAGAGGTCTGGAGGGAGCTGAGTTCAGCCCTTCTGGGCAGTGGCGATTTGTGCTGATAGAAAGAATCTGAGCGGTACACAAAAAGGAGAGTTTTACAGAAAGTAGGGAACTGGATGTTTGATCTAGACTTCTCAGATTGCACTGGTTGACTAGGTTCTCTCCCACCTATTTGAAACAGGCAGAGGAATTAAGCAAACCGGCAGGATGAGGTAACACAAAATAAATAGAATTTTTAAGCACATATTCGCTGTGTGCACAAGTTGTAGCAAATCAACAGCAGTGATTATAACATAACACCTGCCGGCCTATTATCAGGTGGCAAAAACGCACACATTCAGGTTCAATACATTACAATCCAGATAACTAGAAAACTTGCCGGACAGGGGAAGACACAACAATGGACCTAAGCAATGACCCTAAGAAAGAAGAGGGTACTCCACATTGGTAATTCAGTTACGTAACAGACAACTAGAGAATGAGTTGAGGGGAGTTAACAACTGCATGGAAATGAAGTATTTTTACTTTATATCTATGGCTGAGAGCTTCAGTGGATGAACTGGCACCAGCAGAAGGATTTGGGAACAATGTCCATCCTTGACAGCAGGTGATAGGGACTCTTTAGAAAAAGGTGCTTCTCAGCTAAACTCAGACACCAATATGCTTACAGAGCAGATGTCTCATTTACTGTTTCATAAAGCAATGCCACAGCTACATTCCTATTCTATTCATATTCTAGCTCTGCTCTTCACAGTACAAATGGGAAGCTGTATGCATGCAAACATATGAGAGGGCAAAACACTGACACTCAGGTACTTAATACTGAAGGCATATTCTGCCTACATCAAATATCTGCATGGAGCATTTGGGAAAGTCAGCTATAGTCCTAAAAAAAGTCTTGATGCTAAATCATGAACTTCTCCTGTCTGTTTTCCTATCACTTGTACAGTACAAGCTATTTACAGAACTTGAAAAAATCTTGGGTTCCTATGAGAGGCAACTCCACTGAAGATGAGTGGCCCAGTTATGTAATTGTTCAACAAATTAGAGCAGTTCAAAAGGAGCTATTCCAGACAAGTGCAGAATTAGAGCTGGAAAAAAAAAACCCCAAAACCCCCAAACTCTTCTTATCCAAGAACACAAAATGGATTCTTTATAACCAGTGTGGTCTCTTGGGTAAATAGGCTTCATTTCCTAATTATAAATAGTGAAGCTAAAAAGGAGAGGTAGTTCTGTACCGTCCACTTCATAAATGTTCACCCTGGGGAGCGAGCCTAACGGACTCTCATCATGCTCCTTTGTAAGAATGGAACACTTAATTATGTTTTTAATTGATTGAGCCATATTTTCAATGGATTAGGTTATATAAGAACAGAGATTACCAAAGTATGGGACTGAGAAGCACAGTGACAACTTGCTGGGTGGCTGAGGGTCAAACTTAAGTAACAAATGAAATCACAGTTATAAATCAAAGCTCACGCATGGCAATATTCATATGTGCTCATATCTCTCGAGAGATGAAGAAAATGACTTGATGGCTGAGTTCACTAGCACCAAGAGGCTGAAGATGATCAAGAAAAGCACAGATTTTTACTGCTCATTTTCCTTTATGTTTTGAACTGGGCAGAACATGTTACAACAGATATTTATGCTCTGTCTGGACACTATTTTTCATCATTAGAAACTTATACATTCACTGACATAACCAGAAGATGCTCTCATCTAAACAGAGACTTATGCTAAAAAAAGAATTACTGGAATAAGTCGATATCACAGAAACATATGACACAAGGGAGTGTCACCAGAAATACTATGATGGAACATGATGTTTACACCAGTGTATAAAACAAACACACAAATGCCATGTGATATTTGTGAGGCAAATTAGGTGTGGTAAACAAAAGCTGTTCTTGCCATGACTATCAGCCACCTACACTGAAGTCTGATTTTTTAAAAAAGGTATTGTGTCCTCATTTTGGAGGGCTGTGGTCCCCTTCCATATTATTAACATTCTTAAAGAGGGCTGGCTGACTTTTTTTGGAAGGGGGATAGAGGGGAACAAAGGATATTTTAGAGATCTATCGTCCTTAACATTGGCCTTTATTATATGTTGGTATTAGTTACTGTACTTAGGATGCTCTTTTTAAACTTAAAATAAATGTTGTGTGTGGAGAAAGCTAAGTAAGCATTTCAAATTCTGCAAGGTTAAATTGCCAGGAAAATTAGCTTGTACACTCTTTATTTATGCACAACAAGCAAATAAAAGTTCTGAGCCATTATTTCTTCTCTCTCATACCATGAAATTACAGATGTGCATGACCTAGTTCATCTTGTCCAGCCTTCAAGATACGAAAGGAATTGAGGAGAAAATATCAAACTATTATTTAATGACAAGCTACAGAATTATTTTTTAAAGTAAATTATATTGCTTAACTCCCAGCCATACCCGCTCTGAATGACAAAAGAAAATGGTTCATAGCATCCAAAATGAATTTTAAAAGGCTTATAATAAATAGTAAGAATCAGACAGAAAACAACCGTTTGCCAGGATATCTATTTTTATACAAAATGGGCATAAACAAATTGATCTCTCTCTGGCTCTGTCCACTGGCCCTATCAACTATGTACAGGACTGAGCTGAGTTCAGAATTGGAGGATTCAAGACAGCTCTTCAGGGGGAAAACTTGCTGACTGCAAGTGTCAAGAAAGAATATTCACTTTTTGTGCTAGTAAGTGAAGCACTGCACAATAGCAAGGTGCTTCATAGGTGCATTTTCAGCCTGTCTCTGAAGCAGATTATCCACTTCTCAAGCCTGGACCTCTGATTTGCCACACTAATGATCTAGTTCATTAAAAGAAATCCTATGTTACTATAACTTCATAAGAGAGACAAGGTGGGTAAGATAATATCTTTTATTGGCCCAATTTCTGTTGGCATAAGACAGCATTCCCTCACCTTGTCAATCTACAGAACGAAGTGGCATGCATGTTATTGCTAATTGACAGTAGGCTGGCTAACTCTTGCCCGTTACATTTTTATAAATAAGCCAAGCTTATAACCCAGTGCAATTTTCTGATCTTATCCTCCTTCCAATCCATGGAAATATACATGTGGATTATTAAACTGACATTTAAAGGGTTAATTCAGTATTTGTAAAGCATAACCCAAATGATTTCTTATGGAAGACTTTCAGAACAAAAATGTATATTCATTTAATGTTAGTAATACTGTTTTTAAAAAATGTGGAGCAAGCTCATACACATAAGATCTATGCACAGTTTAGCTTAAAAGAGAGGTTCACGGTGACTTGATTCCAGTTTATAATAGCTATATGGGGGACAAATATTTAATAGTGGGCTCTTCAATCTTGCAGAAAAAAGTAATACATGACCCAGTGGCTAGAAGCTGAAGCTAGACAAATTCAGACTGGAAAGACGGTGTACATTTTAAACTACTGGAACAATTTGCCAAGAATTGTGGTGGATTCTCCAGCACTGATCATTTTTAAATCAAGAGTGAATGTTTTTCTAAAACATAGGCTCTACTTCAAAAGGAATTATTTTGGGGAAGATCTGTGGCCTGTATTGTACAGGAGGCCAGACTAGATCATCACAATGGTCTCTTCTGGCCTTGCAATCTATGGAAAAAAGTATTTTAACCACCAGTGGTTAGTGGTTACATTAATGGGGAAAAAAGGCGTTAGCTGTAGCTTAATTTCTCTACTTGCCTTCTTTCTTCTCCTCCTTTTTTTCTTCTCTTTGGCAGCTTGTGCTTGCTTGTGCTCCCACACTAGATTAGTCAGGTTGGCCACATACTCATCTGTCTGCTGCAACAGGTATGCCAGACGTCTGTCTTTCTTTTGGTCAATAAGCTTCCGGTAGCCTTCTTCATCTTCAGCCTAACAATGCAGAAAAAACAACATTCACGGTATAGATGTTTACTGAGAAGAAACAACATCATTAGCACTGCTGATGAGTTCCAAAGCACTCTAAAGAAAAATGATCACATGGGGAACCATCTCACCACATTTTCCCCCTCAAAACTATGATCAGTATTAGTGTGACGTGGTAGGAAGCAGGAAGAGAAAAAGAAAGCAGCAAAAGTGGCCTTCTTTGGACGAAAATTCTGGGGACTGAAGGGTCAACTGGAATTAGTGTCTCTCTTAGAAGATTTCTGATCCCCAGAAAATACTGATTTATCATTACTTTTAGAATATAGATATTAAAAAAAGTCCAGGTGGGCTAGAGGAAAAAATGTGAAGAGGGGACAGAGTTACTGCTGCTGAATAAAATAACCTTTTTCCTTTCACTTTTCTACAAATAATTTTCACAGTAAATGAATTCTTTGGCATATAAACCATAATCAAACTAAGTTCCTGATGAATATTGCAATAAATAAATAATTAGGTAAATGCATAAGTAATTATTGGAACTATAATGAAAAGGTTAGGAAAAAAATATACCATTTTCATGTAATGAATTCACTAATGAACTTTGCAATATACTTGCACCGTTGTAAAAAACTGTGAAATGTGAAATTGGCAAGAGTAGGTGAATTAACAAAGGATACAAAACAGCAGCTATATTGTCACACACAGATTACTAGTAATTACTAATGAGGCTTGAAAAATATACACAAGGGTGTCAGTATATTTAAAAATATTTGAAATCACAAACAAAAGCAAATATGGCTCAAAGTGAACAAGATCAAACTAATAATGTCACTACCACCACTATAAAACACATCAAACTACTCTCTCGGGTATGTTTAGATTTATATTAGATAAAGTCTAATTGATTGGGGAGCCCTTGTCCTACAAAGGAAATATATGGGTGCTTGAGAGTATATATCAGGTATTAAATAAATACTGAATATAATCTTAGCCAACAATCTTAGCTGTTTGGCAGTCCAATCAGAGGAGTGCAACATACAAGTACTTTTAACAAAGTTTGAACAGCGATGTCCAGTTACACAGTAACTTATACAATGGCCTTCCTAATACTCAAGAGACACTAATTTATTTTTCCTAAATACTTCCAATAGTTTAAAAAAATATGCTACATCCTAAAACATCACATTACTATCTCCCCTCCTCTCACACTTTTAGAGCTGATAAGATAGAGCATGTCATAGTTGGCATTTTACCAAAAGACTCCTTACCATCAGTCTTCTCATTCTTTCTTTCTCAATTCTCTCCGTCTCCTTCTTCTGCTCACGCTCAGTATTGGCATGCCAAGTTGCCACAGCTTTAGAAAGTTTCTGAATTTTCCCAGCCACTGACCGGTGGTATTCTTTAAAATCTTTAGCATGCTGCAATATGCTGTTCAGATATTCCTAGTGAAAGAAAATAAAATCAACTGAGACACATCATAGTCTAATTGGCAGTGCACAGGTATGTCCAAATTCTGTACTCTTCCACTTGCTTACTGTATGGCCTCTGTTAGATCATCACTTTCTATTCTGGGGTTCTTAAACATAAAATGGTGATAACTGTCAAGCAAAGCAAGGGCTAACATTTAACTCAAGGGTTTTTCTCTGTATCTGGAATGCATTGTCTTTCAACAGTAGAGATTAAAATACCTGGTGTTTTTGTCTACGTTTTCTCTCCTGTTCTATCTTCTGTTGTTTCTCAAGCTTTTCTGTCATGCGGGCTTCCCTCAGAGTCTGGCGTTTGCTGCGCTTGTAGGCTTTCGAGTTT
The DNA here is from genome assembly GCA_007922175.1 of Pelusios castaneus. Lineage (NCBI taxonomy): Eukaryota > Metazoa > Chordata > Testudines > Pelomedusidae > Pelusios > Pelusios castaneus. The sequence goes on along the minus strand of ML685841.1, from coordinate 6,205,567 downwards.
AGTGCTGTCTCCAGTGTTGTGTCACGGCGCATGCAGGCCACCACTTCTTGTCTTAGCTACCAACAAGAGTAGAAACTTAAAAAACAAAACCAAACACATTCTGCACATCAAGAACAATTTTAGTCACCAACACAGCATACAAAGGTATAAAGTTAACTTTTATGAGCTCTTCAATCCTGCTCTCCCTTTCACCTTCTATTACAGAAAATTAGGATCCTGTAATCCTCACTTGCGGCAAGAAGATGAAAATCATCCTAAAAAGCTCTTTATTCTTTGGCATGGAGAGGGCTAACCAAAATGAAAATCAATTCTAACAACGCATGACCTACATGACTTTTAAAATCTGACGTTGAACTTGGCTGACCCAACACATCCCTGAGACATCCAATTTCAACATCAGGGACATGGGAGGGAGTAGGGAATTAATAAAGCTAGAAGAGGCATAGCCACACAGTAAAATGCATAGCATGAATAACATGCTGCTTCTGAGAACTAACCTCAGCCAAGGCCCTACCAGAAAGGAATCACTAGGACAGTGGAGAGAAAATATACCTACTATTAATTTGTGCTAGTCTAAAAGATTTCTTCCAGGAACTAATTTTACCTGGCCTGCAGAAGCAGGGCCAAGAACAGCCTAATGATAGTTCTAGTGCTTGCAGGCCAGCTGGCAGAACCAAATCTCAAGAGTCCAGGGAGTCTGGCATGGCACAATCCCTTTGCAAAACTCTTACGCTGTGCCTGCACCTAAGATCTGAGCAAACTTATATAGAACCATAGAATCATAGGGTTGGAAGGAACCTCATGAGGTCATCTAGTCCAACCCCCTGCTAAAACCGGAACCATTCCCACTAAATCATCCCAGTCAGGGTATTGTCTAACCGGGCCTTAAATATCTCCAAAGACGGAGATTCCGCCACCTCCCTACGTAACCCATTCCAATGCTTCACCACACTCCTAGTGAGAAAGTTTTTCCTAATATCCAATCTCAACCGCCCCACCTGCAATTTGAAACCATTGCTCCTTGTCCTGTCCTTTGTTACTATTAAGAACAGCCTAGCTCCCTCCTCTTTGGAGCACCCCTTCAAGTAGTTGAAGGTTGCTATCAAATCTCCCCTCAGTCTTCCCTTCTGCAGACTAAATTAGCCTAGTTCCTTCAGTCTTTCCTCATAAGTCATGTGCCCCAAACCCCTAATCATTTTTGTTGCCCTCCACAGGACTCTTTCTAACTTGTCCACATCCTTTCTGTAGTGGGGAGCCCAACACTGGACACAGTATTCCAGATGCGGCCTCAACAGTGCCGAATAGAGGGGAATAATCACATCCCTCAATCTGCTGGCAACACTCCTACTGATGCAGCCCAAATGCCATTGGCCTTTTTGGAAACAAGGGTACACTGTTGACTCATATCCATCTTCCCGTCCACCATAACCTCCAGGTCCTTTTCTACAGTGCTGCTACTTAGCTGATCGGTCCCCAGCCTGTAGCAATACATGGGATTTTTCCATCCTAAATGCAGGGCTTTGCACTTGTCCTTGTTGAAACTCATGAGATTTCTTTTGGCCCAATGCTCCAATTTGTCTAGGTCTCCCTGAATCCTGTCCCTGCTCTCCACTGTGTCTACCATTTCCCTCAGCTTGGTGTCATCCGCGAACTTACTGAGCATGCTATCGATCCCATCATCCAGATCATTAATGAAGATGTGGAACAGAACTGGCCCCAGGACCGACCCCTGGGGCACTCCACTCCTTACTGGTTGCCAACTAGACATTGAGCCATTGATTCCTACCCACTGAGCCCGATGATCTAGCCAGTTTTCTATCCACTTTACGGTCCACTCGTCCAACCCCTACTTCCATAACTTGCTGACGAGAATGCGGTGAGAAACCGTATCAAAAGCCTTGCTAAAGTCGAGATATATCACATTGGCAGCTCTTCTCACATCCACAAATCTAGTCATCTCATCATAGAAGGCAATCGGGCAATCCAGGAAGTTTTTGGAGAGTGCTGAGGACAACTTCCTGGAACAAAGGCTGGAAGAACCAACTAGAGACCTTGCACCTCTTGACCTGCTGCTCACAGAAAACAATTGATCAGAGAAGTAGAAGTGAATGACAACCTGGGCAGCAGTGACCATGAGATGGTAGAATTCAGGATTCTGATCAAAGGAAGAAAGGAAAGAAGCAGAACACAAACCCTGGACTTCAGAAAAGCAGATTTTGGCTCCCTCAGGGAACTGATGGGCAGGATCCCTTGGGAGACTGATCTGAAGGAAAAAGGCATCCAAGAGAGCTGGCTTTATTTTAAAGAAACCCTGCTAAGGGCACAGGAAGATACCATTCCAATGTGCAGAAAGAACAGCAAATGTGGAAGGCACCCAGCGTGGCTTAGCAGAGAACTCTGTGTTGTGCTGAAACATAAAAGGGAAGCTTACAAGAAGTGGAAGCTTGGACAGATGACTAGAGAGGCATATAAATATATTGCTCGGGACTGCAGGGATAAAATCAGAAAGGCCAAAGGACAATTGGAGTTGCAGCTGGCAAGAGATGTGAAGGATCACAGGAAGGGGTTCTACAAATATGGTGGATGATGCAGAAAAGGCTGAAGTCCTCAATGTTTTTTTTACTTCAGTCTTCACAGGGAGCATCAGCTCCCAGGCTACTACACTGGGTAATTCAGAATGGAGAGGAGGAGAGTGGCCCCTGGTGATGAAAGGTCAGGTTAGGGACTACTTAAAGAAGTTGGATGTGCACAAGTCTATGGGGCCGGATGAACTGCATCCGAGGGTGCTGCGGGAGTTAGCCGATGTGATTGCAGAACTGCTGGCCATTATCTCTGAAAATTCGTGGCAAATGGGGGAGGTCCCAGATGACTGGAAAAAGGCAAATATAGTACCTATCTTCAAGAAAGGGAAAAAGGAGGATCCAGGGAACTACAAACCAGTCAGCCTCACCTCAATCCCTGGAAAAATCATGTAGCAGGTCCTCAAAGAATCCATCCTGAAACACTTGGAGGAAGATAGAGTGATCAGGAACGATCAGCATGGATTCACCATGGGCAAATCATGGGCATGCTCTTGTTGGGCCTAGCTACACAGCCTGCACATTACAACAGGCTGTCTGGAAACAGGTGTCAATGTGAGGAACACACAACCATGTATATACATGCATCACGGAGAGCACGCAACTGGTTCTTTGAAAAATTTGATGGACTGGGTTTTAGAGAGTATCAGAAAAGTGGCACCTATCGTGATTTATATGTAAACATGGACTTGTGTACTCTCAGCCTATCCTGTCCTACTTTTGATCTCAGTTTGTGCCATTCCCAAGACCTCCATAAAGACAAGATCATAAATCTTGGATTTTAAGGACTCCATTGCAGGATTAAACAGTAGGTGGGGAGAGAGCGAGAGAAAACACATAGACTTTCAGAAATAAAGGATACTGATTAAGCACTTTTAATGTTTCTATGAAGAGCATTTTTCAGTTAAGTTTACTCAAATGTTGATGTTCCTCTTTAAACTCAATACTTTTATAAATGTCTATTGCCAATACATTCTGTGCTGAAGAAAGATCACTTTCAATTATGATCACTGCAAAAATTTCATTTCAGCAAAGGGCATTACCTGTCGTTGAAAATTCAGTAACCTAAGTGCCTTCAGCTCAACTGTAGCTTTGGTTCGCAGATCAGGAGGCAAAGAGCCAGGTAAATTCTCCAGTTCCTGGATTCTGTGAGCAATTCGAGCCTGAAGTCTAAGACAATAAAGGATATGGAAAAGTTATCAGGTGAGATCCATCAGTAGTTATGTCATATGGTGACATGAGCAATAAACCTCAGATATCCAGTCAATTCATACTACTTGATTCAGAATAAATAATACGTACTTCTAGGAAGGGAGAGGAAATCAGACTTATATTTACTCTGCAAAAAGACTCTTCATATCAAATAACGAAAACCCTGCTCCCTCCATCCCCTTAACTTTAGCTATAAATTGTATGAGAACTGCAACTCAGAAAATTTATTCTAATCATGAGTTCAGGCATTTTGTGTCTGCAGGCCAGTTTATTAAGCACTAGGGCAAAAAGTGTTATAAAATTACTGAGTATTATTTAGATCTCTTTAAAGTATGATTCCAGTCAGAATAGTGATTGTGCAAGAATGGAATATTCTTAATCAATAGATCTGTTTGGTGTTGGTGTTCAAAATCCTACCTGCTTATTCCACTGTCATTTTTCTTATTCTTTAAACAAGCTGTTGGCATTGCAGAGCTGTTAAAGTGCAAGCTGGATTGCTCACTCAGCCTCCACAGAATGGTTAATTAATTTCCAGTTGCAAACTCTTTAAAGACCAACAATGGTGCACAAGCCAGAAAGAGCACAGCTTCACTTTCAAATTCCAGACTAAGTTTGCAGTGCTGATTGTTACATAATCTTTTTAATGTGTTGCTTTTTTTTTTACATGTAACTCAGCATATTTGATCAGGTAGTCAACAACAGACAAAACAGGAACCCCAAAATGCTGTTTTTAGTAACACTGTGTACATGTCCTTTAATTTTCCTTTTCGCGCTTTTGTAAATACCATGCTGTCTAACTTCAGTGTAATTTCAACCATGGAATTCTTATAACGAGATAAAACTGAATTATGACCAATAACCAGTGAGAATTTCAGAACAAATTCGAAGTGGTCTGGTCGTAAAATAATGTGGCCCAGAAGCTGCACTACGATTCAAGAGAGTCAACAAAAGAAGCCAGAGGAGAGGATTTCTCTCCTCTTTTTACAAAGGCACAGAGATGAGAATTTACCTCGTCTATCCATGTGACATGCACACTTCTGGAGAGGTACAGGAGAAATCTGATTATGTACATTCAAAAGGCTGATCTTACTCCCTTCTAAAAAGGAATAACAGACTACAGCCAAACCTATACTGTTACTAATCTCCTCTCCATGACAGTACAACATAGGTCAGAAATTGATAACAACATTAATAGAGTAGTTGGGAACCTGCCAAATGAACTTGCTAATGAAGCAAAATGTTAAGGCTATTGGCTATGTCACACCAACAAACCAGTCAGCCATTTGCACTGAGAAAAGCAATTGTAATTTATGCTTTTTAAAGTCACATATACCACTCATTCCCATTCCACCACATTACCCTGCCCCAAAATAATATACAAGAACATAAGAACAGACATATTGGGTCAGACCAATGTCCATCTAGCCCAGTATCCTATCTTTTGGCAGTGGCCTATTTCCTCTGAAACACCTGGCATTGAGAGAACAGGCAATTATCAAGTGATCCATCTCTGCAGTCTTCCACTCCCAACTTCTGGCAAACAGAGGCAAGGGATATTCAGAGCATGGATACAAATACAATGCAGTCTAGCTCCACTGTAACTTCAACCATGGAATTCTTATAACTAGGTAAGTTCCAAAGGGGTAGCTGTGTTAGTCTAGTTCAGCCAAACAAACAAGGAGTCCTGTGGCACTTTTACAAATTAACAAATTTATTCATTACGTGAGCTTTCGTGAGAGAAAATCCCATTTCTTCAGACACTTTGAACTAGATAAAAATGGATTATAACCAATAACTAGTAAGAATTTTGGAACAAATTTTAAGTGACCCGATTATTAAATATTTTGGACCACACAGTGCCTATAATAGGTGGTGCAGTCATCCCCGTATATTATATTTTACAGGCACATTGATGTAAAAAGGAAAAACACTAGTTCTAATTCTGGTGCCATTAATGTCAGTGCAAGCTTTACCAGAGACGTCAATGAGAGTAGAATTGGACACATTGAAGGTCAATTTTCTGCAATCCCCAGATTTGGGTTTAGCAGGTAGTTTGTGTGAAACTTAAGCAAAACAAACAAGCAAACAAACAAACAAAATACACAACTATTTTTTTCTGATGGAAGTTTTTTAAGGAAAATGCATTCTGGTGACGTGTGTATAATTCAAACATTGCAACATTTTGCTAATACAAAAAACCAGAATGAATCTCCTCACACTTTTTTTTGGCTGTTTATTGTTTTCTTTTGTTTTTTGCACACAATAGTTGCTTGGAAAATCTTTCATTTCAGTAGCACTCTACAACATTATTCATCTGTCTATGTTAAATAAAAATGGAAACAGTGAAATAAGTAAAGAAGCACAGATACAATGGCAATTTAAATTAATCCTCTATTTAAGAGCGCATTTACAGAGAGAATAATCTATTAATGGTACTGTTCTGCAATATCATGCTATAAATCCGCTATTCATAAATGTCACCAGAGAAAATTTTTTTTTTAAATCCCTTTTGAAGGTCTTCACTAGTTTCTTTGCTGTACCTTGTGTTAAACTAGAGCAGCAGACAATCACTGAACTTTGAAATTACATAGGGAAGTAGTGAGGTATTTTGAGGGCCTTGAACAGGAGACTAGGGTTAAATTTATCTTTTGCTACAGTACATTACCACAATCCACAGAGTTAACTGACCATTAATCCTGCTCTTTCATTTCTGTGGTATGGTGAACCAAACCTGGTAGTCTGCCCATTACGATAGGAAGGCAAAGGTCTCCATTCAGAAGACCTGAAAACAAGTCATCTGCAGGACTACTGGGATACACAAGAGTAACAAAGAACTGTCTCATAAGAATTCTTTACCCCAAAATACCTACTCCTACAAATACTAACTGAGGGCATGTGAAATTAAAGTGGCTCTGGTAAAAGCGCTCTGTGCAAAGCACTACTGCAAGTGCATTCCTTAATGAACTTACCAGTTAATGTAGTGATCGTGGAAAAGCTGGGTTCTTTAAAGATGTAGGGATCATATCGCACATGGATATATTTGGGCCAACCCCTCAGAAGGGACTGGAGAACATTAGAATTTCCCAGCTACAGTAATGATCATACTCAGAAGGGAGTTTAAAATTGATATTTCTGTGCTTAATAACTGTATTTAAAGCACTGCTCCTCCACATACTATTTTGTCTCAAGATCAATAGGATATAGGAGGTAGTCTGATAAAGAGACATAAGATTTGAAACTTCCTGAAACAACAAAAAGGATGTAATACTGCATAACTACAGGAGACTCATTTAGTGTCCCCAAGAGTACAGAAAATTGAAGCAGAATTATGTCAGTCACGTTTTCAGACAGACTGAACAGTAAATCAAGAGGTGTTATTGTTCTGGCAAGAAAGAGTTCCGTTAAAGGCAAGAGATATTTGTTCAGGTCCAGAGGAGAAGTTTATTATTCCTATAGGAGAGTTATTTGTTCAGAAAATAACACTGGTAAATTCTGTTCTTTCAAGTAGCTGTGTGACACTACAAAAATCCACATTTTGTACAACTCTATCTCTAACTGGATTTCGTAACTGAGAAGGAATTTTAGTCTTGTTACGGGTGCAAAACAACCTGACAAGTCTAGTGGCTTCCCTGTCTCCTGCTCCTGCCCTTATAAAGGAGGACTGGACTGACTGCTGCACATCCATACACAACAGCAGCTGATAGATGCATACAGAACCTAGATCTTTCCTACACTTTAAACACTGCAATAATATAGCTGCACCACTGTAACACATCAGTGAAAATGCTACCTATACTGATGGAAAGGGTTATCCTGTTGATATAGACAACAGAATCTTGTGGCACTTTTAAAGACTAACAGATTTATTAATCGCATGAGCTTTCGTGGGAGAAAATCCCACTTCGTCAGACGCTTAGTAATCCACCTCCCCAAAAGGTGGAAACTAGGTTGACAGGAAAATTCTCCTATCAACAGAGTGCTGTCTACTTTGGAGGTTAGGTTGGTTTAACTGCATTGCCCAGGAAAGACTGATTAATTTTCATTATATTTTTCTAACTATTTTATATTAACGGTAACTGGTTGGCAGGGTTCCTCTGTGCAGGTTGTAGGAACCTATGGTGAGATGCAGATTGATTCAAACCAATTCATTCTGACAGGTACGGCTTGTTAGCTATATTCTAGATATAAAGGAGACAGGATTGGCTCTTTGAACATTTACTGATCATGATTTTGCTATCCTCTGGGCTGATCCTATTTTGAATGTTCTGCATATTTAGATAGGTTGAGCAGAACTGAACAGGTGGAACTCATTCCAGGTAAGTAGTACCATTATATAAATTAATGGTATTATAATATTTTCATCATTTTCTAATCCCTTCTTTACAGATTCTAACATTGTCTGCTTAATGTGCTGAAGTTTAAGACCGTTTCAGTGAGCTATAAAATGATACCCTTTCCCTACATGGGGCAGTAGTAAACAGAAGAGAAAAGTGGTATTTATAAGCTAATAGAGACCAAAATTTCGTAGCAGGTAAACCCTATCAAAATTCAGGTACTTTCTCTAAACTGCTTTCAAATAACTGAAATGTCTCTCTAATTTTTCTACAGAGCTAAAATAGAGAACATGCATTTTATATGAGATAAGAAACAGAAGCCAAACTCTGCTTACATGTAAAATTAAGAAAAGAACAGACGGGCAGTTTTATTTCAGATATTGCTGGTAATTATTTTTCCCTATATAGTAATATTATCTTTTAAAGAACTTTATGACAGCCAGCTTTCACCTCAAGTAAACGCATCTAAAAAACCTTTTTTTTTGACCATTCCAAAATAGGATCTTCTAATCCTTCATGATGATAAAAATATGCTGGACTATTTCTCTCTTCAGGGGAAAATGCTAAAGGCTATTAACTCTTTCAAGTCATAATAGAAGGTCAAGAAGAACACGGTTTCCTGGCTGCTTTCTTCAAGTGTTTGCGGGATTTACTAACCTTATTTAAAGGATACATTTAATTTATCTCTGCAGCTCAGCATTCATTTTATCTTCATCCATGCAGAACATAGCTACTGCATTACCAAGTGAAGATAGCACTATCTCCTTGCAAAGTAGGCGATATTCACCTTTCCCTCACCAATTGGGGGTAACTGCAGAAATGAGTGCCAGGCAGCAAGCAAGCTTTAAAAAAGGAAGACCCTTTTCTGATAATAAAAGGAATCAATTTGACAGGAATTTGCAGTGACCATAAATTAAAAATGCTGGAAAATGCATTTTTTTAAACTTAATGTGAGGGAAGGGGGGAAAAGGGGAGAGCCATTCCATCTAGTGAAATAATATTAAATTACACTACATATTATTAGTTATAGGACACACTCATTAAGATTAAAGCAGCACTTAATTTCCAAGAAAATATTAAGTGAGTTTTATAAAAGCATGGCTATATTTCAAGTAGCACAGCAAATTTAACAGTTCAGCACATAGTAGTAATTTAAACTTTTTATAGCGATAGATATTTTAAATAACTAAATTTTTTTTAATCTACCATTAGTCACACGGGGATTAAACAACAATTAGTGGTAGAATTTCATCTCCAATCAACATATGCTGCCATAGCTGCTAGGCACAACCAAGTGTAGAAAAGGTTCTGGGGGTTATGGTGGACGGGAAGATGAATATGAGCCAACAGTGTGCCCTTGGTGCCAAAAAGGCCAATGGCATATTAGGCTGCATCAGTAGGAGTATTGCCAGCAGATCGAGGGATGTGATAATTCCCCTCTATTCGACACTGGTCAGGCCACATCTGGAATACTGTGTCCAGTTTTGGGCTCCCCACTACAGAAAGGATGTGGACAAATTAGAAAGAGTCCAGCGGAGGGCAACAAAAATGATTAGGGGGCTGGGGCACATGACTTATGAGGAGAGACTGAAGGAACTAGGCTTATTTAGTCTAGAGAAGAAAAGACTGAGGGGAGATTTGATAGCAACCTTCAACTACTTGAAGGGTTGCTCCAAAGAGGAGGGAGCTAGGCTGTTCTCGAGGGTAACAGAGGACAGAACAAGGAGCAATGGTTTCAAATTACAACTGGGGAGATCAAGGTTGGATATTAGGAAAAACTTTCTCACTAGGAGGGTGGTGAAGCATTGGAATGGGCTATCTAGGGAGGTGGTAGAATCTCCATCTTTGGAGATTTTTAAGGCTCGGTTAGACAAAACCCTGGCTGGGGTGATTTAGGGGGAGTGGTCCTATTTTTAGCAGGGGGTTGGACTAGATGACCTCGTGAGGTCCCTTCCAACCCTATGATTCTATGATTCTAAGTGAATTCAATGGCAACAAACTGTAAACTTTCTTGCTTTTTGTTGATTTAAGTCAAATCCTTTTAAATGTCAAAATGTGAAGCTTTGGGAGGAGGAGGGGGAAGAGAGAGGAGGAAATCTATGAAAAGTACAGAGTCTCCCATTGACATGTCATCAGTTTCAAGACTTCTTCAAACTCACCGATATGTTAATGGATCTATTAGTGCTCCTCTACCTGTAGTGGTCCATTTAACAATTGGCTAATGGAGAAAAACACGATGCTGCACCTTAAGTGCCTACTTTGATGAACTGTCAAATCAACTGTATAGTTTCCTATTTGAAAGGAAATCCAAGATAGAGGAATTCCAGTGACTGAACAGATTAGATGTCTTTCTTCAATGTAACAACAAATACTAAAGGAATGTTTCTTGTTTGTAATCTCCATTTTAAAAAAACCTAAACCTATATTAACTCTTAGTTGCACAACTAAGCACTCAAGTCAAAAAGGAGGTGTGTGCAGAAGCAGATATCCTATCCCACACAACTTTGGAGATCACCAAGAGCACTCAGACAACTTTGCACAGGGTGCACATGGGCTGAGGTACACTGCACTCCTGCCCTGCCCCTGGGCTGGCTGGTTCACCCCTGGGGGTGGGGCAGGCCAGAGACTGCTCGCTCCGCTGGGGGACGGAACCAGCTAGCACAGCCTATGCTCTGAGCTAGCCTCTGGCCCAGCGTGGTACAAGCTCTCCAGGGCCTATGTAGACTGGCCGGGGCGGGAATGTTCTTGGACTCCAGGACTGCCCCCACCCCCAGTGAAGGTGGTGGGGGGGGGGAGGAACAAGGGCCCAGAACTTGCGGTGGGGGGCAGCCGGGAGACCCCGAGCCGGTTAATCCGGCCATGACGTGGGGTTAGAACCCGCAGCCATCCCAAAGGCAGTGAATGAGGGAGAATGCAGGGCCACGCCCTCCTCTTTCTAACTTGCACCAGCCAGTGTTGTTGGCTAGCTATGGAGAATGTATACCATACCCTTCACCCATTCCCATTCACACTGGGGAATTCAGAAGGCACAATACCTCTCTGAGGTTCTCTGATGTCCTGCTGGGTCCGTGTGAGGACGCAGCGCCTTCTACACAGGCCAGAGTCAAAAGCATGATTTGAACCCAAAATGCTATACATTAGACTCTAGACAGACAGTCTGTTAATGCACTGCTAGAGTTACTCATTCAAATACTGGATTAATCCAGAAAATATGATATTTGATCTATATGATCTTCTGTAGGTCCCCATTTGTGTACATTGCTAAAACTGGCCATATGATTCCTGGCTCACGTCAGAGTGTATCTCCTTCCCCAAGAACAAAAATTAAATTGTAGTAAGCTTTCTATATTGTATATGTTTTCTAAAAATACTACTACACTACCCAATGAAATAGGTAAGGCCCTTCCAAGTTAAGGTAAATTCTATACTAGTGACAAGATAGCTATAGACTCGCTCTGGCAAAGCACATACATATGCACTTACATTAAGTAAAACCTTGACTGACTGTTCTGTTGGATCAGTGTGGGAAAAAACAGTTTCAAAGCAGCAGAGAGCATACCTTTAGGGCCTGACCTTAAATCATTAGTATCTTTTGCTTAGCATCACTGCAAGTATCTTATACTATGCAAAGTACTACAGACGCTAGGTAGAGCTTTGAGCAGCCTCTTACCAACTTAAGCTTGTGCATGGCACAGTGAAGTACTTCACTGCAGTTAAAATGCAGTATGTCAGGTATTGTCCTCTGCAGAGTATACTCAATGAGACCTATCCCATCTCGGCACTATTTTCTAGTTTCACTTAAGGTACTGTAATCACACACTAGCCTTTCCACCAAAACTGGGCTATCTGATCATTCATTGTTTCTCAGAAAACTGGGAACAAAGCAAATCCTGGAACTGCATCCCAAAAAGAGAAGTCAACCCCCTGGATAAAATTAAGTTACCAATGCTGTAATGGTCTACCCTCTGCAGAACATCAGAGTCCAAATCATTTTATTGTGGGCACCTCACCCACTCACCAGCTTCCCCTTCCAAGCATATAGCTGCCGAACACTTCATTTTCTATGAAAGTTCTTCACAATCATCCTCCTTCAGAGAGCCATAAAGCTTGAACATGTTCCTGAAGCAAATGTCATTAGATCCTATTTCCCATGGGATGAGCCTGTCTTGTGCTTCTATTTCCCTACGCCTTTACCTTTTCAGTACCTGGAACACATAGGCCTTGCCATTCCAGATTGGACAAACGGAACATCTAGGCTGTAGCCTATCACTAACAGTGACCAATACAAAAAGATTTAAGAAGGAGAAAATCCCTTCTCAGAGGGGAAGGTATTTTTCTTTCTTAAATCCATGTAGGTCCTGAAGACACTTGCTTATCATGCTGACTAGTACAGTCATATTGTTTCCTTGTACTCCCCTGTACGTTGGTCTGTTTGTGCCTAATGTCTTTTGTTTTCGATTGCAAGCACTTGGGGCATGGGACAACTTGTATTATATATTTATTCAGCACCTAGCTCAACAGAGTCCTGGTCCATGACGGGGGCTTGTAGGTGCTACAGTAACACAAATAATTAATAAATATTAATTAATTATGAAAGTTGATATGCTGAGTTCTCAGCACTTTTTAGAGGTGACATTTTTATTTAGGAGCCTAAATATGGACATATGGACCTAATCTGGGGCATTTTGTTTTGTTTTGTAACCTTTGCTTTGGTTTGCTGCCTTGCATCCTTTACTTCCTGTTAGATCAACCAAAGCCAACCCACATACCACTGGTCAAACTATCTCGTTTTTATTTGGCTGTTTGTTCTTTGACTAGCATCCTGGCCCTCTTAATTTTCATTTTATGTTTCATTCATCATAATTTGTTCCTTTCTATTGGATTCACTTGGGCTGGATGTCCACTTATTTGAAAGATGTATTTGAGTTCTTGGCACTTAAGGATCTCCCTCTCCTGCCCCTGAATTTTAGCTCTTTTTCTTTGTATATAATTTTTAATACTTTTTGTGATCAATATGATTTGCTAAAATAGCCTCCATGATGATTCTAAAGAGTTTATACATATAACCTAAGTCCTTTTGGTCCTGATCTAGCAAAGCACTTGAGCACATGTTCATCTTTAAAGCAATCTTTAGTCACCCTTTAGAGTCTGATGTCCCCATATTAGTTTTCGATATGGCCCTGGTCAAGAGAATGATTTTAATTATGATCATTATGAGCGACAATTACAAGAGAGACAAGCTAATGTCCAGAAATGCAACACCAAAGCACGTGTAGTTTAAGTCTCTTGCATTCCTGTTTACCTGTATTCACGCTCCTGGAGTATTTCAACAGGGTCTAAACCTTGTGGTTTCTGGATAGGGCTGATGCGGTTCTGTTTTTGCTGCAGCTGGACAATAGGTGAAGGCTGTCCAGGTGTTGGTTGTGGTACAGAAGGACCAGGCATGGCTGCAGAAGGCTGAGCAGCAGGAGGGGCAGGTGAAGGCCTTCCACTAGGGGGTGGTACAGCAAGCTTTTGTGGTGTACTGGCAACATTCAAATCAGGGCCTTGGCCTGCAAAACAAATAATGTGATCATATGAAAAACTGAGCAGCTTTATTTTGAAGACAATATGCAGCTAGACATCTGAGACAAGCTTTCAAAGGTAACAAAAATGCATATTAAACAGGTTTCAATTCCCACAAAGAAAGAATATACTAGATTTCAGCAAGGCATTTGATACAGTTCCACATAGGGAGTTATTAGTTAAGTTACAGAAGATGGGGATTAATATGAATATAGTAAGGTGGATAAGGAACTGGTTAAAAGGGAGACTACAGTGGGTCATACTGAAGGGTGAACTGTCAAGCTGGAGGGAGGTTACCAGTGCAGTCCCTCAGGGATCTGTCTTGGGACCGATCTTGTTCAACCTTTTTGTTACTGACCTTGGCACAAAAAGCGGGAATGTGCTAATAAAGTTTGCGGAGGACACCAAGTTGGGAAGTATTGCCAATATGGAGAAGGATCGGGATATCATACAGAAAGATCTGGATGACCTTGTAAACTGGAGTATCAGGAATAGCATGGAATTAATAATGGGAAGTGCAAGGTCATGCATTTAGGGACAAATAACAAGCATTTTCCCTATAAGTTGGGGACGCATGAGTTGAAACGGACTGAGGAGGAGAAGGATCTGGGAGTACTGGTTGACTATGAGCCACCAATGTGATGTGGCTGAGAAAAAAGCTAATGCGGTTCTAGGATGCATCAGGAGAGGTATTTCAAGTAGAGACAGGGAGGTGTTAGTGCCGCTGTACAAGGCACTGGTGAGACCCCATCTGGAATATTGTGTGCAGTTCTGGTCCCCCATGTTTAAAAAGGATGAATTCAAATTGGAACAGGTGCAGAGAAGGGCTACAAGGATGCTCTGTGGACTGGAAAACCTGCCCTATGAGTGGAGACTCAAGGGCTATGTCTACACTTGCTAAAAATAGTTCGAATTAGTTAGTTCGAACTAACTAATTTGAACTAATTTTAGTTAGTTCGAATTAGCTTAATTCGAACTAGAAAAAGTTAGTTCAAACTAAGCAAGTGCCATTCATGGCACTTGTATAGTTCGAATTAGCGATCCCCATTCATTTCAATGGCTGGTTAGTTCGAACTAAGAAATTAGTTTGAATTAACATGGCCACATTGGCTAATTCGAACTAGTTAGTTCGAATTAAAGCCTTACTTCTGAAGCCCTATTCGAACTTATTAGTTCAAATTAAGGAAGCCCTTAATTCGAACTAACTAAAGCCTAGTGTAGCCATGGCTTTAGTTAGTTTGAATTAAGCCTCCTTACTTCGAACTAACTTGACAGTGTAGACACAGCCAAGAAGCTTGGCTTGTTTAGCCTAACCAAAAGAAGGCTGAGGGGGGATATGACTGCTCTCTATAAATACATCAGAGGGATTAATATCAGGGAGGGAGAGGAATTATTTGAGTACAGCACCAATGTGGACACCAGAACAAATGGTCCATCAAGAAATTTAGGCTTGAAATTAGATGCAGGTTTCTATCCATTAGAGGAGTAAAGTTCTGGAATAGCCTTCCAAGGAGAGTTGTGGGGGCAAAAACCATAACTGCTTTTAAAAGTGAGCTTGATAAATTTATGGAGGGGATGGTATGATTAACCTATTTTGGAAACTGACTGATATTTGGCTACGTGTGGTGGATATAAAAGTGGCCTAAGAGGGGAGAGTACATGGTGTGGGTTCTGAGTTATTACAGAGAATTGTTTCTTGGGTAACTGGCTGTTGAGACTTGCCCACGTGCTCAGGGTTTAACTGATCGCCATATTTGGGGTCGGGAAGGAATTTTCCCCCAAGGCTGAAATTAAGTCGACTTTATTAAACCTACTTTTAGGTCGACTTTAGGCTTAAGTCGACTTTTTCAAGTCGAGTTAAGCCAGTGTAGACCTGGAGTAGCCCTAAGTCGACTTAGGGCTACTCCAGGACTGCACCACTGCCCTCCCTGCCGGGGAGGGGCACAGGGGGAGCCTGGTATCCCCCCCCACACACACACACACAGGGCAGGGCAGAGCCCTGCCCACCCTGCCCTGCCAGGGTCCCTGTCCCCCTTTGCCCCATTGTACCCATGTACAATGGGGCAAAGGTTGAGCCCCCTGGCACGGGGCAAGGGGTGCCCCCCCTGCCACCGTGGACCTGCCCAAGGTCCCCCTAGCCCCTAGAAGTCGACCTAGGCATCCAGTGTGGACGCTCTAGGTTGACTTTGTAAGTTCCCCCCAAGTCAACTTAAACTTTAGGTGTAGACATGCTAAGTCGACTTAGCTAAAGTCGACCTAAATTTAAGTGTAGGCATAGCCAAAGAGTCTACTATAGTGGACACTGCAGAAAGTAACCCAAAAATAGTAATTGCAACTGACAAGAGCTAATATTTTTCATTTAGGCTTTTAAAAAGAAAAATGTAACGTTTGTATCAAAAGAGATTTCTAGCACTGGTTATATCTAGGCACAGGACCAAATTCTGCTCCTTTATGAGGGCCCTGTCTCCAACTGAATATGAAAATGTACCCAGGAGCAGAATTTTAATATATCTGGCAGCAAAAGCAAGCTTCTTTCCACAGCTCTGCTAGAAAAGTAGTAGTATTCATGTTATGAAAATTTCCACATATATATTTTAAAATATTTTAATATACTTGTAAAATTACCTTTTTAAAAAACACACACTACCCCAGATTAAGATAGCAATGTAAGCAAATAAGTATTTCAATTATTGGCTGCTTCATTTTTCTTCTGTACTGTAGCATTCTCCCGATTTCAAAAGTTAAATGCATCACTAAACATGAAAGTAGCATCCAATAGAGATAGATAAGGAACTACTGCAGCTTACGGCACTCTGTACATGGACGAATAGTTACAGATTTGATGGAGATGTGGGAGAAAGACAGAAGAACCAATTTCTGCAACAAGAAAGCTAACCCATATTTTTTTAAGTGCAGGTTGGCATATAATTCAACTGATGAAATACAATCTCAGAATCTGTCCTCAATATTATGATCAATTCACTTCAGACCCAGAATCCTAAATGCATCTGGAGAAGATAGCTCATCTTCCAACTAATACCACTGTACCCTAACCAAAGTTTCACAGCAGAAACATGTCAGATAGGGAGCCCAACAGATGCATTCTTGATTTTACTACTGCTAAAAATAACTTTCTCGCTTTCATTATCCCACTTCCAAAGATGTAGGGAAACACTTTGCTGAAGTATTCAAAGAATGTAATACTACAACTGATTAGACAGTGGTATTTCACCTTTTTTTTTTTTTTTTTTTTTTAAAGAGAGCTATAAATGTCATTTGACTATATTTTTTTTAGGACAGTGAACCACCGTTTAGTCACCATTTCACCCAAGATTTAATTCTATTTAAGTACTGAAACAGAATAAGGACCCTTTTAATAAAAGAACCTGTACCATGTCAGTGTCTGCAGTAAAAAAAAATATGAATCATTAAAAAAAAAGAACATTTACTATTAAACTGATATTCTTAATTCATCCCATCATCTGTCTTTTTTACTTGTTTTTAAGTATGGGGGCACAGTTTTTTAATATAGTCCCAGAAGATCAGATTATAAAGCATATTATGTAAGAGAACAATGTAATGTTCTCTAATTCTTGAGGATGAAACAACACCTTAAAATTTAGTTTATTTTTTTTAAAAAGCAAGCTTAATTTTACCCACTATGTGAAAAATTTTGTTTATGGTAGCTAAAAGAAAAGCTTGCTTCAATTAAGGATGCTCAGAATGTAACTACGTAATTTATCAAGTTTTATGCTTGTCCCTCAAGAAACGTATATTATTTCATTTTGACTGTAGAGAGGGATTTCATGTTCAGGTTGCCTCATAACAGCCATAATTTCATCTGCTCAAGTCATTCATGGTTAGATAAATTGTAGGACACCCCTTGATATTTAAGTGATAGGCAAAGTAAAGGTTACACTATTTCTTTATACATTTTTATCTCCCACTTCCTTTCCCGTCCCTACTCTCCATGTCCTGCCTACACAGTTTAACCCTAACTTTGTAGTACAAAATTACTGTTCTAGTCTCCTCTACCTTCTGTCCAAGGTTTAGGGGTCATGGCAGCTGTATGTCCCGGCACTCCTGAAGCAGGTCCTGGCCCAGTTGCGGGCCCAGTAATTGGATGCACCCCAATGCCTGCAACTAAAAAGAGGAAAGAAACTTATTAAAATACACAGCATTTCTATGCATTCAGAAATCACTCTCTGTTCTGGCATACAAGTCTATCTATACAAATACAATTTGGGGTATTAATTACAGATGTAAGTGGATTCGGCTGTGTGAAAAATAAATGTAATGAAGCGCTTTTAAATCAAGACTAGATGACAAAGCCACATATTGACATAAAGTGACCAGCAGCATTATTGAAAGAGTTGTTAACAAGAAAAATAGGATCATTTTAACCCTCACCTTTTAACTAAAGAAAAGCAACCTGGGATCAATTTGGCTTGATTAGCATAAAAACAAGAACATTTCATCCACAGATAGTTCATGGAACTCTTTAACTCTTTAGAAAAACTGGATATTTTGATATTTGATCTTGCTGCTTATTCCTTGCCTGAAACGGTAATCCTCTGTTTGGTAAATAGTATGGTCAGCACCAGAGGATTACTTTTTCAGGTGATGAATAAAAGCAAGAGGAGATTAACTCTTAAAAACAAAGATTTAAGTTTTCATAGCCCCTAGAAAGAAGAGAGAGACAACAGAAATACATAAATAATATTTAAAATAGCCTCTAAATAATTTGGTATTTTCTTTTCTATAAGGCATCATTATGTTCTAAGGGCTTCTAAACCCAAAAAGTGATGTACAGCTAAAACCACATACAGGGTATTTCTTTAAGGAGACCAAAATCCACATAAACTTGGATAGATAAATTCTTTTTTCAGGGCAGGACAGGGGGAATTTGATGATGGACCATCTCTACACATTTTTCTGTATGTAAATTACACATAAAAACAAACAAACAAACAAACCACACCCCAAACTGGAGGAATATTAAGTAAAAAATTGTTCAGAAAATGCAAAGTGGTTTTTTGCAGTAAGTATGTTTAAAGTTCCAGTTTAAGAAACAAAAATGCATGTTTCTGTCTAAGAAGTGTTTACCTACTATGTTGCTTGTAACATCTAAGATCATTATGACAGAAAAAAAAGTTTGGATTTTTCAATTTACTTTGTGTATTTGGCAGCACTTTGCATATTGCCAGTTTCAGGATTTCCCTCATATAGTCAGTTTCTGGTTTTTGTTAATCAGTTTTTATATACATCAATAAGGGTGGAATATAAGCATGTAGAAAAGATTAGTAAAAATGTGGAGGGTTTTAGAACACCACAGAAATGGTAGGCAGTACTCAGGGCAGCTGAATTACATAAAAATACCTTTGTCTCAATTTATTTTAAGTAACTGTATTTCAAGTTTATAGTGTGTTTTTAATACAGTGGCTTTATGCTATTCTTAGTCCAACTCAAATACTTCATACTGAGGCCAGACTCTGGCCCTCACACGCATGCACATCCCACCACTGATGTTGATAGTTTTCCATTGGTTTAACTGATGGCAGACTATGATCAATGGTTTACCAGAAATGACCATGTTTACTTACCAGGTGGCCTGCTGTAGTTAGCAGGAGCCTGTTGCTGTTGAATCCCGGGCAACGTCCTCTTCCCTTGAACAGCAAGTTGCAGGTTTTCAGGTAAAGGCTGGCCTCTAGCTAACATTTTGTAGGCTAGAATCTGAGCCCGGAGCTGGTGTAACTGGACAGGGCTGAAAGGTGAAGGACCTCTGTTGGTTTGGCTCAGAACCTGTGGGTCTCCTGGTATCATGGGTCCTGGCTGATTTGGTGGCATGTGAGGTGGAGTTGGACCTCCTCCAGACATTGGACTGGATACATGTTCTGGTGCTCCCAAAGGAGATGGGTGAGGAGACATATAACCTGGAACAATTAGGAAGATCACAAATTTACTTTCTCAGTTAACTGAGACTTATAAGCCACAGAACTTCTGTTACTTTTATAAATATCCAAATCACACACATTTTCTCATTTGTTATTATAGTGGTAATATTTTCTGTGAAGACAGAGGCTCCTTTGGATAGCTAGAAGACCACCAGAACTATTATTGCACCTTATACCATGGTTCTCTTTAAAATAATAACCCCATATTTTAGGTAAGGCATCTAAAACCAAACTATCCATTTTAGATACACTGCCTCCAAAACAGCATGGGAACGCCAACCACCATGATGGAGCAATGGCTTACTAAAGAAGTTGGGGGACATTTTCATCATATTTTTTTGAAGTTTGTCTATTATACAGTTTATAAAAGATTTTTCAGTGTCTTTATTGTGATGTATACACATCTCCCCTGAAAATAAGCACCTGTCCACTGCTCTTCTAGGCATTCCTTGACAACATCTTCAAAATACAGCTATAAAAATAGACAGCTCATAAGTCACCCTTAGTAATTACATACAATTGCTCAAGTTAATGCTGATTAATGACTGACGTTTGAACAAAAAATACTCAATATCCTTCACTATCTGGATATTAGAGAAATTGTCAAATCCGTTTTTGAACAAAACTGCTGGCAGTGTTCGTGCTCTCTGATATATCTAGGAAAAAAAGAGCACAAGTTGGGGGAAGGCATAACATGTCTCCTATTCCCACCTCTGCCTTTGCTGACTTTAGCAGTGTGAATTCTGACTGCACTGTACAGATATTATTTATTTACATCTAAAAACAGGTACCACTAACTCCCGCCTTCCAGTGGGTATAACAACAAGTGGCAGAGTTTGTTTGATTTCATAGGAGACACCTACCCTGCTTACACCAGGGCCCGACAAATTTGCCTTCCAACTAGAAACCAGTCCAAAAACTAAAGAGCCAGGAGTATGTGATACACTTCAGAAGCAGAACACCCCCCGCTGCCAAAATAAAGCCACCATCACCGCCACTTTCTGTGGCACTGTGGTGTGAAATAGCCACACACATCCCGGCTGCTGCCCAAAAAAAATGACACTGCCCAGCACGGTTTCGGCGGCAGCATCGGCTTTTTTGCACCGTGGCAAATGACAGCGGCCTGGCCTGTATCTTCCAACGGTGGGAGGCATTCCACTTCTGAAGTGCCACAAACACAGCTACAGGCTAGATGAAATTTCTAGGTGCCATAGCAACCTGGTGCCCAGGATTTGTCGAGCCCTGTCTTACACACTTTTCAAAATCCCAGTAGGCTCCTTGCTGCATATCTTTGGGCACCAAAAACCTTTGAAACTCTGGCCCATAGTGACCAAAAACTATTTGCCAATTCTCTAACTTTTATGTAATAGGGTGCCTTGCCTAGGCGCTGGAACGAACTGAGCCAGCCGAGGTTACAAAATGCCACCTGAGAGGAGTCAGGTGATTCCAGTGTAAAAGGCAGCAGGAAACTGCAATGAGGGGAGACTGTCAGAAGCAAGAAGCTGGCAGAGAGCTGGGGAAGCTCAGACTAGGAGGGTATGTGGAGCTAGTGGAAGAAATAGCTGTGAGGAGCAAGTCTGGCTCCTGCAGCACCCAACCAAGTAAAACCTGTGAGTGGGATTTAAGGAAGGGAAGATGAGCTGTGTGTTTGTTTGGGACTTGAGTTCTATTTTTAACAAACTCTGTGGCCAGGCTGAGAACAAGTGAAGAATGAATCAAAGGATTTGAGCTTAGAAGGTCACCAGAGAGAGAGTTCTTAAAGGGAACTGAATGAAAGGGAAATAGAGGTATGATGGCCCGACAGACAACCTTCACCAGGAGGGAGTACTCAACAGGAAGTAAGTAGCCATACTGCAGTGCTTCCTTTGTTTTAATAAATTAGTTACCTGTAAATGCAGAACAGGTTTTAAGAAACTTATTTTTTCTTATGTAGCAGTACATTTAAGATAGTTCTAATTTTAACAATTTTAAAATTTTAAATTTAATTGAATTGCAGTTTCTATCCAAATGTCATTTCACACAAATACTGGGGAGTAGGGGGAGGGGGGAGTGGAGCTTCATTCACCATTTAATGTTCTTAAAATATAAAAACAAAGATCCTGAATAAATGCACATTAAAGTTATTTAATTGTTTAAATAACTACATATAGCTGTAATTTATTTTGCTCTTCACAAACAAAAGTAAAAAAATGTAATGTAGAGGCTATATTTGGTTGTAAATCAACCTCTTTAAATGGTTATACCAACAAGAAAGAAACATTCTTTAGGAAAATAATGAAAGCACAAATGCACAAAAGATTTTTCTTTTAAATCAATGATTTCCTGCTTGCTGATTAAATTGCCAATATAAATCAATGCACTTTACCTGTATCAGATTAACATAAATGTAATAAGACCAAATAGACTTTGAAGAAATGCTGGATGCACTGAATACATATCTTACCTAGATTACAAGTAAAAGAAAAAGATGCAAGAGACATCTGCAGGTACCAACACCAAACAAAAGAATTTAGTATGGTCTGAGGCTATGTCGACATTGGAAAACTTTTAAGAACTCAATGCAATTCTAACTTCTGTGCAACTCCACTAGCTGTAGCGATGATGGAAGCAGTACTGTATATTGGCCACTGTCATCCAGATAACATGGTGGTGAAAACGCTTCTAGGGTCCTGCCACTAGCCCTCCTAGCACTGATATAACTGCATCAATGGTAGATCTCTTTATATATATATAATTTAATTCAGAATTAATTTAGGATGAATAACACTTCACCCATCCCTGGAGTGCAGCCATCATGGGGAAGAAAATAGCTGTTTCACAGCGCACAGCAATAATACCCAATAGCTTAGAATACCTGGTGCAGAATGCCTTAACCAACTAAAGCTAGAATGAGAGTATTTGGTCAGCAACATACAAAGTTTTCCCAACTGGCATGTGGCCAGGTTACTGGTGCAAACACCGGCTCTTGTGAAATTGCTGAAGGTCAGAGGTGGAAGTTCCATGATTCATTTAAAACTAGGACTGGCGAAATATACTGTAGGGAATAAAATCTTACATTGTGAGGCAGATGTATATTGTGATCTAATAGCTCTTTCCCTATCTCTGACATGGCCATAAAAGGGACGCAAAAGAAAACTTAGCTTACTGTTAAAGAACAGTATGGCTAACGAATATCAGCATTCTCTTGAAATGTGAACATTCACCTAAATTTAGGTAGCTTTAGAACAACATGTTCTGTGTGGTGACTAAAATTGTAGAGAATAAGTCACAGCACCTTAAAAACCCTTTGGGCCTTGTGACCCAGGTGGCCCTGTGTAGCAGCAGACAGGGGTTCCATAGTTACAAATCTACGCCAAGGAACTTCCCTAGACATGTCCAGACAGGCACTTCCCCCGTGATCACCATCTTCACCATATTTCACTGAAAGGGGCCAAATGTGGTCTCTGCCAAAAACTAAGAACTTGCAGGTTGTCACGGCTATTGCAGTATGTGCAGAAAATATTTTAAGAGTTAGGTAACGTTAAATATTGTGTTTACAAAGCTGCTGGCTGTGCTTCTCTAACTCAGTCAGGAGCGAGAACAACTGACATCTTTCAACCCAGGCCGTGAACCTGAACCTCTACAATGCACAAAAGAGTTCAAGACAAAGACTTTGAACTGGGGAACGTTCAGGGTAAAGCGAAGATATTGAAACATCCTGGTTATGAAGGACACAAATTGGTATCCGTTAAGGAGGTGATACTCTGCCAGCATGAGTGTCTTGAAAAGTAGACCCCAGCTCCCATCACTGCAGAAGCACTGCATGGACTGACCACTGGTTGAGAAATACCCCATTAGACAGGAAACAACCTTTTTAATAATTATAAGCTCTAGACTGCAGTTTGTATTTATCTGTATCCAAACGTTTTCAATCCTCAGACTATGTCTATTTTCATCTTAAGCTCTGCCAAATAAGCTTCTCTTTGGGTTGTCAATAAACATGACAAAGTGCTGTGAAGAGTATTGAACTGAGGTGAAGCTAGTGGACTGGGGGCACTGTCTCCATGGAGGCAGCAAATCTGTATTCAGTGTGGGTGTCCACAAGATGAGGAACTGGGCACTCATGTATAATGAAGTGAGGTGTACAGATAGGTGAGAGGGGCTTATGGCACAAGGCCAGAGCAGAACTCAAGGGGCTAACTAGCTCCATAAATCTGGCCTCAGGTTATCTTTGTTCTGACCCAAGAACTAACTTATTGAGCCTAAGGGCTGGGGTGTGCAAATTGCTAACCTGCAAAGGAAAAGAGTGGGGATTACTGAGTCTGAAAAGAGGCGCTTATGTTACCAGCAGCTGATAGTTTTGGGCATTTTCCTCCCAATAGGCACAGACAAGGCTGCCTTGCGCTATCAGCAGACAGTAGCGATTCACCCTGTACACTTTGGGTAATGCCCTTGAGTTATTTAATCAGCTGCAAGCAGGGCACTTGACAAATATTCTCTTTAGCTGGTCTAGCTTCCACTGACACTTGATAATTTTCTATGTGTTCAAACTCTAAGACTTGCACAGTTTGTATGTTTCAGTCCATTCTCAGCCTTCTGATTTCTCCCCTATCAAAAAAAAAAAGCACCACACAATTATTTGAGTCCTCCGGCTGTCTTCAGGGTTTCCCCTAAATCCTCAAAGGAAAGGGGTGAAAAGGAGGTGGGGTTAGTTAGGATGACTTAATTTTGATTCTGCACATAGCTCTGTTTAGCAGTTTAACAATCTACAGCAAAATCCAGTACATCTAACACCAAAATTAACACTGTCCACTTACATTAATACACTGTGCTGAATGTTGTTGCTAATGCAGTCAAAATTTAGTGAAATGTAGCTATTTATAGAATTTCATTTAATATGAAGCAAGAGAAATACATTTTTCTATTTATATGAAATAGAACAAAATCATCCTGTCACAGTACGACTGCATTAAAAATATGATAGTCCATCTCTGCTAGTGAGAGATTCTTTCTGCATGATGGGCACTCCACTAAATGTAAGGAAAAACAACTTATTTTTGTAATTATCTTAGGTTAAAAAAAAAAAAACCAAACCAGAAGAGCAAATGCCTTTGAGACAATGGACAGACATTTATCAGCAGAATGAAAAAGTGGATGCAGATTTAACTTTCAGAATGTTTTTATTTGCTCATCAAAAATAAAAATAAAATAATAAAAATGCCTTTTTTCTTGTTTCCCATTACTAGACATGTTACTCCTATGATACTGTAACCCACCGCCTTAAAATAATCTTTGCTGGCCAATAAATACTCCAGACTTCATTTCAAGACTGTGAATGTATTATGCATGTAATTGCCACAGTTGCACGTGTAAGTGACCTCTTATGTTTCTAATTGTCCTCCTGTGCATATACCTAATTTGCTTGCACAATTCTACCAACTGCATACTATAATTTGGTGCAAAAGTATATATCCGGTTTTGAAATTCAGATTCTCTCCTCATCCTCCAGTCATATTATTCTACAACAAAATACACGTTTTTTTTAAAAAAAAGTCCTGTATTATTTGAAGTTTGGACACTTAGACTAGTTTAATTTGAAAAAAAAATGTGCTTGATTTGATTGTAAACTCCTTGGGTTAAGGACCACATATTTTGTGTACGTCACTGTTGGCACTCAACAAATACAGTAATTGTCAGAGAAGGAGAACACTGGATAGGATCTATTTATTTTCCACTTTCAAAAACTTAAAACATATGGTATATGCCTGTGTCTGAACACTTATCCTCTTTCACTCCCAGTTTGTGGTTATAGATTTTAAGGCCGGAAGAGATGACTATGATCATTTTAGTTGGACCTCATGCATAGAACAGACCAATAACCTCATCCTATAGTTTCTCCAACCCCATGACTTTTGTTTGAGCTACAGATTATCTTTAAGTGACATCCAAGACTTAATTTAATGGCTAAGTAATGGAGAGTCCACCCCATCCTTACACAAGGTCTTCCATTGGCTAATTACCCTCACTTTGTTTTGTTTGTTTGTTTTTCTTTAAATTGTTCCTTATTTATAGCTAGGCTTGAAATAATTATATTTCTCAGTAAATGTCAGTAAACTTTGACTTCACTATAAATAAACTGACATTTCCAAATTGACAGAAATTTACAGATATAGAAATGCTGTTTGACAACATAGATTTTTATTTAAGGATATTTACTTTGTATATTTTGACTTGTGATATTGGCACATTGTATCTTAATGGTGATAAAGCTTTCAGAATCATATCTGTCACTAATAACAGCCCCCATAACATCCCACAAGTGTAAAAAAAAAAAAAAGATTGAAAAGCTTGCAAAAAACATTGATATGTCAACTATTCAAAAAATTTAATTCTGCCAATCCTATTTACAGGCTGAATTTGTTTAGTTTTAGCTTTCAACCAGTGAATCTTATTACGCTCTTTCCTGCTAAATTAAAAAGCCATTGACTGTAAGAACTATCTTCCCAGGTAAGTTTCAAAGGGGTAGCCATGTTTGTCTAGGTCAGCAAAACAAACAAGGAATCCTGCAACACTTTTAAAGACTAACAAATTTATTTATTGATGAGCTTTTGTGGGAGAAAATTCCCCTTCGTCAGATGCTTTGAAGATGCGTTCCCATGAAAGCTCATCGATAAATACATTTGTTAGTCTTTAAGGCTATGTCTACACTTGCAAGTTAGGTCGACTTAAGGAGGCTTAAGTCGACCTAACTTACTTCCTGTCCACACCAGGCTTTCATTAAGTTGACTTAAGAAATTCCTTAAGTTGACTTAATGAAAGGTTAAGTCAACTTAATAAGAATCGCCGGTTAGGTCGACCTAACCCTTAAGTCGACTCCTTGGGTCGACTTAAGCCCAGTGTGGACGCTTAAATCCACTTTATTAGGTCGACCTAAGGGCAGTTAGATCGACTTACTAAGTCCCCGTTCAGGGGAAGCACTTTAAGTCAAGTCGATCTAATGAGGTCGACTTTAGGTTGACTTAACATAGTCGACCTAACTTTTTGTAATGTAGACATAGCTTAAAAGTGCCACAGGACTCCTTATTTGTTTTGCTGACCTAGACTAACATGCTACCCCTTTTGGAACTTGTCAACATGGAAGGCACTGAATACAGCCGATTGAAGCTCTTCAAAGCATCTGATAAAGTGGGATCTTCTCCCACAAAAGTTAATGCGATAAATAAATGTGTTAGTCTTCCCAGGTAGGTACTGGTAGACTATGATCTAGTCACTTCTTATGGATAATAATGCAGTTTAAGTTTTTTCCAAGTATAAAGGCATGTTTTTCAGCCTGGAGGTCATTGTAATCTTTTCAAAAACTCTAAACTCAGAAAGGACCAATATGATCATCTTCTAGTCTGACCTCCTTTTCTGAACCCTTAAAAATTTCTTAATCCTTTTGGAAGTGCTGACTTCAGAACTGGATGCAGTATTCCAGTAACAGTCACACCAATGATGCGTACAAAAATATACCATCTCCTTACACCTCTTTTATATTCCTTGCTTATATAGCCAAGGATTGGTTTTGTCCTCTACTTAGCTACAGCATTATATTGAGAACTCACTTTCAGCTGGGTGCCTACTATCACCAATTCCTTTTCAGTATCACTTTATTCCAGGATACAGCCCCCCATCCATCCTGTGTCCCCTATAGTAACCTGATTTTTTCCTAGATTTAGAGAACCAGGTACAAGGTTACATGTTGTTCCTCAAATGAACTCACCTCACCAAGCAATTCAGATCAGTCTGTATCAGTAACCTATCCCCATCATTATTT
>ML685841.1:6166575-6177728 GCA_007922175.1 Pelusios castaneus | reverse complement strand
TTCTTATGTTCTTATCACTGGGGGACCCCCCATCAGAAAGAACCCACTAGAAGACAATTACCAGTAAGGATGACCATACTGGTTCAGACCAATGCTCAGTACCCTGTCTTCTGACAGTAGCCAATACGAGGTGCTTCAGAGGGAATGAACAGAACAGGCAGTCATTGAGTGACTGCATCCCATCATCCACACCCAGCTTCTCACTATCAGAGCTCGGGTTACATTTCCAATTAATTGTTATGAGCTAGCAATTAGCCAGTTTTTCAATTTTTATTTTGTATTAGTTTTTTTGTTTGTTTTTTTAAAAAGAGAAATCTCATCATGTGGAACTAAACCAAACTTTTGATTTCATCAAAAAACTTCAAGTTTGTTTGATATCTTTTTTCCATAAAACCCTATTGACTTATGCTACTAACCTTTAATTTTTTACTGACTATGACCTATATCAACCTTTCCATGGTTTGGCCCAGGAGCAGCATCTGGCTAACCTGCCTATAGTTACCTGGGTTCATTTTGCATACCCTCCTTTAAATAGTGACATATTAGCTTTCTTTTCTGTCCTCTAGACTAGGGGTTCTCATCCCCTTTATGCTTGCAACACAGGTGGGAGGGCTCCCAGCGGCGTGCGACACACCACCACCACTGCCAAAGATACTCCCTGGCAGTGGGTCAAGCTGTAGTGGCGCCCGCTGCCGAAGAAATTCTCCCTTGGAAGGGATTTTCGGCAGTGGAAGACTTGACCAGAAGCCCTCGCCGCCAAGAAATAGAGCATGACTGTGGTGCTCCGGTGGCAGCACGTGCAGAGAGCTGCTGCTTCTCTGGCTCTTAAAGGGCCAGAGGCGTGAAATCAGTCTGCCACCCCAGCTTTCCTCAGGTTTTCAGCAAAAGGCTGATGTCACACGACATACTCAGCCACTGTCCAGTAACACATTTTAAGATCTGTTAAAAATCAACATTCATTGGTTCAGATAGCTTTTCTGCCAATTTTTAATACTCTTGGATACAAGTTATCCTGTCAAGAAGTTCCATGCACATCTAAACCGCCCACTAACTTCAAGAGGCATTTGGAGTTAAACAACACAGAATGGAGGGAGTGGCTTGTAGCATTTCAGGGACCAGAGCTAAGAAATGAAGAAGGAAAGCAGTCACTCTTGCTACAGAACCTTTCAAATACCCGCCGAGGAAAGTACAGTGGAAGTGGGCAATCTTCAGATCACTTTAACTACTGTAGTACTAGAACCAAGTTTAAAACTGTAGGCCTGAAAGTAACCTCAAGAAATCACCAAAACCAGATGCCTGGGATGAGCCAGTACCATGGAAACATAGACCATCTTTCACAGATCCAACCTGTTCTTAAAAACCTTCAATGATAGGGATTCCACTACAAACACTTAGACATATTTTAACAAGACAACAGAGTCCAGTGGCACTTTTAAAGACTAACAGATTTATTTATCGCATGAAATAAATCTGTTAGTCTTTAAAAGTGCCACTGGACTCTGTTGTCTTTCTACAGCAGACTAACACGGCTACCCCTTTGATATTTTAACAGTGAGCACAAGTACCCTCACTTCCATCTTACTTGTGCTCACAGTTAAACACATGCCTAAGTGATTTTCCAGGATTGGATCTCCATCTAGGAGCATATCAAATTAATTCTAATTTCACCAACAACTTGCAACAAAACTTCTATATAAAACGTTACTAGCTAATACATATATTCTTACTGCCTACTAAGCCTGCAGACAAATAGTCAATCGAAAAAGAGATCTTTCTCTCCCATCCCAAATATTAGCTTCCAAAAATCTTACTGCATCACCCACTTGGAATCCTTCCCCAACATGTAGACGAGGCACTTTCTATCACCACATTCCTCTTTTATGGATGTGAAGAGAGAGGACTTACAAGCAAAGACAGTCAAAGTTCATAGTAAACAGATTTAAAGAGGATTTCTGAAATATTAAGATGAAGTCAACTTCTTCAACCACCTAGACTAGATGTTCAGGATTCTGTTTCCCCTGCAACAGCTGTGACACATGCTGAAAAGAGCAGAGGATTTCGTCTAACTTAGTTGCTAGTAATGCTGTCACCTGTTGCAGAGCAAGCACAGTCCTGGACTCAAGTCCTAAAAAATGGATGAAAGGATAAAATGACTTTCAGCTATTTAGAGGTAAAATATTTGTTTACACGTTACGTTTAGCTATAAGCAGCTTTCATTTTAAAGGCAACTTTTCTGTTCCTTTTAAGGGGGAAACTTCTTTAGAAGCCAGGAAAGTCACTGCATGTGACCTTGGGGAAAAATTTGTTCTCAGATGTGCACGTTTTGGTTCTTCTGAGGTCCGCGGAAACAGTGTGCATCTGAGGCAGAATCTGGCGTTTAGAAGGCCCATCCTGTTATGCTTTATGGTTGTTACTTCTCTCCCTGTTTTACTTTTGAGTGAAGTGTTGTCCAGAGAACAGAGCACTGAACTAGTATACAAGAATTCTGTTCTCAACTCACCCAGAGTCATGCAACAAGTCCTTAGTGAAATCATTTCAATCATTTGTTTGCCTTGTCTACTTAGTCAGCAAGCACTTCAGCACAGGGACCATCTCTTATGTTTGTATACTGAATAGAACAATGAGACCCCAATCCTGATTCTAAGGTGCTATTAGAATACAGGTAGTTGTATGACACAATATGAAGCAGCTAAAGTCATAACAGCGGTTGCCAACTAAGTCACGGCACATAGCTGTTTACATAATACACCCCCCTTTAACATGTCTTTTGAATCTCCATTCTCTGCTACAAGTTGATGGAGACCAAGAAGAAGTTGTAAGAGCTGAAAGAAATCACCAAAAAAGCCGCTAAAACAGGGGTAGGCAACCTCTGGTACGTGTGCAGACTGTGGCACGCGAATTCATTCAGAGCAGCATGCAGCACCCTCTTTGGCACCACAGAAATTACCACTCCTAACACCAAAAGCCACTCCAGGCAGCTTTTTACAGGGGTGGCTGGGATATGTAGGGGTCCCAGGCATGCCATAGAAAGAAGCCACCCAGAGCAGCGTCTCTCCATGGAATGCCGCTATCAAAAGGAACCACTCTGGGCAACTTCTTTCCACAGCATCCCTGTGGACCCCTGTCCCTAGGCAAGCCACTAAGAGGAGCTCCTCCAAGCAGATTCTTTCCACAAGCGACTCCTTTCAGCAGCATGCCTGGGAAGCGCACCCTCTCCCCCCCACCCCCTCCAGTCACAGACACTGCCACATTTTCAGGCAGCCACCGCTTTTTTCTTTTTTTTTTTTTTGGCCTATGGGGCCACCAGCATCGGCTGAGGGTCGGGGAGAAGGTTGCCAACCCCTGCTCTAAAATTAAATCTGAGTGATACTAGGACAAACTCTGCCAAAAGACAAAATGTCCCCTGCCCCTGCAACTTCCTGAGCACTGAAAAAATCAATAGGGCATGCACTCACTTTCTGTTAAAGTATAGTTCTTGGGGCACTTTAGGACCATTACCAGCTTAGAAGGGAAAGGTGGGTGCACAAAACACAGTGACCATATTGTCTGACCCTTTGGCCTTTCTCCCCAGCACAACCCCTGACACAGTGTAAGTCTTGAGTGAAGCTAACTCCCACCCGGCATGCCTGTTGTTGGGCACAGGTTTTCTGGCAACTGCCTATAACCAACTCTTGCCAAAATTTGGCTTCATCTGGTAAGTATTAAAAACTGTTCCAGTATCTCTCTCAGGCATTATATATCCCCCATCATCCTAGCATCTGAGCACCATCCAGTCTCCATGAGGTAGGAAATTATTACTACCCCATTTTACAGAGGGGGAGCGGAGGCACAGAAACTTAGGTTGTGCTTAATGTCACACACGAAGTTATGGCAGAGGCAGGACAGTATCCTAACCACTGGACCCCCATAGGTATCTTATGAATGCTCAAGGGAGCAAGAATTTTAAGCTGTTTTCGGAAGGTCACACTTCATCCTACCAAAGCTGGCAAAACAAGGCAACTTATCACACAGATGGTATGGCTCTCAATGTCTTCTAGAGGGCTGAAAAACACATAATATGTATCAACCTTGGCTATGCTGATCCATTGGACTCTGCGGTGGGCCCATTCCAGGATGTGGCGGTCTCATACTTGCGCTCTTCATGGAGCTACAATGCATGTCTTCAACCATTCCTTTTTCATGCAAGCCATCAATGGACTGAAAAATTAAAAAGATTTATACAGAGATACTGTGTTATGAACTTCAAAAGTAGTAAGACATTAAACACTTACACAAATATATAAACAGACTAAAATGAGTAAAAACCTCCACCCTTCCTAGTACAGTGTGACTCTTTCCCCCATTCTGAAGTTACACTTCTTGGGACAGCAGAGCACAACTGTAGCCAGTTAAGTCTTTGAAAAATCCCTCCCTACCTCTCCTTCTCTTTCCCCTTTCAAGTATTCATGAGCCATTTGGCAGTTCCAAGTACTACATACAGGGCACCATCCGATCAGAGAGAGATCAACTGGGTGGTCCTCATATTACAAAGCAGTCAAATAAAGGCTACCTATGAAAGTAAACATCGGGCTCAGCATGGAATAAGGCTTGTTATTTTAACCCACCATTTTCCGTTCACTCGTGGGCATAATGGAATATACCAAATGTCGTTTCTCTTTGAACATGAAGATTCCACTGCATGAGGCAACCTCTTTAGGGCCACATTCAAACAGTGGCACCTTCAAGAATCATTGTCACTCTCTCATCCTCCACGATACTCCTCACTTATATCTAGAGGGTGAGTGGAGCCAGGTTTCCACCCCAAGCTGGCTGAGGCAGGGAGGACAAGTAGGACGCAGATAATGCAAGAGGAGAAACTGGAATAGGGGATAGAAGAGACACATTCATGACGTAGAACATAAAAACACAGTGAAGAAAGGCCAAATCAGAGATAAGGGACTTAAAGAATAAAATTAGACACTTGAAAGTAAGAAATCCAGCAAGTCATCAGTCAAAAAATGTTTTTTAATTACTAACTGCATGCACAGGGCATGGGGTGAGCAATAAAAAGGTTGGTATCTTGTTCTGTCCCCCCACTCCTGAAAGAAGAAAGAGGCTCTTTCCTAATGAGGCTAAGCTCCTGCAATTCTTGTAGGAGCTGCCCTGGACACAGAACACTCCATCTGCAGTTTTTAAGGCCAAAATACATATAGATTGGTGGGTAACTTTTGTTTTTAAGCTGGAAAAATTAGCCTGAGGGAAAACAAACTCCTGAAAAAGAATTTTAAAAGCACCTCACGCTTTAAAGAGAGAAAACAAAAGAAAAAGACAGCATAAGCTTGTTTTTAAAGAAAATCTGCTTTGTCCACTATGTTTTTAATACAGTTGGTCAAAAAATGACAATCATTTTCACATAAAAAGTGTGAAGAAAACAAAGCCATTTTCATTTCACTTAATTCTGTGAGTTAATTCTCACCTGAAAAATATTTGTTTTTTAAAAACAAAACAAACAAACCCCCAAAAATTGACAAAAGGGAAAGGGAAGAGGCTGCATGCTTCAGAATGGAGAGGGGCTGAGTGGGCTTCTTCCACTCCTCTGCTAGAAACA
Source organism: Pelusios castaneus (assembly GCA_007922175.1). Classification (NCBI taxonomy): domain Eukaryota; kingdom Metazoa; phylum Chordata; order Testudines; family Pelomedusidae; genus Pelusios; species Pelusios castaneus. The sequence goes on along the minus strand of ML685841.1, from coordinate 6,172,141 downwards.
GTCAAAACTGATTTTTAGACTTAAAAACTAGTTCTTCCCCTTCTCCCCCCCAAGCCCTTTAATGATGATAGCTTTCACTACAATTTTTTTCCAAGAGATAATTGCATCACTCAAAAAGAGATTTGATTAAAAATGAAAAAAAAAAAGCTATTTCCTTTTGCCTTGCTCTTTCGTCCAATTTTTTTTTTTTGTTTTTGTTTTCGTTTTTTTTAAGTGAGATTTAACTCACAGTATTAACTGCACTGGCAGCAGTTTTTCGGTGGCGGGGGGGGCTCCTCCAACGTGTTGCACACCTAGGTGCCTCAGTTTTGGGGCTAGTGCCTAGGTGTGTGGTGCATTTGTCGAGGCTTGCAGTAGAGTGATATCACTGTGTTATAAAACAGGCAGCAGCAAGGAAGGTTTGGTGACAGCTGGTAGGTTACTTAAAAAGACACAGAGGAGTCATAGACCTTTTAGGGACTGGGGAGAGAAAACTCCTCAATCAAAAAAGTACCAAAAATAAACATGCACACTGGACTGGTACCAGGGGAGAAACAAATGAGTGACCAGAATGCCCCTAAATCAATTAGAGGCTGAGCAAATTCACATGTGGAACTGCAAAGGAACTTTGCAGTTAAAAGGAGGTTTTCAGGGCAAACTGACCCAAAGAATAGTTTCTTTGGGGTTTTTTTTGTAAAAGAAAAACTTCTACACAACCCAAATCCAATGCAAACACTTCCGCAACTTCCACTACTTTTAAATGTAATGGTTGTTTTAAACAAGGTATACAAATGGCAAAACCAGGAGTGAGCAACCCAAATACTCGATTCACTAGAAAGTCACTAGAAACTGACTACCAGCACAGGTCAAACTGACTTGGGTTATTTTTTTTTATTGTCCAAGCTACAAGAAATGAACATTCAGAAACGTTCATGCTGTTTTAAAGATCAGTTTCAATTATGCTGGTATTCCTAACTTAAATGACAAATTTGTACTTTCAAGTATAATTTTTAGCCTGACAGACTCTTTATAGTACATTTTCTTGGAACTTAAGGGTTGTAACAGGAACAAAACCCAACAGGGGTCTATAAAAATTGAGTAGGCTTATATATCTTTTCCACAGAATTTTTTAATCAATGTATTGTTACATAGCAGGAATGTAATTAACTCCATACAATGGTTTAAAAAAAAATCTCTCAAAGGATCTTTAAACCTACCTTATTACTACTAGTCCCATACATATTGAATTATATAAAGACTTTTTCCCACAAGAAAATTGTTGGGGAAAAGAATACATCCTATACCAACAAGGTAACAGTGCTACTTTGTGTTTTGGGGGATGGAGGTAATATTTCACTTCAGTACTGATTACCATGGAAAGTGATGAGCATTATAGTTTAAGGCTTTTATTAAATGATACTTTTTAATCATAGGAGCTGCTTTCCACTGTTCTATATAAATAGGCATAAATGGGGAAGAGGTTATATATCATAAGTTGAGCTTCTTGAAAACTTAACTGGTGGAGTCCTCAATTATATGCAGGTCTACATGATATTTGTACATGACAGAATTTATACGCTAGGCAATGGCTAAGCTTATGGAACATGTCTTAAATATGCAATAAAGGCAGTGTAGCTAAAATACATTTATTCACAAGTTGCATTGCATCACAATTATTTAAAGATCAAATCTCCTCAGTTTACAAATGAAGAAAGGTTTTTTCTAGTGGCTGGAACTACAGCCTCAGCCTGGGATCTGAGAGTCAAGCTGGGTTTTCAGACTGAACACTGTCACTAGTGAATAAACATTCTCCAGGCCAAATGTTGTTGTTATATATGGAATCCTGCGCAGATACAAATATGTGGATCCGTATCCGATCTGCATCTGCAAGAAATGGTCTGCGGATATCCGCGTTGTATTCGCGGATCCGGATATAATGCGGATATCCGCAGATATCTGCGTATTTGCAGGGCTCTAGCCCTGTACAGATAAAAATATGTGGATCCATATCCGATCTGCATCTGCAAGAAATGGTCTGCAGATATCTGCACTGTAGCCGCAGATGCGGATATCTGCAGATATAATGCAGATATCCGTGGATTTGCAGGGCTCTAGTTATATACATGCCAATGTAATTCACACTGTAATAATTGATGGCATAACCAGGGGCATTGCTGTCACCAGGCACACGGGGCATGGGCCCCAGATATGCTGAGCAGTGCCCTGAGCCATGCTGAGGCCATTTTAAATTTCCCACCCTGTTGCGCACCTAGCCCAGCGCGGAGCAAGGTGCAAAATCAAAACCAGCTGTGTTGGCTGGTGTCCATTCCCCACTCCAGGAAAGGTAAGCGCTGGGAGCAATGGGGGGCGCCTCGGGTGCTAGGCAGAAGGATAAGCCTGAGGGGGCTAGGAGGAGTGGTGGAGGGCTAGGTACAGGCTACAGCAGCAGGGGTGGGGGCGGAGTATTGCCAAAGCAGCATGACCGGATGGGGACCGGCTCAGGGCCACCCGGCAGGCTCAGCAGGGTCGGCTTTTGGGGCCAGGCTTATCCTGTCCATGCTGAAGCCTGTACTGTCCTCTCTCGGCTGTCTTTGCTGTATGGACATCCTCTCAGCTCCCAAGTGCTTAAGTCACTTTTGAAAAATAAAGCTTAGATGCTTTTCCAAGTTTTACCTTTGATCTATGCTGATCAGTCACCTCTGTGTCAGATATCTAGACTCTCAACAATCATGATCAAACAATAACATTTTCTAGCAAAAAGAAGCCTAAAGATGCCCAGGACAGCAAATCTGCTAGTGTGGACCACAGGAGAAAAAACAGCAAATATGACTCCTGTGACGTTCCTGAGCTCCACAGAAGAGGAAAGCATGGAGTTTGTATGGTGAATGCTCTTTCAGCATTTTAAAGAGGCTCTACTGGGATAGGGGAGAGCAAATTTAGAACTTAGAGACAGTGTGCATCAAAAATGTTATGAAAATAGGAGTCTATAACTGCTCTTCCTCTGAGCTCCAGATGCTTCCCCTCTTTTGTGAGCCTCAGGACTTCTCAGGAGATGAGCAGCAGTCAGAGGGGGGAAGTTTAGCAAGGCACTGACAGCTGGAGTCAACCATTGACACTATAAACACAATATTATAAGCAGTGAGGTGTTTGTAGAGAATAGCTGAGCGCTAATCCACTTTACTTCATGCTACAAATTTTATGTGCATAAAATTGAACCACCACACCAACTTTCCTCTTAAAACATGAAGATTTCAGAAGCTTGTACAATCAAGGACGCCCCAGTTCCCAATGCTGCATTCCCCTTAAATGCCACAGGGCCCTGACTCAGGGCTTCTCTCCACCCCAGGTTGTGTCTGTTACGAACATTTTAATGATAAGTTTCAGAGAGGTAGCCATGTTAGTCTATTTCATCAAAACAAACAACCAGTCCTGTAGCACTTTTAAAGATTAACAATAATAAATAAATTTGTTCATCTTTAAAAGTGCCACAGGACTCCTTATTCATTTTACTGACAGTTATTCATGCCAAAGATTTTAGCCAATATCATGTTCCCACAGATAACTTTAAATGGTATTGTCACTGACAGTAATCCAGTCTGCATGAAAGCTGGTAATTTAGCTTCCATGTTTTTTCCCTCAGAACTATCACATACACTGGTGTATACAGGATGCAAAATCAGGTGCATCCAAACATGGAAATTGGGGTGTCTGAAGAGGCTTCTACTTCTGAACAAGAGTAATTTTTTATTTTATTTTATTTACTTTAAAAGGGTAATTTTTAAGTTTTAATTTGAAAACTGTTCTGTCTACCTGTAATTGGGAGCACAGCCATTCTAATTCTCCTCAAAAACAGTCACTGACAAAATGTATGTTTATAACATTTTACAGGAACAAGATATAGGGTGTCTGTATGGGAAACTCTTAACCTGACACATGAAGCTTCATTGCAATCCTAATGCCATAATAACTTTGCTTCATAATCAGAGGCCGGGAACACATGGGAGAAAGTTCTCAGGAAGATATCCCAGACACATGTTTTCAGACAGCAATGGAAACTACCAATTGAACCAGGTATTTAAGCACGTGCGTAACTAAATGCGTGCATAACTATAAAGTCATAGTCCCACTGAGCTCAGACTCCTCATTCACTTTATGTTACACATACATTCAAGTGTTCTAATGAGCTAAAGCCTACGTAAGTTTTCCTCAGTGTAGAAGCTCTTTGAGCATAATCCTTTAAGAGGCAAGAATTCCATTTTCATGAAATTTCCTTCTGCAGTAATAAAACAAACAGAGAAACATCCATCAAAAATGAAATATGGAAACAGAATACTTCCAAATGGACTTTTAGAAAAAGAGTCTGTCCTAAGATGTAACGTGTGATATAATTAGAAAGACTGCCAGACTGGCCTTGTGATGCTCCAAATGTATTCTCGAGTGTGGACTACCATGTCAAAATGTATGCTGTTTACATGTCAAGTGATGATTTGTCTAACTGCCAACACCTGCAGGTTTAAACTCCAAAGGGGGAGCTGTGCTAGTCTAGTTCAGCAAAACAAACAAGGAGTCTTCTGGCACCTTTAAAGACTAACAAATTAATCTTTAAAAGTGTCGCCAGCAGTGGTGTCACTGGTGCTGGGCACACGGGACACAGGCCACACATCCTAGCACCAGGGCCAGTGCCCCGAGTCCAGCGGGGACCTGGGGCCCAGCCGCCAGCAGCAGTGGGATCTGGTCCTGACCCCGGCCAGGGACATGGGGCCCAGCCGCCAACCAACGGTGCCAGGGACCCAGGGCCAGATCGGGCTCAGGAGGGAGAGGGGGGAACGGAAAGGGACAGACAGCACGGCAGGAGGCCTCTATTACCAGCAGATCGAGGGATGTGATAATTCCCCTCTATTCGACACTGGTTAGGCCACATCTGGAATACTGTGTCCAGTTTTGGGCTTCCCACTTCAGAAAGGATGTGGACAAATTAGAAAGAGTACAGCGGAGGGCAACAAAAATGATTAGGGGACTGGGGAACATGACTTATGAGGAGAGACTGAAGGGTGTAGGCTTATTTAGTCTGCAGAAGAGAAGACTGAGGGGAGATTTGATAGCAACCTTCAACTACTTGAAGGGGTGCTCCAAAGAGGAGGGAGCTAGGCTGTTCTCAATGGTAACAGAGGACAGAACAAGGAGCAATGGTTTCAAATTACAGCTGGGGAAGTCAAAGCTGGATATTAGGAAAAACTTTCTCACTAGGAGGGTGGTGAAGCATTGGAATGGGTTACCTAGGGAGGTGGTGGAATCTCCATCTTTGGAGATATTTAAAGCCCGGTTAGACAAAACCCTGGCTGGGATGATTTAGTGGGAGTGGTCCTGCTTTTAACAGGGGTTGGTCTAGATCAGTGGTCAGCAAACCGCGGCTCGCGAGCCACAAGCGGCTCTTTAGCCCCTTGAATTTGGCTCTTGCTGGTGCGAGCCGTGGTCCCTTTAAATGCAGACTGCTGCTGGGGAGAATCAAATCTCCCGCCCTGAGCATGCGCAGACAGAGCGTGCTCAGGGTGGGAGCGGCCTGGCAGAGAAGCAGCTCTGCCGGCCG
>ML685841.1:6141919-6166475 GCA_007922175.1 Pelusios castaneus | reverse complement strand
GCCTGGGGGCTGGCCGTCCCCGCCCCCAGGGTGGGACAGGCAGGGTCTGCGTGTGGCTGGCTGCGTCCACCGTGTGCCTCGTTGCCGGGGCCGCCTCCGAGCAGGCGGCTAGGCTCAGGGTGCGGGGCTGGGATGTGGCTTTCCGGAGCCAGCCAGCCAGCCGGCCAGCCGGCCAGCCAGCCGGCCAGCCAGCCGGCGAGAGAGAGAGAGAGGGGGGCCAGCCAGATAGAGAGGGGGGGGGGCCGGCCAGACAGAGAGGGCGCGGGCAGCCAGAAAAAAAAGATAGAGATTGATTGATTGATTTGTGGAGTGAAAGGAGATGGTTACGAATACCCTTATTAAGTTAATAACAATGTACCTTCCTATATATTTTAAGTTTAAAAAATTTGGCACTCAAAAGAAATTTCAATCGCTGTTTTGTTGATATTTGGCTCAGTTGACTAAAAAGTTTGCCGACCACTGGTCTAGATGACCTCATGAGGTCCCTTCCAGCCCTATGATTCTATAAGACTCCTTGTTAGGTTTGAACTCGTGTATTAAAAAAAACAAAAAAAAAAAAACCCACGGTCTAAGCGATCTGAATTGTACTATCATTTCCAGTAATAATGATGGAATCAGAATTTAGCTGATAGTTTCACTGGTAATTCACAAAATAGAGTTCAGGACTGAAAGTATATAAAAGTGTGCTTTTATCAATAGATATAACTCTACGAAGCATAGTATATGCAAGTAAACACAATTACCTTGTGCATTTGGTGCATGCCCTCCTGTGGATAATCCGTGGGTCCCATGGTGGACATTGAATGCGGGACACTAGGGGGTCCAGGACTTGGACCCATCATGCTGTGGACTGAACCTGGAGAGGGTCCTGGTCCTGGGCTAGGCCCTAGAATTGGTCCAGGTGATGGGCCTGGCCCTGGGGAAGGGCCAGGATGAGGCATTGCACCAGGGTCTGTTGGTGTGGACATCTATTTTCCTTCTCTCTTCCAATCAACAGAGCAATTCTAATTAAAAAAAACAAAACAAAACAGTATTTCTTAGATAGCAGGAGGATTAATGGAGTATAGTCAGTAAGGAACTATGCTTGATCAAACTTTTTTTTTTACTAGCATCTCAGACGCACAGGCGTCTTGTCATCAACAGAAAATGCTTAAAAGTTCTTTAGTGTGATGCATCAATTTACTCATCCTACAAAAAGGCTATTGGAAGACTAGGGAAATCAGTTCAGGCAACTTCTGGATATATTTATAGATCATCCACAGAAGCAAGATGGATAAAAATCAATGATTTTTCAATTAAAAACTTAATCTATTTAAAAATAAATTTGAACTTGACAATTTATGTTGGGTCTAAACTCATTATAATCTATTACAATCATTTAATTTAAATAGAGAAATATAAAGCAGTTCATGTTTGCTGCCAACACTTTTAAAAAGTAGAGCTACAAACCCGGTCAAAATCACTGGCTAAGCACCCAGGACCAAACTTTATTAAGTGCTAAACCCAGGGCCGGCCCAAGGGTTTTTGGTATCCTAGGCAGACTATGATTTTGGCGTTCCCTCCCCCACATGATATAAGAGATAACATATGTAAAAAATTCTCTTCTATCTAATTTGATGCCCCGTAAAGCCTGGTGCCTGAGGCGACCACCTAGTTCACCAATATGATTGGGCCGGCCCTGGCTAAACCAGCTTTGATAGCAGTTGCCTATTCTTCAATTTATTCATCTAGTTCAGTTAAATGACTAGTTCTTCAAAGCTAAGAAATCAATTGGGAGCTTAAAAATTAGGAAAGCTTGTTTTCTCCTTCCCTCTATTATTAAAATCTGAGTGTGAGGATGAGATCTACTATGTCTAAAATACTGGAGGACAGGGTGATCAGAAACAATCAATTTAATTCACAAACTACTGAAAATACATTTTGTTTAATAAACTGTTTAATTTTAAAAGCACATGTTTTTATAATCTTTTATTCTTATGCATCCAACATAAGGTAAAGGTAGTTTATTTAATAAAAAGTGCATTTTAAATTATTTGGATGGAAATTCAAATTTTAAAGCTTGACACAACATGATTAACTTATTATTTACATTGATTTACTAGATACTACATCATTCACTAGTTTCTAACATGTATAGAAATATTAAAAAATAATAAAGTTAAGCAACATAATTGTTTAAATATACATAAATATAGATTTATCCTCCTGGTTAGCAAACAGAAGCAGCAAATTCAATGTAAAGGCCATACTTAGTTGCAAATCACCATGTTTTAATGGTTACCAACCAATAACAATTAACCTTTCTTTGGGAAAATAAATGAAAAGTACAAATGCAAAACATGATTAAAATTGTAAATTAAATCAAAATTTCCTTGCTTGCTGATTTAAATCAGTGACTTAAATCAAAATGACTTAATTCATTGCATCTTGCACAGAACAAAATATTTGACAGGCTACAGGAAACACCACCTGGAGAATATGAATTAAGTTACTTTTATTTTGGCATTTACGAATGCATCATTCAGATTTAGAGGGAAGATTGTTAAGTGTCCTTAGGTACCTGACTCACATTCATGTCATTTGAAAATCTCCCCCTATGGGACTTAGAGGTGATTGGAGTGAAATTCTTACTTATAAAAATAATAATGCTGAAAAATAAGTGAGGATGTTATTAATATAAAATATTTACTTTTATAATTTAAAAAAACACAAGATTAATAATACTTTATTAGCTATATATGCAACAGTGATATCAAGTGAAATACACAACAGACAGACTGCTTCAGAGTGAAGAGAGTTGTAATTCACTTGAGGTGTTCTGCTGATGTCAAACCACAAGAATGCAGCTCAAGTGACTTATACAGTGACAAGATCTCAGAGAATGAATTAGAGGACTTCACACTCACTGGAGAGCCAACTATTTTATTTATTTCTATGTACTTAACAAAACAAGTGGAAGCAAGATACAAGCTGGGATCATTCTTCCTCTCTCTCACACTTAAGAGTTTTCAGTGTCTAACATTTAGAACTTTTAGTTTACCAGTGTGAATGACAGACTGTTGTAATGCAAGAACATGGACATCATCTAAGTCAATGAAAGGAAATGATAGAAATAATAAACTTACTTAAGACTACTACAAAAGATGATCACTAATTTCTAAATTAGGTGCTTTGAAAATAATAATTCTAGTTTTACTTCATGGCATCAAAATATAATCGAGTTGACAAGAGTTCTGCAGGCAACGTGGATGGGTCAAGGGATTGATAAAGGGATACCAAAACTTGCACCTCCCAGATCTACAGTCAAAGGTATGCAAACTGAGCTGTAACTGAACCTCATTATCCTCTGGTAGCTGTTCAGTGTCAGATACTAGGAAAGGTGTAAATTAGGGCTCAAACAAACGCCAGTTGCCAGGTCACCCGGATGCCCAGGTTTGTATCATGTCACCTAACTCCAATGCAATACTGCAGGAGCACAGCAAAGCGGCTCCTGGCACCTAAAAATAAACCCTTCGGTGTGTTCAGCAACCGTTGCTGGCTTCGGCAGCAGGGGACTCTGCAGCACCACCATGGCAATTTTTCGGCGGTAGGGTGTATCCCAGCTAGGCACCTTAGTATTAAGGCTGGGCAGCAATTTTGTCAAGCCCTGGCGTAAACCACCAACACAGTTGACTTTTCTACTGGTTCTATGAGTTGGGATGCCAAGAACTGAATGGAGACACGAAAGAAAACTACTCTACAGTCATTCCATCAGATTAGTCAGGAGGCCCAGGGCAAGGCAGTATGGGAAAGGTTACACTGCTGGCTATTCCCTACTGTTTCCTCTCTGTGCACATGGAATTTGAAGTTTACAGTATTGCCATTCTTGTTCCCTTCAACAACCCGTGTGTTCACAAAACCAAATACTGTAAATAAGAAAAAGGCCACTGAGAGCATTCCCTTATTTCTGCCCATGACCTTACATGTTATCAGGGTTCAAAAGTTTTTACAAGCTTTTATTTATAAACTCTCTCTACTGTTATATTTTATTATTTATTTCTCTACTTTGATTCAAGGTAGCAAACTGGAACAAGTGCTATTGAACTCACTTAAAATAAACTATCTGGGGAGCCCACTCCTTGAAGAGTTAGACACAGGAATACCTCTGAAGCTTTACTGTTCAAAACAAAAGATAACAACAGAACACCACAGGGCCTAATTAGTACCCCAACAATCCCATGGCATCGCCATAAAAGGAATCCTGTTTTTAAATGATCACAACTGTATACAGCTGCTTAGAGGCCTTCAGTAAGACTGTTCTTGGCACCAAAAATACTTCCACACAGCAAAAGGAGTTTTCCTAAGTGATATTCACCATCTGACATGTACAGCACCATTACAAGGACATTTTTACACTTCTCTCCCTATAACACAGAAGTCAAACATGTTTTAACAAGATAAAACCTAGTTGCAACCCCACCATGAAGACAACATTTAACTCAAACTGCTATGAAATCAACGTGAAAGTACAATATTTTCATCACACAGCATCCTGAGATCCAATACTTGTACCTAAACCTGTCCATTAAGAAGCATCAAACACACCCCTTATAGGCACGTTTATTTTCAAACTTAATTTTGAGATTTCATAAAAGTTAACCGGCCTCTGTTACAGCCCCACATACATTACAAGATTATTTATACATACATTAAAAAGGCCATGTACACAAAACTTGGAATATATAACATTCATTTCTAATGGGGTACCAACTGCCTTAGCTGTAAAAACAATCACTACTGGGGTTAATCTGGCATGCCTTACTCCAGAGCCCCCTCTTTAGTTTTATTTCCGTTAAGAGGGATAAACTCACCCACTCTTCTAGGTTAATATTACGGTATCTTCTTAAACAGATTTATATTCAGAGATTTTATTTTATGAAGAACACATTTCTTCTATGCCCAACAGTAAATTATCAGAGCTAACTTCTTGAAGGAATATAAAAAACTTAGTGACTATGGTCTGCAAGCCATGAAAGAGTTCTATCAGGAGGGCTTCAGGAAATGGTGGTCCAAACTACTATCACTGACAGAAGGGATCACCAAGATGAAAAAACACCACCACTGCTATAAGCCAGAGGCGATTATACTGTTGTACCTCTTGAGGATCTGTTGATAAAGCAGAACTGTTAAAAAGATACCTTAATACATTTCAAGAATGTGATATTTGTGTTTCCTGGGATCATCAAAGGAGTTTAAGGGACTTACGTGGCCAGCTTTTGAATTTCAAGAGAAATCGAGGGCCTGACTACCTCACTACTTTAACCTCCTCTGAAAATCTCAGCCTCAATTTGAAAGCAAAATTTCACTTAGAGATACCAAGTACAATGTTGGCAAAGTGTGGTTGGATTTTGTCCAGAAAATACCAGCATATCTCTGACTATCTTTTGGCCCCAAGTATTTAGAAAAAGAAACAAAAGAAGACTGTCAGAGTTGGGTTTCACCAATTAGTTTGGACTGGGAATTTACCTTAGTTACAGAAATTAGAAGAGCATTTCCAATAGTGTTTTAAGGATTATGTTAAAAATAATAAAACATTTCCCTTGCCCCATGTGGTCAGGACTAAGTGCCCAATCTTGAAGTACTCACAAGACTCCTGTTGAAGCCAGAATATTACAGTGACTTCAAGGAAAGTTTACCTCTGCTTTTGAACTGAATCCTGAATTACATTCTAGAATCCCTTTATAGCAAAGGGAAAATTTCCCCAAACCAATAGCTCATAAGGCTGAGGTTGTTAAGGCACTTAAGTTTCATAGCCAATGGTATAGCGACAACTGATGTGGCCAACATCACATCTCTCTGCCTTTGACTACCATAACCCAATGGATCAGATCCCCTTTTTTACAGATACATGAACTGAAGATGGTCGTTCAGTGTGAGACTGAGCAAGACACACACGCACAACCTTCAAGGTTGCGACTGAGTGCCTTAACTACCCAGCCATCACATCTTGGCACCTTTGCATCAGGGTCCTCAAATTCCTACCAGTGAGAGAGCTAAACAGCATGGATTGCAGGCACAGAAAGGTCTCTGCTCGGTCCATGCGTCTGTAGGACAGCATGTCCACTCTATGCATAGAAAAGGAGAGAAAGGCATATGGCAGATGTGTGCATGAGGACCAACAGAAAGACAATCTGGCTTTCTTTCCCACACATATATGAATCCAGGAGAGCCCTTTCTGTGTCTGCAGTCTATGCTGGGGGAGCAGGTGGTGACTGGGCTGATCTGCCCTTTCTGTGTCTGCCACACCATAGGCCAGACCCAAAAAGGAGCTCATGTCAGTGTGGCTCTAGTTATGCCACATGGGTAGTCAATAGGCAGATCGTGTACCAAATCCAGGTGAGGAGGGAAAGTCCAGGGAGAAGAGGAAAGCCCATGGGATCCAGAGCTAAGGCAAAAAGTCTCCTGGGGATCTGCCTTTTGTGGCTAGACCCTAACAGCATTTTCATTTCAACCTTATTAAGTCGACTTAACAAAGTGGTTACCCTGAACGGGGACTTAGTAAATTGACCTAACTGCCCTTAAGCCAACTTAATAAAGTCGATTTACGGGTTAATCCATGTCCACACTGTGCTTAAATTGACCTAAGGAGTCGACTTAAGGGTTAAGTCGACCTAACCAGCAGATCTTACTAAGTCGACCTAAGCTTTCATTAAGTCGACTTAAGGAATTTCTTAAGTCGACTTAATGAAAGTCCAGTGTGGACGGGGAGTAACTTAGGTCAACTTAAGGCTACTTTATATCCGTGGACCATGTCTGCGGATTGCAAATGGACATGGATACAAATTTTATATTTGGAGCCCTGAAAATCTGTAGCTATCCCCTTTTTCTCCATGGACCATTTTTGCAAATTAGATCTGGGTACAATTTTTTGTATCCATGCAGAGCTCTACTATTGGGCACCCCAAAGGACCCCAAGACTGCAGACCCTTTTTATGGGATAGATACACTCCAGCAACAGATGGAACAACCACATTTTTTTTCAATTCCTCTAGCTGTTACTTCTCACCTGCAAACTAGTTGTTACCTCTCACCTGCAAACAGAACCTTGATCTTTTCCAGCCAAGTCAACCCAGGTCAGGTATCGGCAAGGTATTGTAAAGCAAGGAAATGGCACCATTGGGATCTCATAAAAAGGCAATACAGAACTGAGTGTCAGCAGCATGCTAAGAGCACTGCAGCCCAGAGTGCTTCACACTATTATGATGTTACAATATTCTGATGATATCCATAGGAAAATAATAACTGTTCAATCCATCACCCAACTGCAGTCATGGTCAGCAGATATTTTAAGAATTGCCTTATTCATTTTTCATAACATTTGTTTCATTTTTTAAGTGAAAAAGTCACATTATATAACTAAAACCAACAAATTCGGGCAGTTCAAATCAATATGTAATGGAAGCAACTCATTAAATACAAATACAAATAATTCAGTGTACTACGCTGTTAAATTCTTATAAAATACCACAGCATTAGACATTTGTTAGAACACTAATAATGCTGTTTTATCACAAATGAGCAATTCTGAAGAAAAAAAAAAAAGTGAAAGCAATGAAGGTGAAGGACCAGATCCTCCACTAATGTAAACAAATGCAGTTCCAGGCATATCAATGGAACTAGATACATTTGCACAAGCTGAGGGTCTGGCTTCAGATATTTCATTCATTCATGATCATTCATTCATGATAAAGACCATTTTTGGAAGGCAACTTGCACAAACTAGAGGAGTTTAAGAATTAGAAATAAGTCCATCCAGATCCTAAGATTGAGTCCTCTCCCCAACAACTCTGCATGTGGAGTTAGGAATACTATTCAGTGCTACACGTGAGTACTGTACTGTGCTTAGGGGACTGTAGACAGACTCAGGGCTTTGCTGATTGGTTAGGGATTATGTTACTATACTGCAACCTTTCTAAAGACATTAATCACAGTTATTGAATGTCCTCTTCATTTCAGACTCTGAAGAACAAGTCATAAATAGAGGTAAGAGGGGAGGGAAGCATTATATTACTCAGGGGCATAGGTTGACCTTGTCGTCACAAGATGAAAAAAAAGTATGTTTTTAACCCAAGTTAGGTATCTTTCAAGATAAAATTCTGGTAATGATAAGGCAGTTTGTAGTTTTCACATGAGTATTTAACTGTCTTGTTCTCATTAGGATTTTTTACCTTGAGTTAGCTAACGTGGGTTAAGAACATACCTCTTTTTTTTTTTTATTGAAGACATTTCAATTTTTTGATTTTATTTTAATTTTAATGATTTGTGTAAAATGAAGCATTTGTCCTCTACTGACAATTCACCTTTAAAAAAGGATCACAGCAATCTTATTAACTGGGGCCATAATTTTAGAGAGAAAGAGAGAGTGCAGACTTTTTTAAAAAAAAAATATTGCTATCTTGCACTTTCTGATCTTAACTTCATATGAAAACTGAAAAATAAGCCATTTGCAGATGTTAATTTTAGTTATACTTCTGTCAAGAAATATATTAAACAGAATTCCAACATTACGAATGAAACAGTGCTAGCTGGGTCACTTTTTTTCTTGCAATCTCAAGCTCATGTATTGGTCAAAGCACTTTTCAAACTTGACAAGAAATGCTCACAGACCACTTTAGAAATGAATAAAAGAAAAAGATCTAAAACTGCTTTGAACACATTCTTGTGGTGCATATTTTCTATGAAACACCATAGTAAGGCCAGTCCTGCAGCTGAGACATAACTCATAAGAGAAATACTGTATTTAACAAAGCACTACCTTCACCTCTGTCAAGTCCACATGTGTTACATGATATGCCTAACTTTGAATTTATTTTAAAAATGCTCATTACTGGTATGATCTTTTTGCCTCATACTGCTGATGTATTACATATGGGCATAAAACCTGTCTCTAATCCTGTCCTTTTGGAACATCATTTTTTTCTTTGATTAACAAAAGGACTCAAAGGGGAAAAAAAGTCATTGAGAATAATAGGGCAATTAGGTTCCCAAAGAGAAAGTGTGCCTCAATTTGCATAACAATACACTAACTCAAACAGAAAAGCTGCCCCACCTCCTAACATGTAATTGGTATATACTACCAAAAGAATGGAAATTTGCTTTAACATTCATTGTCCAACTCCAGACCTCCTGGGGTTAGTGGCTGGAACTAAAGGATACTGAAGTAAGGATTTTTTTTAAAAAAAATTACAAAGAGAACAGTGCTGTACATGATATACCTCCCACACGCCTTAAAAAAAAATTCCATAGTATTTCGTTTGCTACAATGTTCAACAAACCTTTGTATCTAATTCTATGCAAATTTCTAATCAGTTATCTAAAATCTTAATCAAAAGAATTATAAGAAGAGAACAGACCCCTCTCAAACAACATTTTCTAATTTTGGTAAGTAAAAATGAAGAGTAAAACTGCAAGCAGAAAGGAAAACCAGCTCAAATACAGTCTACAAAATCACTAAGATTAAATCACAAAATGCACTTTTTTTCAACCTAATTATTTATTGTAGTAAAAAACTAATTCACCAACATCTCTTTGCTGTTCTGTAATATCTGTTGTTCCCCTATCATTCTGTTTGAGAAACAAAACAACAACATTATACATTTCCTCTCCTCTATTTGCAAAGAAAAAAGCTTTCGAGTAAGAGTTAATCAAAAGTGAAGTGAGGGGGAGCACCATGTATTATATATACGTACAAACTTTTGATTAAATATATGAAAAGGAATCTAAACTGAACTGTCCCCCAGCCGAAGAACGTGAGATAGTTTGAGAATGTAAGTTTTCCCACTCTTTTCTGCAATAAATTGTAAGCTTTTGCCTTAAAAACCAGTAATGACTCTCCCCAGAGTTTTGCATAGGCCTCAAGTTTATCTCGACAACACACTCTGGTGCTTCAATCCTCACACACAGAAAAGACACAGGCTCTAGCAAGCACATTTAGTAGAGCCATATTTTTCCTCCTCCCTTTCTAGAAAGTTTTAGACCGGCTCAACAGAACCTGAAAATCCATTTTGCAAGAGCCAGCCCCATTTCCTTCTCTGACTTTGCCGAGCAATGGCTGCAGAGCTTTCCCGATAGGTTAAGAAACCTTTACCTTGATGAAGTGGCACCCAAACAACAGACCTAGGCATGAACAGGGTGGTTTAGAAGCCAACTGCACAGAGTGAGACCATGTTTCATAGCACAGCTAGGCCCGTCTCTCCCTCCGTCATCATGTCATGCTGATCAAACATGTCTGTGTGTGTGAGAAAGAGCGAGACTGGAGTCTGTATTTGGCTGCTGTGACTTCCTGATTCTCTGCTGCTGCCGGGAGGGGGGCGGGAGGAACACCCCAACCACCACCAAACCTCGCCTGCCTCTTCCTCCCTCCAACACAGAGAAGCTTAGCCAGCTCAAGCTGCCCTCCTTTTCCTCCTCCAGACTCACTCAAACGCACGACAGCCAGTAACAAACTGCAACATTTACTGCGAGCCCCCTCCCCTTCTCTTAATCATCAACGGAAAACTTTTTTTTTCAAACAAACAAAAAAATCCCCCTCCTGCGGTGTAGCGATGAGCCTCTCTCCTCCGACACACAACACAAATCTATGCTCACATGAATGTGCGTGCCCAACCAACTCCCCCCCCACCCCCAGCCAAATGACTGACAGATTTTCTGTGCATACCGGAAATAAAATGCTTTTTGCTTTGAAGGTGATCATAAAATTGGAAGCGCATGTTTTATGCCCCTCTGCTTCCCAGGCTGCTGCAAAAAAGCGGGGGGAGGCTGCAGGAAAAGCAGGGGGGGAGGAGAGAAGCTATTTTAGGAAGTGAATCGCGACACCTTAACAGAAGAGGAGCGACTGAAAGCGTTGATGTTTTGTTTTTAATTGCAGAGACACTGTGGACAGGACCTGCAGCCCCGGCTCCTGAAGTCCCCCCCGACCCTCCTTTTCTCTCCTCCGCCCTCCCTCCCTCCCGTATGTGTGTGACGGGGGGGGGGGGGGGATGTTTGTCAGACAGGGAGATTATCCGGATCATGGCCTCCTTGGCTTTGCCGGTAAATGCTGCTCCTCTAACAAGCAACCTCCACCTCCCACCCCATCTTTTCTCTCCTCCACCACCTCCTCTTCCGCAGCCACGTCTAGCTAAATATTTGCATTAGGAGGAAAGGACCCCCCATGCAACAAGCCCCCTGCAAAACATCTCCGAACCGCACCGCTCGCCCAGCGATGCCCTCCCCTTCCTCATCCTCCGGGCAGGAGTCAGGACACAGTGAACTTCAACATGCAACACTCAGCAACCGGGCTGCCGCCGCCTTCGCCACATGCACCAAATCCAGCCCTCTGCTTTCCTGCCGGATCGGGGCGGATCTCCTCTCCGCAGCCACCCAAATACAGCCCGGGCAGGCACCGTGGGGAGACAAGTCCAACCTCCTGGCTCCTCGGGATCTATTTCTGGTTCTGCTGCTGGCCCGGAGCCCTTCCACCGCTCGCTCCGGCGGCGGCGGCCGCCCCAAAGGTTGCGGGAGCAGCTGACGAGGGTGATTTACTGCCGGCTCGCTTCTCTCGGGGCGCCTCCTCTCCGATGCCGAGACGGCGAGCAGCGTCCCCTTCGCGGCCAGGCTCCGGGGCGGCTGGCTCGCTCCGGGTTCTCAATGACCGTACCCCGACGATCCGAGCCAAAACTTTCTTCTCTCCCGGGCTGCGGGAAGGGGAGGGGGGACTGGTCTCTAGGGTCGGGGGCTCCGTGCCTGTGTGTCATCAGTAACAACACCCCATTCTCCCACAGGGGAAAGACTAATGGTGCAGGTCCAGAGTGGGCAGGGGGGTGCAGGGAAGGAAGGGGGCCAGAGGGGAGTTGCAAGGGGTATCTACCTTGCTCCAGAAGCGCCTTGTGCTGGAGGTCTCCCCGCGCCCTCTCCGCGAGTCACCCGGAGTCCAGCAGCGCCCGCCCGGCAGAGGGACTAGATTATGAATATGACTTCATTGATGACAGCCATTCCCTCCTCTCCCGAACGCCTCCTGCCCCCAGCCCAACACCACCGCTCAGGAAGAGGCCCCGCTACTGGCTCCGCGCGGAGCGAGCTCCCGCCTCGCCTGCAGAAAGGGCCAGCGCATTGGTGGCGGGGCCCTGCCACTCAGCGGCGGCTGCCGGAGGAGGAGGAGATGTGCAAGAATGTGGAGAGATGTGTGTGTCTATAAATGTGCACACTGTAGCGTAGCTCCCCCCGCCGCGCTTGTGCGTGTATAAATGGGTGTGCACAACAAGGGGAGCAGAGGCCGAGTTTCTTGCACCGTTCCCCTTCGCTTTTTGGGGGGGGAGGCATGTGCTGGGGGGGCGGGGGGGTTGCAGAAAAGACTGACGAGCCCCAGCGTGAGAGAGAGGGATTGTGTAGTAGCAATAGTGACCGTAGTACTTTGGGGGTAGGTGAAGATGGTGCTGGAATTTAACTGTGCCCGTGCCTGCCCGTGCACGCCTGCAGAGACAGAGCAGAGGGGGAGGTGAAGGTTGAGGTGGAGAGAGATCTGAAGGCTATTTGTTGTACCTGCTGTTTGTTGTTGTTGCTGGGTTTTTTAAAGGGCGCCGCAGGGTACTGTCATGCATGCTGAAACTTTTTATTCCCTTAATCTGTGATCATACACCTTCCTTTTGTGGAAAAAGGAAGGCTGCGGGAGAACATTCCAGCTAAATCTGTCTAGCAATCGGTTGGGCTTTCAACTTGCAAATGACTCTTAATGAAGATGTCGCACTAGGCGTGATGTACTATTATTTACTAAATATTCCTTCAGGTGATCAAGGGATTGCTTTGTCGTTGGTCTGGAAGAAGCTATTAAACTACTCATCAGATGTAATCTGCATGTAAAAAAGATGCAACTGTGTCAGGAGGGAAGTGGGGGGGGCGGGATCTGTTTTTTTAAGTCCAGGAAGAATAAATTGTGTGATTCTGTTAATTCCTGTCTACTGGCCTTTCACCCCTAAAGCTTGCAATATACATGCTCACTTACTTGCTGCTGAGATAATTTAGACTAACACAGCTACCCTTTTGGAACTTTAGAATTGTGTCGTTGTTTCCCATCCCCCACATTTACCTCATCTGAAGTCCAATGCAAACCTACCAACATACCACAAGTTCCAAAGGGATAGCCCTGTTACTCTAGTTCAGCAAAAGAAACAAGGAGGCCTGTGGCACTTTTAAAGACTAACACATTTATTTATCACATGAGCGTTCATGAGAAGATCCCAGTTCATCAGAAGTTCCCCGCCTTCAAGCATCTGACAAAGTGGGATCTTCTCCCATGACAGCTCATGCGATAAATAAATTTGTTAGTCTTTAAAAGTGCCACAGGACTCCTTGTTCAATATAGCACAACATTTCTAGAGAAAATAGATGTTTTCATGGAGTGTTAATAGTGAATGCATTAAAACATTGGTTTGTGTGTGTGTTAAATGGTCAGGCCTATTTTTAAACCATGACTAATGTGGGATGCTTGACTCTTGAAATTAAAGCTGATTCCTATTTGAAGATATTATCAAAAATATTCCTTATTTTGTAATGTAATGGGCTGAATAGTCATTCCAAGTGCAGTGTGACTGTTTTGTTGGGGATGTTATTTTCTACCTTGCAGAAAAATCTTAAGAGAAAGTTCATTATTAAAATTACTGACTATATATTTGAGTAGTGATGTTTGAAATGCAGGACTTCCACTGGTCTTAATGACCAACTGAAGTACTTAACCTGTAACAATGCCAATAGCAGCAATGTGTCCTCCATATGGTTATTAAATGACAGGTATTGCTTACATGGGTGGACTTTTGCTGGTAGAATTCATATGGGTAATGTTCCAATTATAATGCTGGATTTACAGTACTAATTATCACTGATTCTGTGGTTTTTCCAGGGTCTTATTACTTGATCATTAACTTCAGCTCCCTAGCTATTCTTGAGTATCAAAATGATAAAAGATAACTGCAACAAAGACTCAGTATTAAGCTCCAAATAGCTAATAAAAAAAGTTGTTCCTCAGAAGAGGAAGCTGGTATTCTCATAAGCATCAACATTGCCTAT
Source organism: Pelusios castaneus (assembly GCA_007922175.1). NCBI lineage: Eukaryota > Metazoa > Chordata > Testudines > Pelomedusidae > Pelusios > Pelusios castaneus. Next base: position 6,152,396 of record ML685841.1, on the reverse strand, counting down.
AAGAAAAAGACTTACTTGAGAGCATAATAAGTGAAATGGTAGTGCAGAATGCAAATGTGAAGCTGTGAGTAGATAGGAGAAAAGCATTGATAAAATATTCAATAAATATACATGTTTGTAACTTAATTTTAATCTAATTCAAATGGGACTTCTCAATTTTAGCTTTGTCTCTCTGACCACAATTTGCACTCTAGAGATAAAAACACCCTAGGGAAGAAGAGAACAGCATAAATGCCGGGGACTGGTGTGTGGCCCAGCCCATATCCCCATTATAGAGTCCCCTCTATTATTCAGGGTAAATGTGCAGGCCTTCTGCCCTTTATCTCTGCAGAGAAGAAAACAAGCCTTGTGGGAGCAGGAGAGCATGTATGCAAGACAGCTCACCTGCATTGGCTTGTAACTCAGCAGAAATCAAAACAAATGACCATTTCTTTCAATAGAAAAGACAAAAAATGGACAAGGAATATGAAATTAATCATCAGGCAAAATAAAATGTTCAGCTGATGTTAGGAGGAAATGCACTGTTCACTTTTGCTTGCTGGAATTTGTACAGTAGCAGATTTTATGTGAAACTATGAGGACTCCAGTAAGTTGGATAGATACTTGATACCACATGGAGAACTAAAAGAACTCTTCTGACAACTCTGCCTCAAAGAATTCATTCACAGCACTGAGGACACCACTCACACTTACTATATCCACAATGACAGTCATAAGAGAAAAGAATCATCTGATTGGACACCACACAGCAGACAAAACCACATTCTTGATCCTTACATGGGTTGTGTCAAGAAAAAAAATTGACTGTGAAATCCTTGACAAACACATCCGCCACAATCTTTCCGTTAGAGAGTACAGCTATACAGTCCATGAATCCAACCTCCAGCTCGTGATCACACCAGTAAACAAAGGGGAAGTGCCATAAATGTCCTGAACTGTGATGTTTATGTTAACAAGGCCAACTGACAATTCTCTGACAACATTTACGATAAAGAATTCAAAAAAGACTTACACCAGAGTTTACCCAGGAATTTAACAATATCATCAAATACCCATTCAAACAACTCCAAGAGAAACTCTGCCTCATTCCCCATGAATACATCCCAGAGACTTGCTACATGCTTCCCAAAATACACAAAAAGAAGAACCCAGGTAGATCCATCATATTGGCCATGGCATTCTTACTAAAGGAATGTAGGGAGTCATAGAAAATGTTTCTGAGAAGAAAGGCTGGGATATACACCTTCACACATGTAAAACAGCCTTCACTAGACAAGGATACTCCACCAGATAAAAACAAACAAGGAGTCCTGTGGCACTTCTAAAGACTAACAAATTTATTTATCACAAGAGCTTTCGTGGGCAGAATCCCCCTCCAGACACATGAAATGGAGGTTACCGTATGAAAAGGAAAGTATAAATGCATAGAAGAGAAAGTCAAAGTCAGTTCAGAATTTTTTCAGAAAACCAAGCAAGTTGTTTGTGTTCAAACAGCATGGAATAACAAGAAAGTGCAAAAGTTAAAAGAGGGCTTGGGTAGGAAGGGGGAAATCACCTTTTGTAAAGACTGAGCAAGCCAATATCTATATTCAAACCCAAGCTAATGGTGTCAAATTTGTACGTGAATTCTAACTGCAGTTTCCCTTTGAAGCTTTGATTTGAAGTTTTTCTGTTGAAGCACTGTAACTCTCATGTCCTTCACAGAATGTCCAGGGAGGCTGAAGTGTTCCCCTATTAGTTTTTGACTGTTTGTTACAATTCTTTATTCCTTTGTGCGGAGACAGTCCAGTTTGTCCAATGTATAAGGCAGAGGGGCATTGTTGTCACATGATAGCATTTATCACATTAGTGGATGAGCAGGTGAATGAACCCTTGATGGAGTAGCTGGTTTGATTAGGTTATATGATGGTGTCATTTGAGCAGATATGTGGGCAGAATTGGCAGTGAGGTTTGTTGCAGGGATATGTGCCTGCCTTAGTGTTTCTGTTGTATGGTCTGTAGTTGCTGGTGAGTATCTGCTTAAGGTTGGGGGGCTGTCTGTAAGCGAGGAGAGGCCTACCTCCCAAGGCTTGAGAGAGTGAGGGATTGTCTTGTAGGATAGGCTTTAGATCCTTGTTGATATGCTGCAGAGGTTTGACTTAGAGGCTGTGGGTGATGACCAGTGGAGGTCTGTTCTTTTCCTTGTTGGGCTTGTCCTTTAATAGTTGACTTCTGGGTACCCATCTGGCTCTATCAATCTGTTTCTTCATTTCCCCAGGTGGGTATTATAGTTTCAAGAATTCTTGATAGAGATCCTGAAGGTGTTTGTCCCTCTCTGAGGGATCAGCAGGGCCGTCCCTGGGGGGAAGAGGGGGCAGGCGAACGGGGCAATCGCCCCAGGTCCCCGGTTAAGAGGGCCCCGCGCTGTCCCGCTGCCAGCGGGTCAGTGCAGGACCCATGCTGAGGCCCTCCCACAGCCACGCTTCGCCCTGATGCCCTGCTGGGCCAGCCCTCCTTGCCCCCAGGGAGGAGCAGCTGGCCTGCCCCCACCTGTGCACCTTCCCCCCCACGAGCCCCGGCCCACTACCCCTACCTAACCCCCACCCTCCCGCAGGGGTAGCCTTGATTGCTGGGGGCGGAGTGGGCCCACCCTTCCCCCCTCCACCTTGGGGTAGGGTGGGGGCCCCCCAGGCCAGTGGGCCCCGGGCCCTGCTCCCTCCTAGGGACGGCCCTGGGGATCGGAGCAAATGCAGTTGTAACTTAGGGCTTGGCTGTAGACAATGGATCATGTAGTGTGTGTCCCAGATGAATCCACCAAATAAATAGATCACATCATGAGAATGACCCATCCAAATATCCTGAGAGAACCTGCTTCAATACCGAAATAAACCCAACTGCACATCCTTTAGTTGTCACCTGACCCCTCGCCCCCCAAACTGGAACCCATACAAGGTATCACCAGTTACATGCCATACATGCGGGACCACATCCTGAAAGAAATCTTTTCGAACTTCCTCTTTTGACCTTCAAACAGCCTACCAGTCTCCCCAAGCTCATCATCAGAAGCAAGCTTCCCACAGACAGGACCCACCAACTCGAAGTGGCACAAGACCCTGCCAAAAAAAACCCAACAGATGCAAAGTCTGTAGACATATTTTCACAGCTACAACACCCCCTTACAATATACTTTCAAGATCCAGGGGGCCTACATATGCTTGTCATAGTATGTGCTGCACCCCATCCAGTGTACAAAATGGCCCAATGACAACTATGTAGATGAAACAAGACAATCTCTACATTCTCGAATGAACTCAAATAACAAAACAACCACATCACCTATGAGTGAACACTTTTCCAAAGTGATCACTCAGCATCTGACTTCTCATTCTCAAAGAAAACCTTCACATCTTCAAAAAATGAGTCTGGGAGCTTAAATTCATAACTTTGGTAAACACTAAAAATAATGGAATGACTAGAGACAGTGTATTTATGACTTATTACAGTAATAAACCACTAACCTCCCCCACCAGAACTAGAAAAGTGTTAATGGGCTACTTCACCTTGAATGGTCCCTTGAAATACATGTTAACTACTTATGCTATACAATGTGCTTTACCTTGCATTTTGCTGTGACTCTCTCAGTACATTTCCCAGAGCTGAAGAAGAGCTTTGTGTAACTCAAAAGCTTGTATCTCTCATCAACAGAAAGAGGCCTAAATTTAACATCACCAATGGTAATACAGCAGTTGGCAAAGATACTCTTTGCTTGCAGCTTTCTGAATAGTCCTGAGTTCTTAAAAATATGAGCATCATGCTCCTTCCCTAACCAGCCAATGTTAATTACAGTGAAGGATCCCTGGTGATCCACCAACTCATGAACAGCCATAGAAAAGTAACCATTTCTGTTGATATGCTCTGGGCAAGGTCTTCTGGTATCAAAATAGGAATATGCATGGCATCTATCCCTTCACTGCACAAATGGAACCCCATTGCGGCAAATCAATCCATTATGTTACATGTATAATGAAGAGTCACAGTCCTCTGTAGCAAGAAATGATTAATGGGCCTGACTAGCATGACAGCCTCCGCAGTGGATTTTCCAACTCCAAAATGATTTCCCATTGACTGGTAGCAATTCACATTGCAAGTTTTCACAATCTGATTGCCACTTGCTTTGCCGCTCTCAGTGCTGCTCTCACTCCGGTGTCCCTGTGTTGGACAACTAGGGCAAGTTCAGCACACAAATCCAGGAATGTGGCCTTTCACATCCACCACCACAACCTCCTTTTCAATGCAGTCTCACCAGTAAGTGTTTGTTTCGTGGACCCAGAAGTAGCATTGTACCATCTGCAGCTGCTTTGTGAATGCCACCCACATCACTGAATCAGTTTTTGCTATGTCCTACAGCAATCTGTCCTCTACAAAATAGTCATGTCCTCACTAGTGTGGTTCTTCCTGCAGCTCTGCAAATAACAGAGGATTGTATATCCTGGTTTTGCTCTGTGGAGCAGTGCAGAGCTGTGTAGGTTCCATGAGTCTGTCAGAGATGGTGGACAGCAAGGAGGGCTGTGCAGATTCATGGGATTCTTTTAAAAGGAATGAAAATTATGGGACATGGATAACAGTATGGGATGGAGAAAGTTGCATGCTGGGAACTTCACCCCTTGCTCCCATTCATCTCTGTGTGACTTGTTTCTGCCCCACCATATATTGCCAAAACTTACCAAAAGACAGTCCATTAGATAGTGAGAAACTATGCATTGGGATTCCTATCCATGGTGCACAGTGCTATACTTCAACATAAGAACTCTTGGTGAGTATGCACAGCACTGGTGCTAAGCACCAAGCACACACATGCATGAATGATGTACAGTGACTTTATGCTAATGCAACTTGTGGCATCCAGAGTTTTTATTCTTGACATAGAATCATAGGGTTGGAAGGGACCTCATGAGGTCATCTAGTCCAATCCCCTGCTAAAAGCAGGATCATTCCCACTAAATCATCTCAGCCAGGGTATTGTCTAACTGGGCCTTAAATATCTCCAAAGATGGTGATTCCACCAGCTCCCTAGGTAACCCATTCCAATGCTTCACCACCCTCCTAGTGAGAAAGCTTTTCCTAATATCCAACCTCAACCTCCCCACCTGGAACTTGAAACCATTGCTCCTTGTTCTGTCCTCTGTTACTATTGAGAACAGCCTAGCTCCCTCCTCTTTGGAGCACCCCTTCAAGGTCAGTTTAGGTAAAGATATTAGATTAGTATGCAATTTATACCTTTTATTTGATAGTGGTCACTCCTGACTCATTTATAGTATGTTTCTGCCTTGATTGGCCATGTTCTCACTTGAAATCGGACTCTGATCAATAAACTAGTATTTGTTTGATCTAAAGCTGTGTGGTCTTTAGAGGGTGTGGATGTGGGAAGCTGGGCGCAATCCACTTCTTTGTTAAGTGGACGGACTTGAGACTAAGGTGATTGGGAGTGGGTCCCAATCCCTGTAAGGCAGTGGCTCCTGCTGTAGTGTCTGGGGCTGGGTGTGCTCGCTTGGGGACCAACGCCTGTGTGGCTAGTGGATTTACACCCACTGCCTGGGACCAATCACATGCTGGTGGCTGGTGTGGACTGACTCGGGTGAGTGGTCACCCAGCAGAGCGGGGTGAATTGGGGTTCAGGAGCGGGGTTCAAGTGGTCATAGCAGCACACCAGACTGGATTTGGGGGGCAGCCTGTCACACTTGCCGATGAGAATGCGGTGGGAAACCGTATCAAAAGCCTTGCTAAAATCGAGGTATATCACGTTGACGGCTCTTCCCGCATCCACAAATCCAGTCATCTCATCATAGAAGGCAATCAGGCTGGTCAGGCACGATTTGCCCTTGGTGAATCCTTGCTGACTGTTCCTGATCACTCTATTTTCTTCCAAGTTTTTCAGGATTGATTCCTTGAGGAACTGCTCCATGATTTTTCCAGGGACTGAGGTGAGGCTGACTGGTCCATAGTTTCCCGGATCCTCCTTTTTCTCTTTCTTGAAGATAGGTACTATATTTGCCTTTTTCTAGTCCTCCAGGACCTTCCCCATTCACCACAAGTTTTCAAAGATAATGGCCAGTGGCTGTACAATCACTTCGGCTAACTCCCTCAGCAGCCTCGGATGCAGTTCATCCAGCCCCATAGACTTGTGCACATCCAACTTCTTTAAGTAGTCCCTAACCTGACCTTTCATCACCGAGGGCCGCTTTCCTTCTCTCCATTCTGCATTACCCAGTGTAGTAGTCTAGGAGCTGACGCTCCCTGTGAAGACTGAAGTAAAAAAACATAGAGGACTTCAGCCTTTTCCGCATCATCCACCACGAGGATATCTGCCCCATTCAGTAAGGGACCTACACTATCCCTGATCCTCTTTTTGTTACTGACATACTTGTTGAACCCCTTCCTGTTATCCTTGACATCCCTTGCCAGCTGCAACTCCAATTGCCCTTTGGCCTTTCTGATTTTATCCCTGCGGTCCTGAGCAATATATTTATATGCCTTCCTAGTCATCTGTTCGAGCTTCCACTTCTTGTAAGCTTCCCTTTTATGTTTCAGCTCAATGCAGAGTTCTCTGCTAAGCCACGCTGGGTGCCTTCCACATTTGCTGTTCTTTCTGCACATCAGAATATTATCTTTCTGTGCCCTTAGCAAGGTTTCTTTAAAATACAGCCAGCTCTCTTGGACATGGCCTAACACTGTGCTCCCCATGAATGAGAAGGAACAAGGAAAACTGAAGACTGGTCTACACATAACCTGATACCAAAAAACACCTTACATCTGTTTTAATTCCCACTTTTTGTCATTTTCTTGGCAGTGTACATGTGGACACTCTAGTTTCAGATTATGTAAGGTCTAGCTGAGGTGCTAGCTGAGAGAAAAAATGAGGACATAAGACAATAAACTACATCTCCCATGAGGCACCGAGATAGCATTTCCACATCATAATGTTTGTCGTTCCAACAAGAAGCTGTTTTTCCCTTGAAAAGTAGATAATTACAACCAAAAAAAAATTCATTTAATCAAAAACCTAATTTTTCATTGAAAAACAATTTTGGTGGAAATTTGTAACCAGCCCTGTTTTAACATTGTTGTATGTACTTGTGTCAGGTTCGAATTCTGTCCTGTGAACAGAATCATCCCCAGAATCATCATTCCTTTAGCCCAATGAGTCTTGGAGAAGCACTTTTTTTCTGTGAGATACCAAACCACATTTTGTTACCTAGCTGGCACCCAGTTATCATTTGTTATGTTTTAACAATTATGATTAGGGAATTCCACCCTCCCACTACTCCCTAGACTTAATGAGTAGATGTAAAAAACTATTGGTCTAAGGTGCCAGACAGCTATGAGCTAAATCTTTATTCAGAAAACTTCTACCTAGTTGAGACCAACCTAGCATAGGAAGAGTCACGCACTTTTTAACTTAGTGAGGTAAACACAACTATTCTTCATCTACACTGGCAATTCTTGGGAAATCTGCCACCATTGTCCTAAGGCTTACACAGGCAGCAGTGGGAGTGCTAATGTGAGTCAGGTCACCCACCTTTCAACCAGTGTGTTTTCTAACAGTGCTCTGAGCTGGATTAGAGGAAACATAAGTAGAAATGCTGGTGCTTGGTTAACAGTAGCATTCCCACTGTTACTAGCACAAGTGGTGCTGCAGTGATCATACTGCTACAATGGAAGACTTCTTTAAAATCGCCAGTACACACAATTTTCCCATGAGGCAGAAAAATGGCATGACTGTTAGATTGGGAGTGAGGAGAAAAACTAAGAATTCTTATTATATGCCTACTCTGGGTATGATGATGAAACATATGTGAGGCAAAGATAAAACCCCTGAGTTATGCTTGAATTCTGTGGGGCCCCTAGTCTACCAGTGAAGGAAGAATGAGGCAATAATGTTTGAATTAAATAAACTGATTTGCAATAGAGAATTATGAAGCAAGATGGACTTACTTGAATGAAGTGGGTATTGTGGGCTTTGAAAAGGATGACATGCAGCTTTAATCTGCACAGATCAACAACACACATGTTCCAACCTCCTGATGCGTAGAACAGTCACAAAACTGCCACAGATTAGGGATGACATTCAAACACACAACATAGGAAAGTTGGATTGCTGCACTAAGGGCAGTAGAATTTGCCATATAATGCACTTTCATTTTGCACACATTTCACCCTTCTTCCAAACTGCCTTTGGGAGTCATGTAGGTTTAATGACTCATTTTTAAGTACTTGCTTTTGTCTTTGTACAGTTTCTTATCCATGTGTATTTCTTTCTATGTTGTGCATCCTGGTTTTCAAGTATGACTCTATGTACCCAGCAATGTCCAGCTCATCGTTATCAGTATTAAATATTTCTGATGGTAGCTCCCAAAGTGTAAGTAGCATTATGCAATAACTAATGTTCAGCTTATTAGCAGGTGTTTCATTCACATAAGAGTGGAGGACCAAAAAGAAAATTGTTTCTAGTTCTGAGACATGCAGCCACATTTATTCCAAGGAGACACTGGTTAAGTCAACAGAGTTAAACTAGAAATGGATTTGATCCCTAATATATAGCCTTTCATCAGGATGGCCCAGTAATTATTAGATAACAGCCCTTACAGATGGTGTGATACAGGTCACCTCAAACAACAATCAGTTGCTAATATACAACCCTGCTAAGTATGTACTCCTATTTACTCCCACTAGGAACCTAGAAACAGCAACACTACAGGGAGAAAAATTACTCCAAACCCTGCTGACTGGAGAGAAGAGTGTGAGTTAAAGAGATCTTTATGGATACACCTGATCATTTTGGGAGACCATCAGATATTGCAGTGACAGGCACGCTATAACTTAAATTAATAAATGGTAAAATACAAAGAAATCAACCAATAGGAGAAGGTATTTCCAACCTTCCGAAGAATTTCTTGAGCAAGTAGTAGGGTTTGTCTTCCAACTTCACCATTTTTTTCTCAATGTGGACACCACAATAAATCAAAGCTATGTCAGAAAGGGTATTCAGGTTAATGGGCACATCTCCCCAAACCAGCTTAAGACAATGTTTGATATTAAGAGGCAGAGTTTTCTTACGCATGGAACCCTCCCATATAAAATGTTTATATCAACGTAAGACCTTAGAAGGGTGCATGCACTCACCCAGAACTGGCACCTCCTGCTGGTATTCTGAGGGAATAAGCTCAGGTCAATGCCCCCATCTGTAGTCTGTGCTCCGTCACTTTCCTCAGGATCTGCTGTTAGTCCTGCTCACCATCATCCAGACCCACAATGTCTTCTTCTGGACTTGGCTCTTCGGCTGAGCTGTGCTCACCTCCCTTCCAGGGGCCTTTCCTTCAGTCTTGGCTTCGCCACCCACTTCAGTGGTTGCTGCAGCCTACCACTTCACTGGTGGTCTGCTGGAGGTGGGGAGGGAGAAAGGCCCACCCACTTCTTTGGGCCCCAGCCCAGGGACTCTATGTGAGACTTGCTTTCACCATCTCTTTCCCCCACTCCTTCCCAGTATTCTCAGGGCCACCTCTCTGCAGTTCCAGTACCTCTTCTGCCTTTATTACAGGGCCTATGACTCACACAGAGCCCCAGCAGTCAGCCACTGCTCTGTCCAGGGTGCTGCCTCCCTTCAGCTTGCAGGGCAGCCCCCACTTCCCTCCTCAGCTTAAAGGTGTGACTGACCTTGTATGCTGCTGCCTGGCAGCTCCCTTTTATACTAGGCTCTTAGGTTCTGATTGGCTGTCCTGCAGCCCCTTCCCATTGGCTGCTGCTCCCAGGGCACTCTTAACTTCCTCCTAGGCAGAGCAAGGCCAATATCCTATTACAAAGAGTTATGTTGATTTAACTGTATCAGTTCAAATACATACTTTTAGTTAAACCAGTGTAACTCTTCATGTAGACAGGGTCTTAACAATGCTTCTGTAACATTTGGAGAAGTCACTCAGCCCATTGCTCTGCCTCACTAGCATCATGAGTAAAACTTAAATGCTACCACTTTACCTCATTATGAGTTTTGTATTGATTAATTAATGCATGAACTTTTCCTTCTCTCCTGAGTGGAATCTCTGTTGGTGCAAGGACTGGGTCTTCTCTATTATTTTGTAATGTGACGTACATACTGATTGTACACAATAAATAAAATAAGTTGTGAATTGCTATATAAATACAAGGTAATGCAATCTTCAGCAGTTAGCCATTGGGATGTAAACAATTAGTCTGTGTTGGCGTCTAAGCACTAAAATGGCAAGAGAAGAACAAGCATTCATCAGTTTCTGTGTCTTTACTCAATGTAAAGCTATCTAGACAACTAAGGGAAAAGGAGAGGTTTTAAAACACCTGTAGAAACTCTGAAGCCTGACTGGACCAGCAGAAGACCAAAACAAATGGCTGGTGGAAAATAGCAGAAACTGAGGGTGCAGGAGAAGAAAGAAAGAAAGAAAGAAAGAAAGAAAGAAAGAAAGAAAGAAAG
>ML685841.1:6119657-6141909 GCA_007922175.1 Pelusios castaneus | reverse complement strand
AAGAAAGAAAGAAAGAAAGAAAGAAAGAAAGAAAGAAAGAAAGAAAGAAGCTCCTTATTAAATGCATCTCTGAGGACAGTTGATGTATATTGTTTATTTCAACCAGTATTTATATTAGGGAAAGGACAGTGTTGTGGTGCAGGCATGGAAATGGGAGATGTGGGGTCTGCTGCCAGTTTTGCTACAGACCTCCTGTGAAAAGTTATTTTTTCTTCTCCGCCTCAGTAGGATGGAAATAGTATTTCTTTGTATCACAGCTTCACTAAGTTGTACGCAAAGCATTGCCTGAGCTTCAGATGGAAGGGCTTATATATGATAATTTTATCATGTTCAAAATATTGCCTCCTGATCCACTGTTTCATATAGTGGATGATGAAAAGATGTCTGAATGTAGACGTCTACCATCTTTTTGCTCCTCCTTTTGGTAGAATTCCTATCACAATTATGGAAGACATGATTAGGTGACCTAATGCTGCTTTTTGGAATATAGATGAATACTGTCAGAGCAACAGTGTAATGCAAGAAGCTGCTCTTAGTGTTGCAGGCACATGGAATTGCCATTTACCCCTACACTTTGTAGTGCTGGAAGAGTGGAATCATGTCCTTAGTTTGTACAACCTTGAAATAACCCACTTCTAATCCAAAAAACAACAAAGTGATATGGAGCTAGAAGACAACCAGTATTTTTAATGGTGCTGTTAGAAACTGTTAGGATGATATTTATTGCTCTGCTAAGGGCTGAAAGGATATTCTTGCTTTTCCTAGTTTGTGTGAAGTAGATACCGTTAGGGAAAAACCTCTTACATGTGAGAATGCTACTGATTCCTGGAAATGCCTGACTCTTAAGATTCCTGGCTCAGGTGGCTTCAATGAAGATTTTAGTCTGAGTTATGTGTAGAATGGACTGTCAAGGGAAGCAATTAAGAAATGAAACCATGAACTTATTAAAAAACAGGCCAGAAAACCAGATCTGGGGAATATATATTGTAAATTTGTTACACTATGCAGTTGTTGTGGTCCTCAAGTTTTTAACAGATCATTCAAGTACTGTCAAATAATTTAGAAAAGGGCAACAACATTCCTGAGCTATGAAAGGGAGATGATACAATGTCTTAATTATAACTTTCAAATATCTGAGGATGCGGGGGGGCTTATACAAAGACCCTAGAATTAATTTGTTTAGGCTAAAAGAAAAAGAGCATGACTCATTGCCATGAACTAAAATAGACTAAAAAGAGACTGTGGTTTGATATTGGAAAGGGCTTTGTCAACTAGAGATTTAAATAAAGTGGTGCCTGCTAACATCAATAAAAATAAAAGAAGGATAGATTTTTAAAAAACCCTATTTATTTATTTAGGAATTATTAATTAACAAGTTTACAAATTCTTGCCATATAAATATCAGATACAAAACAATAATAATTAACAGTGAGCTTTTCTTTAAAGAGATATGCAGTAATATAGTCATCAGAATTCCGTGTATCAAGATGTTACAACATTGCAGAGTGAACATCATTCCAACACCTATGCTGGTGATTTTATTAAACCACGTGTAATCTCTGATTATACATTTAACAGACCAGACGTGTCTATCAAATGTTAATGTTTTTAAAAAATTGGATAGGTGTACTGGTTTGTTTTGGTTTCTTTTTCTTGAAGATGAACGTGCTTTGCCTGAGTATAGAATAAATGGTAACCAAATATTTATTTATCTATTTGTCCTCTATTTTGCTAAGTATATAATTGGTGTATTAATTTTTCTATAACAACAACCTCCTAGTTTTTTGTAATCATTCCTTAGATAGATGTACTTTCAGAGACATCATTTTGGATACAGTTTTCAAATGTGCCAGGAAGCAGTTCACCGACTAGTTGACCTAGGTCTCTCTGTACCTGAAAAGTTTATATTAGAAAGGCTAGAAGATGAAACTAGATGGGTCCCTGTCCATATTACCTTTTGGCTCCTCATTTTAATATACTGTTCATATAAGCTACAGCTGTGATACTTGGACCAAATTAGTGATCAACATCACAAAATTAGCGATCAACATTACCCAAAAGAGCCCGTGAATTCACTGTTTCATTTGCTTTAACTATAATAGTACTATATATAGAAAAAGAGTACTATTTACTAATTAATTACTAATTAACTACTATACTAATTACTAATTAATTACTAATTAAGTAAATTATATATATTCCAGTGACATCAATGTGCTGGTGGGGAAATCTGCACATATGTATCAGTTTCTTGATTCATTTGGTACTGCACTCAGTCCTTAAATCATCAGACTTAGGCCAATGGGAGTTCGACAATAAAGAGGCTAGTGAGAAATTAGGAACAGTAAGGAACCACCTGTACTTGCTCAGTGCCAAGGGAAGTCAAGTTTAAAAGAGGCAGATACCCCAAACAATATACACAGTTATATTTTCACCACTATTTTCAGCTGCTTACCACTAGAAGCAGCTGCTATGCAGAGCTGGATAGACAATCACATTCTTCTTGTCCTTCCCTCCTCTAGAGAGTCTAGAAAACCTGTGGAAAAAGTAGTGGTGGGGACAGGGCTATACTGAGCGGGAAAGAGTGGCACCGTAGAAACTCCCCACTCAATACATGACACACCACAAGTACCCACCATTTCTCTCTCCTCTGCCTGAATTTCCCCTCCCTCACTTGATCTGTCCTCAAATATACAGTTATTGTCATTCTTTGTGTCTATCTGCTCTGCTGTGGACACTTAGGTCTGCTGACTGAGATTTCTTGCTCCAGGCATGGAGAGCTTGACCTGGAGGTAAGCAGCCTGGCACTTCATGGCCTGGGCTCAGGATATCTAAAAAATTGACTACAGCTCTGGGTTGAAGACTATGGTCAACAATTTGACTCCTCTGGCACAATGGAAGTTTCTCCGGTAAGGCAGAACTCATCTGTAGAGAAGTCACTTTCCTGAGGGTGGTCTCTGACTCTGGAATTGACCACAGTAACTAAGGGTCATCACAAACTTCACCACCTACTACTCTAAATCGAATCTACCTTTCTCTCTCACAACACAAAAACAACCTACTAAAATGAGACATTCCATTGCACACATTTTCTCTCTGTAGGGAAAGGACAAGAGAACAAACAACATGTGAGAGATGTTAGTCATGTTGCTTAATGCACTACTGGAAAGTGCTCAAATAATACAGTTATGAGCACCGTCCAAGAACCTAGGTGCCAGGACAAGTCAGAATAGTTCTGCATTTCTGTTCAGGTCTGAACGCTTGCCTTCTTGTCACTCATTTCTAGGACCAATGTGGCCAGAGTGACATAAGAAGGTGAAAGTTGTCACTTCCAATAAGGATGAATGTAGTCCCTAAGGCTATGTCTACACTTACTAGTTTGAATTAGCTAATCCGAACTAACTAATTCGAACTAATTTTAGTTAGTTCGAATTAACTTATTTTGAACTAGAAAAATTTAGTTCGAACTAAGCAAGTGCCATTCATGGCACTTGCTTAGTTCGAATTAGCGAATTGCATTGAGTTCAATGGGCCAGTTAGTTCGAACTAAGCAATTAGTTTGAACTAACATGGCCACATTGGTTAATTCGAACTAACTAGTTCGAATTAACCCTTAGTTCAAATAGCATATTCAAATTTATTAGTTCGAATTAAGGAAGCCCTGTGCTCCACTGGATCTTTGTTGGTATCTTCCTGGCAAATGTTATCATAATTGCATGAAACGTGTTGCTTTCACGAGAAGGTGTTTTTATGCCAGATGGTTATAGAGTGTTCACAATATAACCACTTTGAACAAATGAATGAACAAATGAAGTAACAGAGATTATTACATGTGTGTTTTATACATTGATTTTCCTTGTTTGCACTTTTAAGAGTAGTGTTGGCAAAAATATTTTCCTGTTAAAAGGGATATCTTCAAGACATTTAACCTATAGATCAAAGCCTTTTCCCATTAACAATGTGTTTTTAAATTCTGTTGATGTCACTCATCTATTTCCATTTTAAGTAAGGTATTTTTCTGCTTCAAACCTCCCTGGATTAAATAATAAAAATAAATAAATTCTGTTTTTAACCTATCCTGCAAACACCTTTTTGAATAACTTCACACATGTATGGCACGTTTGTAGGATGGTGGCCTTAGATTCCAAATATAAACAGAACTTTGTGAATGTTTTTTCAGATCATTATATATATGTTTTGTTTATGGATAGAACCAATATCAAGATTAGTTTACAAATAACTGAAGAAAGAAGCTCCTTTTAAAACTACAATACTGTGTAACCAACAACTTTAAAGGTATGTTAAACTATGGGACAATTTCTTCTTAAATTGCATGGAAATTATTGCTGTATCAATTGTTGCTGAATCAATTTTTGCATTAAAAAATTCTAATGGTCCTGCCTCCAAATTAGCTGTGACTGCAGTGTCTGTTTGTGCCTGTTTGGGATGGCAGCTGGATTACTGATCAGATAAAATCTATGGTCATTAGTCCTGTTATATGGAAGTCAATTTTAGTTTTCACTCTGTACCTTTGACTATCAGTCATGATCCACTACTTTCATTCAATCACAACTGTCCTTGGCATAATCTAAGCAAGTGGTTTTCAAACTTTTTTTCTCAGGACCCAGTTAAAAATAATCATTTATGCCCACGATCCAACAACTACATCTTTGAGCAATGCATTCCCATCTTTTGATGGTGGCAGCAGAGGGGGCCGCAACCCAGTATCTGAGTGTCTGGGGACCCAGTACTGGGTCCCAACCCATGGTTTGAAAACCATTGATCTAAGCCTAAAAACAAGGGACCAAAATTAAATAATGACTGAGTCACATCTGATGTAAGCCAGCGAGTCACTCTTTCGCTGATTGACCACCTACTTAAGGTTCAGATTTGTCATACCAAGAGCTACTCCAGCTGGCCAGACAGTGAGGATTGTAAACTGTAGTCAAGGATACCTGCAAAGCATTGGGAACTGCAATGAACAGAGTTTTGAGAGAGAGCGAGAAATCATGAAGAAGAGGAGAGAGAAAAATAGAGGCATGGAGCCAGTTTCTGATCTCAGTGACACTGGTGTCACAGATCAGAATCTGGCCCAGGAATTGCTGATATAAGGAGAATAGAAACAGATCAGAGGAGAAGGTGAGAGACAAGCAGAGGCGACAGAGAAGGGAAGAGAAAGATAATTAATCATGTCTCAAATGCAGTCTTAATGACTACTCTGCTATAACATTTTTTAATGCTCTTACTCACCCAAGAGCACACAATTTATCAAATCCTTCACATAGGGAAATAGTGTTTTTGTCATAGCCACTCTGCTAGAGCGTTTCTACAATGGTACACTCCATATGCAGGTCCACTTAAAGCGAACTTTTTTTGCCCCCTTTGAAAATATTTCAGGTTTGATGACCACCCCTCCCCTCATGCCATGCCAGCATGTGTAGAGGCTGACAGCTTATGCCCCCCCCCCCCCCCAATAACTTTGTGACTCCCTGAGAGGTCAAAAAACCCCAGTTTTAGAATTCCTGACCTAAAGAGTAGCAGGAATAAGTCTAATGCAGAACTGAAGAAGATTTTTCTCGCTTTACCCTTGGGGAATCTTGCAGTAGTGGAGTTCCTCTACTCAATCTCTAAAGATGTTCAAGGCTGCTTAACTTAATATTCACTAGAAGTGGATGCTTACTGCAAAACATTCATGCACGTTTTTCAACTTACTCATTTCAGACTTACTTCTTCCTTCTGAGGCAAGGTTTTCTGCAAATATTCCTGCAACTGAGCTCTTGTGGGAGGAAATTTTAGAAAAGCAAAATGCATGGTTGCATGTGTGAGTATTCATGGAACTCACATTTTTAATTCACACACCAGTATTTGCATTTGAAGTGCTAGTGTCCCATCCAGCCATGGTGCATAACAGATACATTTGAGGAAATCTGAATCTGCTTGTGGATATCCTGTAAATCAAAACAGAAGCTAAATTTCTTGTTATTTATTGCAAATTATTCATTCCAGATTTACCCCAATAAGCTTATCAAGGTAAAGACAGGCTGTTGGAGTGGCTTGAAGATGCAAACTCCAATTTTCACTGTCAGGATTCAACCAATGGCCAACTTTGTGCCTGTGGACACTGTTAAAAGAAAACTGAAGTGCAACATAATATTCTAGTTACTATATTGAATTAGAAAGGCCAGGATTCTCTAAAATGGGGCCTAAAATTAGTCTCCTAAATCCTTATTTTGGCATGTAAATAGGTGACTTGATTTTCAGAAGTGCTGGACACCTAGCTGTTCCCATTGAAATCAGGCCTCTTATCACATTTCAGTAATTTTGATGCATGAGGGCCTGATTCTGCAAATACTTAGTGCACATAACGGTATTATTATTTTTTCTTGTTGCTTAGCTTACAGTTGCACCTACAGATCTCAGCTCTTTGGTCCAGGCACAGAACAGAAAGAGTGGGAGGGGAAGTGAAGGAGGAGGTGAAGTGACCTGCCCAGGGTGACACAAGAGGTTGGTGGCAGAGCTAGGAATGGAATGCAGGTTTCCTGAGTTCCAGTCCTGCGACCTATCCGGCAGACTACAATATCTCCTATGGAAGCTAGTGCAACTATTCAGGTAATGTTAACATGCATGTAATTCTTTGCAGGACAGGATCTTAAATATAGACTTTTGCTTAACTACCCTCGTTGAAAATATTGGCCAAAGTGCTGTCCCAGTGACAAACTTGGCCAAAGTGCACAAAACAAACAAAGTGGAAGAAATCATTCCCCCCCCCCCCCATTTATTTCTGAGTTGAGAACCTTAGATGTTAGTGAAACAATAATAGATACAATTTTTTCTCACAAAAGTCCTTTTTATTAAGTGTCTTTTAAACTCACTTTTTGTTTTCTTTTTTAATTATGAAACTTGCATTTAAAACAAGTTTAGAACATCCTGATTTTCAGTGGTTATTGATAAGTTTTTGATTTTCTTAGGCCTAGTCTGCCTCTTCAGATTGGGTTTCCAGGTGGGAAACATTTCACTAAAGTACCAGTCCTGCAAAGACTTGAGTATGCGCACAACTGTATGCATTGAGTGGTTCTACTGACTGCAATACGATCACTTGCCATGCGCAAAGGTAAACACATGCATAAAACTTTGCAGAACTGGAATCTAAATAAAGTGGGATTTTCTCCCATGGAAGCTCATGTGATAAATAAATTTGTTAGTCTTTAAAAGTGCCACAAGACTCCTTGTTTGTTTTGTTTTATTGTTTGTTTTAACATTTAGAAATGATTTATTATTATGTCTAAAATAGTTTTTAAATGGTAGTGTGATGCTTTTGGGCTGTTATAAAAATGGATTGGTTTTTTGTGTTGGTTTGTTTGCTTCAGATTTAACTGTGCTTATCTGATTATCGATAGTTCGGTTGCTCTTTAAAAACAGACAAAACATTGGGGCAGAATTATGCTGCACATATCACAGGTATAGTGTGTACAGAAATTCATCCAGGTATTACCCTTTGGTGTAGATCTTTGCACTAAACTGTCAGTATCAGCACCAACGTACTACACAGATTGCTAATCAGCTTTCTAAGCGCCTCCATTACAGAAAGGTATTCCGCAAAGGTCTCCACTAGGGGCTTTGTCCTGCACCCATTGAAGTCAACAGGATTTTTGTATTCACTTAAATGAGAAAACCATCAAAGCCAATATCTGATCATGAAAGGCGCTGGACATTTTCATATCCCATTGACATCACCAAGTTGCCAGTCCTTACTTAGGTAAAAGTCCCACTAAGTGAAAGTGTAATTTTGTTTTTAATAGACGAATGTATACACTATTTGGACACTTCACAAAACACACCCTCTCGCCTATCTATATTTATTGTATTCCATTTTGAAGTGTACCATCTGAAGCACACACTTCATCAAGTTCTGAGTTGGCGATGAAGCCCTTTAGAAGTGGTTCAGTCTAAAACACTCCTCTGAAATCAATTTCAGAGAAAGCAGGAGCAAAGCTGATTATACGGTGTCACCCATAAAATGCTGATGTTTTTTAGGTTGTCTCATAGACTCACAGACTCAAAGGTCAGAAGGGACCAATATGATCATCTAGTCTGACCTCCTGCACAATGCAGGCCAAAGAACCTCACCAACCCACTCCTGCAATAAGCCTCTAACCTATGACTGAGTTATTAAAGACCTCAAATCATAATTTAAAGATTTTAGATACAGCAAATCCTCCAGCAAGTGAGTCATTCCCCATGCTACAAAGGAAGGCGAAAAACCCCCAGAGCCCTAGCCAACCTGTCTTGGGGGAAAATTCCTTCCCGAACCCAAATGTGGTGATCAGTTAAACCCTGAGCATGTGGGCAAGTCTGATCAGACCAAATAAAGGTCTAACAGGGTACCTCTCCATGATATATGTCCATAGTTTTCAGATGGTTACATTCTCTGACAAATATTTTGGTAAATCCAACAAAACTGTCATTATGCATTCTTCAATATGCTGCTGTAGTGTGAAGATCTCATGATACACAGGTTGCAGCCAGTGATCATAATGTTATATAATGAGCTCTTAGGATATATGATGCAGCCTTCTGCCATTAATGAGATCAGGAAAGATCCTGCCACTGATGTAACAGTAGAAGATTTTCTCAAGGTTTTCTAATGCAGATTTGTTTATTATGCATTACATTATATAATCCAGTGAAAATTAATTTGCTGCATCTGAAATAGGATTTGAAGGGGGTAACAAAGTTACCATACAATATGCTGAGGTAAGGGAATTGTATCAGAGTCTGGAGGACATGAACCAGAAATTCCTTCAAGAGTTTCTGCTCAAGGCTTTGGTTATGTTTGACCTGCCAAATAATGTAATTTAGCATCTCCATGACAGAAATTCTCCTGGAGAAAGTGCTTAATACCATGAAGAACAGATGTATGAAGTGTTCATATTATGCTACTTCCATTGATTCTTTCTCTTTTAAAAATAAAAATGGATATATTCTTACACCAAGCTTCCTATCCAGCAGAGCTGGTCACTGAGAAACCACAATTCATACTGTTGCATGATCAGAAAGTGCCACAGGAAGTCCACAGTCCCTTGGGGAAAAAATGGAAAGGCATGTTGTCTCCAGTGCTAATGTAAATCAAGCTGGTGTCAGTAACAACTGTCTACACAAAACTCAGTAACATTTAAGGATGCATCTCCTATATATGTAAAATCATGAGTGAATTGGTACTCTCAATTCAATATTCACATTTATATAATGCATCTTATTCCATATCTTCGTCTCTACAGGGCCTGATCCAAAAGTAAAAAATCAACAGCATATAAAAGTTTGTCTTTAGGTGCACTATAAAATTGTCTTTGATTTTACTGAAGTATTGGTACAAATAAAACTCTTACCTAGTTACTCAAGTGCTCATATGATTTTGACTTAATATACTGCAAAGTTGATCAAATGTTATTTGGGGCCCAGCAAGCCAACTGTGCCGAAACCTTTCTGTTCTCAACTTCAGTCTGTTCGGAAATAGGCAAGATTAGTTTGCATTTTGGAATTCATCAATTACAAGTTGCCAGAAAAAGTACAAGATGCTCATGATATATGACATATGTTTATACAGCTCCCAGACATTTCCAGGTAGTAGATTTATGTTCTAACAATCATAAATAAACTGACCATGAGCCAAAACTCACTTGTTTTTTGTAGCTTCTTTGGTTTATCCAGGGCTTGATTTGCAGAGAGTGTAGGTTCAGTTATGCAGGTCAGACTATTTTGCTGTGACAGTGATCTGTACGGAATTCTGTCTATCATTAAAGAGTTGTGTGACTTGTATCAGTGGGAAATGTTTACTGCTGTTTTATAAACTCAGACCAAAGTACTTGTATGATTTAAATAATTCTAATTCTTCTTTGTAGGAATAATAATAGTTTGACTACAACAAGGTTATATTTTGTATTATAACAAAGATCACATTATTCATAATGTTGCAATATAAAGTGCTGTACAAAATGCATTGTATATATCATACAACTTGAAGATCACAGTGTTTTTCAACTTTGGCCCTCTGAGAATTATTTGAAAGTCCGAATGTATTGTATGCATATATGTTGTTCTTTCCTCAGTGCATACACGCATTAGCATCTGACAGTTCTCCATAAAAAGTAGAGAACCCACCATGCCCAACACTAGTCTCATTTATAAGATGTAAATTTTCTTTTGTTACTTACCCGTAATAATCTGCGAAGAGAGTCCATACTATCTTTTTTTTTTTTTTTTTTTTTCCTGAAAATGTCCTGCTTTTGACATCTGTTCCCCTCCAGCAGGTACAGCAGTGCTTTGGACTGCCAGTACAGACAGGGCTTTGAGGGGTTAACAGTGTTTCAACACCAGGTTGCTGAAAGCTGTTCAGAATAGCTATATACGAAATGGCTGCAAGACCACCAGAATTTAGTGATGCCTTGTCCACACAAAGGCCTGATCTACACCTACAACTTTAGTCTTCTGTTGACCTAGCTACCGCCTCTCAGAAGAGTGGATTAAATACCACTATGGGAAACCACTTCTGCAGGTGTAGAAAGGATCTACACTAGGGTGCTACAGCAATATAGCTGCAGCATTGTAGCTGTGCCATGGTAGTGTCTGTAGGGTAATCATAGCCTAGCAATACAGCTGTTGCTCCCACCAGTGGAGCTGATCCAGTTTGAGCAAGGCTGGGATATTTTTCAGAAAAGAAGCCTCATTTAGACAGGCTTAAGTGAGAGCAGGTTGATGGCAGTAGCATGAGGAAAACCGTGCTTACCTTTTACAACTAATACAGCTATTGGATATTATAAAACAAGGACTTTTGTGTTAAAATACCCCAGTTGGTGAATGCTGAGTCAGGAATAGTTCATTTTTGTAATAAAGTAAGAGCAGAATATTGATTAAGATAGCACTTGGTCTTTTATTCTGCCCTTCTTGAAATGACAGAATTCTCCTCCTTTGTCTGTGCATGTGCTGTGTATGGCAGATATAATTTTCCAAATGCCCTGCACTTGTATTTTCTTGGTTGGTCCACCTTGTCAGAGAGGTTTCTTTTAATCGCTGTGCTCCAGAATGAGAGAGAGGAGGAGCTTGCTTGCTTTCCTCTCATTAGCAAAAGTGCAGAACACAGATTTAACGTAAGATTTCAGGTTCACAACAGCACGGAGATGCTGACAATAACTATTCAGGTGCTGCAGAGTCAAGGCTTCCTTTTGTACATTATGTGCCACAGAATGATACAGTATTAGTAAGAAAACAACTTATAATATTGCAGCACTGTGAAGGTCAGAACATTCAAAAGCGTGTGGGGCTAAAAGAAGGCTGCAACATTTTGTTGTGAATCTAATGGAGCCCATTCTATGTTTTAAAAAAGATGTCAAATGAATGACCAGTTGCTGAACAATTTACAAATAATATATTAGCTGAGGAACCCAAGCCACCAACTTCAGCAGTACTGTTCTTGGTTTTTAAAATGGGAATATATTGATATATGAAACCTATAGGGTCCAATCCTCAAACTTCATGCAGGTAGGAACACTAGTTATAATAACACTACTCACAGAAATAAGTGTAGAAGGGCAAAATACTGCTCCCAGTTACATTTGTCTAAACCTGAGAAGCTGGTATGCTGAGAATAGATGTTGGTTTCCAGGATCAGACCCATAATTTTCTTGAAATCCCCCCTCCCCTTCCTGCCCCCATCCACTTTGTTTTCACACCTAAATGTAAATCTCTTGGAAGTATGAATAATCATTTGCTGAACTCTTGCACTAAAGTTCTACTACCATCAACTGGTTAAAGATTTTTTAAATTATTATTCAGCAACAGCAGCAGAGAATTCTGGAGCTCTGTGACACTGGCATCTGATTTTGAAAAAGGGAGAGTGGAGAGCAAGGGAGTCTATTGCCTAAAACGCAGAAACATCTGCTGGAGTTATTAACAGCTTTTTGGCTGAGTTCAGCAGCAGGGCACCTTGTGGCTGATAGATTCTTCCCTCAGCAATTTGAAACAATGCAGTTAAAGCAAATTTCTCATCTTCAGAGAAGCAGCCTAATGAGGCACAAACTAGTTTTTAAATAGTTTTACTTGAAAAATAGAAATGGTCAATTGCAATAAGGGCAATCAGTGGACACCATTGTCTCTATAATTAGTTGTTCATTTGCCAGTGTTGGCTGCCCTTAGGGTTGCCTATGGTTGTGTAGCTAACCAACATTTTAACTGACTTTATGCTATTTGCAATGTTTACACAGATTATCAGTCTCTAGATATTGGTACATTTCTCTAATGCCCCCATTTCAGCCTTTTCCCCTCCCCATGCTCCAAAAGAGAGAGATGTACAAATTCATGATGCTCTGTGGTACAAACATGTTCAATGCTGGTTTAAGTTCTCTCTCATGAGAATCTATTTAAACTGAGCTGGCAAACTATTCAGAGGAAAACCTGTATGGACTATGCTTCTTTCAATCTTGTTTCTATTGTTTGTGGCAGTTCAGGCGGTACTCAGGGGAACATATGGTGCATGCAAAAACAAACTGTAAGGTAAAACACTAGCAAATCTGTGGGTGACAAAAGTAGTTGTAATGCATGATGCAATGTGTCCTCAACAGAGATTCAGATTTAAAAGAAGTCTCAAATAATGGCTAAGATTTCTGAAAGGGACCTGTGATTTTTGGTGTCCAGCTTGAGATACTTCCCCTTATGGTCTGCCTTGACCAGCTAACTTGAACTAAAAACGTGTTAAAAGGCAAAAGCTCTAAGGTGGGGTGGGTTCAGTCACTGCTTTTTTGGTAAAAGAAAAGGTGCCAGTACTCAGTACCCCTGACTACCACCACAAAAAAAGCCCTGGGTTCAGTAAATGTGTTAGGTAAACACAGCTTAACCTCAACCAGTTTCCAACTCTAGAAACCGCCCTGCTGCTTGTTCTGAGACACACGTTTCCAAACTGTTAATATCTTTGTGCTGCATCATGCCTAGTATTTATTTCCTATTAGAGGTAAGACGTGTTTTCTGGATAGCAGGAAAGACACTTCTCTTTAAGAAGGCATGTCACTAAATACTGCATACATGTGCTATGATATTATTGGTGATGTGCAAGAGGGGCTAGTAGGATGATCTGAGGAATGAAAAACCTGTCTTATGAAGAGGACACTCAAAGGATATGTCTACACTTAAAAAACTAAGTTGACTCTGTTAAGTCGACTTAAAGTCGACCTTGTTAAGTCAACTTACAGAGTCTACACTAGTCTCTGAAGTCGACAGAGAGCCGCAGCTCCCAGCCCCCGTGGACCCCCGGGGACAAGGGACCCATGGCTCCCTGGCAGAAGGAAGCCGGGGCTCTCTTCTCTCTGGGACCCGTGCAGGTCCTGGCAAGAAGGCAGCCACAGCTGCCCTCTCCCTGGGATCCACGTGGGTTCCGGCAAGAAGGCAGCCCCAGGGAGACCTAGGGTATCCACACCAGTTTTAGGTCAACTTAACAAATCGACGTAGCCCTTTAAGTCGACCTAAACAGCGGTAGTTATTAAGTTGACTTAATGAAAACCTGGTGTGGACGCAGGGTTCTTTAGGTTGACTTAAGTGTCCTTGAGTCGACCTAACTTTCAAGTGTAGGCATACCTAAAGAGCTTGGCTTATTTAGCCTAACCAAAAGAAGGTTGAGGGGCAGGGTTACCCCCAGTCCCCATTCACTGGAGGGGGGAGGGCGGGCCGAGCTGGCCTGCTCTGCCCCTGGGACCCTGGCGGCAATGCGAGGCCACTGCCGCTGCTGGTGGCAGCAGCCCAGCCGCGGCCCTGAGCCTGAGGCCACCAGCAGGAGCTGGCACCAGCTGAGGCTGCGGCCGCGAGCCAGGCCCCAGGTTGCCGCTGCCCTGGCTGGGGACCCAAGGCCGCCGCTGGGAGTTGGCCCTGGCTGAGGTCAGACACCACTGGCAGAGGCTGGGCACCGGCGGTCCCGGCTATGGCCAGGGACCATGTGGGGCAGGCCAGCCCAGAGAGGCCTGGCCCCGCGTACCTGCCTCGCCTGCTGCACTCTGGGGGCGGGGAGGGCCGGCCCAGAGGCTGGGCGAAGCACTCCTGCCCCCTTCGGCTTGCCGCCAAAGGCAGTGGGGAGCAGGGAGGAGTGCGGCCATGGGGGAGAGCTGCGGTGCGGGCCCCACACTGCCCTGTTGGAAGTGGGACAGCATGGGGCCCACATAACTGTGGGACCCGGGGCGATCGCCCCGTTTCCCCCACCCCCCTCAAGGATGGCCCTGTTGAGGGGAGATATGATTTCTCTCTATAAATATTTCAGAGGGATAATTACCAAGGAGGGAGAGGAATTATTTGAGTTCAGCGCCAATGCAGACACATGAACAAATGGATATAAACTGTCCATCGGGAAGTTTAGAGTTGAAATTGGATGAAAGCTTCTAACCATCAGGGGGTGAAGCTCTGGAACAGCCTTCCAAGGACAGCACTAAGTGGGAAAAAAACAAGCTGGCTTAAAGACTGAGCTGGATAAGTTTATGGAGGGGATGGTATAACGGAACAGCCTAATTTGGCAAATAACTGATTTTTGACCACTAGAGGTAAATATGTTCAATGGCCTGTGATGGGATGAGTTCTGAGTTACTACAGAAAATTCTTTCCAGGTGCCTAGCTCTTGAGTCTTATCCAAATGCTCAGGGTTTAGTTGATCACCTGATCATATTTGGGATCAGGAAGGAATTTTTCCCCAGGACAGATTGGCAGAGCTCTTGGGAGTTTTTTACCTTCCTCTGTAGCACAGGGCACAGGTCACTTGCTGGTGGATTCTCTGTACCTTGAAATTGTTAAACCATGGTTTGAGGATTTCAATATCTCAGTCAGGCTAGGGGTCTATTACAGCAGTTGGTGGGTGGGGTTCTGTAGCTTGAGCTGTGCAGCAGGTCAGCCTAGATAATCATAATGGTTCCTTCTTACCTTAAAGTCTATGAAGCTATGAATTTCACATGCCAGAGACACCAGCCAATACAAAAGCTACAAAAAGTAGCAAAAGCAGGGATTGCTGCACTGGAGAGGAGGAGGTAAAATGAGGTCCAGCTGTGTCCCCCAGAGGCATGCTCAAACCCAGGACTTTACAGAGATGGACTTCCAGATGCTTTGGGGAAACCAGGACCCAGCTGGGTCCCCCTCTCAATCCCTGTGGCTTTGGAGAGTAACTGCAGTGAGGAGACAGCAGTAAACAGCAGCAGGTAAAGAAGCAGCAAAGCTCTGGATGTTGTTGGTGAACTTTCTACAGTTCTGACTAGACTTTGTCTGCTGACTGACTGTCCATTTGCTCCAACCCTCCCTTGCAGTGTCAATCTTTGCTCCACACCTCACCCTGTTATTCTCTTCTTCCCTTCCATGTCCTCCTCACTCTTCCCTTCAATGACCCTTCTCCCTTCACTTTTCCTTCTGTCAGTTTATCCCGCCCAACTAAACATTGCCCCCAAAATAATCTGTGGGACAAATATAATGTTTGCTGTGTGTTCCCTTTAATTATGAGTTATAGCTCTGCCCCAACCCTGTTTTGTCTTGTCCGGTTAGCCTGTAAGCTCTTTGGGATAGGGACTGTCTAGCACTCTGTTTGTACTGTTGTACCTCTGTAGTACAATGGGGACCCATATTTGATTCATCCCTAGGCACTAGCATAGCAAACATGATTTATAAGAATATAGCAGGGCATAAGATATTGAGCACTACCGCATATTTTGTGTACTAGCAGACATAAATGCCCAGTAATTTGTTGAACACGTGCAGTCATGATGCAAAATCTCACTCATGGATTATAGAGTATGAATATGACGGCTTTAACATTTTTCTTACTTTCAGTTCCTATGGATTAGGTATTATCTCTATTTTGCAGATGGGAAACTGAGGCACAAAAGGTTAAGAGATTTGCCCAATATCATACACTCCATTAGCAACAGAGTGAGGAATAGAATCCAGCCATCCTACTCCTAGTCCTGCTGCCTAATCATTAGACAAGCAAACCTCTATACTCAACACAGTGACCTTTCTTCTGATTTTCCCTTGTCTTCCCTTCTTCTGGTTCCCTTCTTCCCTTCCCTTCTTCTGGTTTTCCCTAGTCTTTTCCCAGCCTTGTTAACCTGACCTGGGGAGTATGTTCTGATTACTGTTTGTTTTTAGTCCTGATTGCTAGTATTGCATATGACTAGCATACGCAGGCAAAGCTGCTATCTGTCCTGTTGGAAGTTAGCCTGTTTCAAGTAGATGTAAATAGCAGCTTTGCTATCTACAGACGGTGTTTTTTGCACTGGTACAGCAATACAAGGGCCTAAAGTCAATGTGAATTCCCACTGTAGACAAGGCCTTATTTCTATAGATTAATTACCTGGGTGCACTTCTTTTTAAAGTAAGAAGTGAAATAGTTTCAGTGGCCAAATCTTGGAAAAGTGTATAAAGCCCCAGCAAACAGACTATAGACATAGAAAAATATGATCCAACACTACATGCCTGAGGGACAAAATACTGAGCCACCAACCCAGTATTTACTGTGCAAACGGGCCATGGTTCCCACTGTAGGATGTGTGGTAGGAAAAGGAATGCTGAGGTGTGGCCCACAATCCCCTTCATACAGATCCATGTGGATCCACACCTTCCTGCCTTTCCCGGTCCCTGTTCCAGCACAGAGAACTTCTCTGGTTCTTTGTTGCCTTATTTATGCGTGTTTTGACCCCAAAGACCACCAAAAACTCAGCCATGGAGAAGATGATAAACTCCTGATTGTGTTCATCAGATACTAAATATTCTTTAATCTGATGGGTGAAATATGATGGGTGGAAAATGTATTTTTTTTTAATGTAGTGTGGTTACACATGGTAAACAATTCATTTAAAGTTGAAGTTAAATAAAGCAGAAACTTACTCCAAAACTCTCAGGGCTATTCAGTCATCATTATTAGATCAGCCCAAACATAAAATAATATGTGCCTGTATCTTGATCCACTTCCGAGTTTACCCAGTGGATACATGCCAGTCCTACTGAGGTGCTACCTGGAATGTGCCTCTCCTCTGAACATGTGAACACTTACTTTTCTTCTTCCAGAAATCCTTGGGCTTTTTATGAAGGCTGATTTTAGATGGCAACTATTGAGAAAACCTTTCAGATAAAATCAAAATGTTGGGGTCATTGTGTCTCAGCATTTGTTTCTTGAAAGCTGAAGTGTTTATATAAATTATTATATCATGGAAAAGACAAAACACGGAACTTATTTGATTAAAGAGCTACTGAGCTTGTTAGTTCATGAAATAGGGTGGGCTGACAACCCTGCAGACAAAAGTCCTTTATTATTTACAGAACGGGCTACAGCATGGGCAGTAGCCTTATACGCTTCTGCACGCTGCCCTGCCACTGTGCTCCTACTCTGCCTTTGAAATTCATCTCTAGAAGTGAAAACACAGCTCAGACTCTATGTCTATTCAGGTCTTAGCCTCTCTAGTAAGGCTGCCAATAAGGTCGCCTTTTAATGCTAATTATACACTTTAAGGCCGGGAGGGACCATCGTGATCATCTAGTCTGACCTCCTGTAACAGTGGGGTTTTTTTATGTCCATTAGAAATTGGACTGAGACTACCAAAGTCATTTCACATATGTCCCTGAACAGCTATCAGATGGCAGCAGCTCACAGTACTGATCTAGGCTGGATTCAGACTAGTAGCCCAGTAACAAAAACCTTCCTCACTGAAGTTGCTTAGATACCAGAGCAACTGGCATTTTATATATAGACAGGTAGCTAATCAAACCCCTGAGCAGTCCAGTTAAAATTTTGATAAATGCTAAGGGGTATATTTAGATCTAGTGTAAACAGATGCAGCTCCATTGGCTTTGAAACTGTTTGGTCCAGTGAAATTATTATTTCATCAGTGAAATTATTCCTACTGAGTACAAATTATTTAGAGAGAAGCTATTAGGTAAAATTAAACTGGACAAGTCACAGCTGTTTGTTGCAATTATGGTAAGTGAACTGGAGACATAAACCTCTCTAATTTTACTGTTTTGTTAGGATGTGAAAATTGGAAATAACTTGGGAGCTGGTGAGTCCCTGATGGGAGCTTCAGTTAGAAAAGCTTCAGTTAGAAAAGAGTCCAAAACAGGAAAGCAGGGTCAAACCAAATTAAAACCAATTACAAGTTATTGACATCTGCCAGTTCCTAAAACTGTCAGTTATACAAGCACAGCAGTAAGAAATAAGACCAGTTTTCTCACTGTTATCTTTGCTTTGATGATATTATATCAATGATTATGTAAAGTATGTAATTAGTGATTGATATGTTGAAGGATTCAGACATTTGTCTTATGGGTCAGAGTTAAGGTTATTTTATAGTGTAATTCTTCCGCATTTTGGCCCCAATTCAGCAAAACATCTGTCTTCAGGCTAGCACTTAACTTTAAATATGTGTTTAAAGCCTTGAAGTCAGTAGGATTTAAGCTATCCTGGATTGGGGCTTTAATGAATTCAGAATTTAAGATTGTTGACGTGATAAACCAGTTGAGCTATAAGCCACTAGCTAGTTTACTTGTGCAAACATATAACTTTAAGCAGCTTAATAGGATCTACCCCACTCTTGGAGTGTACTGCAGAGCTAGGCAGCACCAGATGTCCCTGAACTCCCTGGCTCCTCTTAACTCGCATCACCTGTAGTTAGTGACTTGTGAGTTAGTCTTGACACTGCACCTTTATTGACAGAGATTCTGTCAGGAATTAGGAAGATTGTTAATGGGTTTGTTGCTGTAGTTGTTTCAAATCCATTGTTTTTCAAAACTGTGCATTACTTTGCAAGTTTTAGACAGTTGCATTCTTCAGTGAGAGGGGGCTGAAAGATCACGAGATGATTTGTGAAGAATTTTAAAAGCAGTCATTTCAAATTGCAAATACCTTGAAAACTATTTGCTTTGCTTAGTTAAAAACTAAAACAAACAAGGAGTCCAGTGGCACGTTTAAAGACTAACCAATTTATTTATTGATGAGCTTTCGTGGGAGAAAATCCCACTTCATCAGATGATTTCTCCCACGAAAGTTCATGCGATAAATAAATGTGTTAGTCTTTCAAAGTGCCACAGGACTCCTTGTTTGTTTTGCTGAACTGGACTAACACAGCTACCCCTTTGGAACTAAAAAAATAAAAGACTGTCCTCCCCAGTGTTGCACATTCTTGTTTTCAGAGGGAAGTGTCCTGCCTGTGAAAAGCTAAATAAGGAAGGAGAAAATACTATTATTATTTATATCACAATAATACACATCCAAGGCCTACAGCAATTGGACCCAAGCACACATCTGTATACATGTGGAACTTACTGAAGTCAAAGGGGCTGTGGTTTGGTGGATCTGACTGGAGGGTCAAGACCCAAATGGGCTAAGCAGATACTTAGGAAGATGGTCCCTGAGCCAAAATACTTACAATCTACAGCCCCAAACATATGTATATGCTTAACTTTAAGCATGTGATCAGTGACATCAATGGAGCTACATACATGCATGGAGTTTGCAGGATGGAGCGCTAAAGAGATGAGTAACAGAGTGGCAGAAAGTAGTGTTAAAATGATCTCATACAGAATTTAAAGAAAGAGTTTTTGGATAGCTGGGTATAACACATAGATCATCCAAAAATACCAAGTTTGGTCGAAAAGTCATAGAATACAAAGAGTATGTAATCCACAGGATCCCAAATTAAGGGTAATCAGTTTAGCATTGAAGGTGTAATATTAGTATTCAAATATTCTGATACATTGCTCATACAAAAATTATACAAAGAGCAGTCTGTGGAAAGTAAACATAGCAATGAATGTGGATTGTTCCTCAGTGAAAGGGAACGAGAATTTTAGGGTAGATTATCCTTCAGTAGATATTTATGCAAACTGATCAGGGCGAGGACTGGCAAGCCATTTTAGTTCCATTTCATATCTCTATAGACACATATTTACACACACCCACACAAATGAATTATCCCCCAACTTGTACTCCATCTAGCCAGCGTTACTTTGTGTGTGTGCTTTTTTCCAGGAAAAAAAGCCTCATTGTAACCTTAACTATTGTGTTGTGTCTAACACCCCCACACGGACAGTGTGTGATAACAACTATATTTCTACCAGACTGAGATTTTACAATATTCAGTACATTATTAAAGCCTTTTAATCTTTTACTCCTTATTGACATTTACCACTCTACGGACAAAGAAGAACTGGGAAAATACTCCTCCCACCCCTTTCCGAAAACAAAGCCTGGAATATTTTATCCTAATTTATTATAAGACACAACTGCTGAATAAGCAGATTCTGGGATTTAACTACCTTCTTCAAGTTCTGGAGAGAAGCCAGTGGTATTTACTTTAAGTACAGTGCAATCTTACCATAAGAAAGTACTGTATAGGAAACATTTCCCAGTAACTGCTTACATGAAGTTAGCCATTAACGCACTACTTTGGGTGTATTGTATCACAGAAAACACTAAAAATTAACTATTTCCTTCTTTTGGAAGCTAAAAGATCATTTTACACTTATTCTGCTTGAATTAATGTGCTGTAGTCTACATTCTGTCAAATTGCCATCTGAATGCAGATAATGCTGGCAAATAATTACAATAAATATGCATTTCGGCATTCTACAGGAAAGGTAACCTGTTAATAGCTTAGTATAGATGACAAATATTAAGTACAGGAAATACGCGTCAGAGCTGCAGATATTGCTTTGTTAATATTTGTGGTTATTTTCACATGGTGTGCTAGGGTGGCTAGAGCATAGCCACCACATATCAGACAGTACTAGAAACAATCTTGGGACAACAGTGTGGTTAAATGGCAGGTAAGTGAATTATAGCAATACTCTAGTGATGCTGGTCGGCTTTCATCATGTAATTCAAGTTCAGAATGTGGAAAATAGATCAGGAAAAAATTAGGAGCGGTTTGATAGTCACTGGGTTTAAATCATGTGCTCAGAACTGAACTAGAAATACAGGGAACAGTGGTGATACAGTTAGGGGGTTTGACTACAGCACATGTAAGCGTTTAATCTAGATAGCATGGGTACCAATAGCATTGAAACTGTGGCAGTGCAAACTTCACGTGGACTAGGTGTAAAGTACACGTCTGAACTCCGTGGTGGGCCTGTACTCATCTGTGCTGAACCCAGGCTGCCTCAAGTCACCCCTCCAAGCTAGCGAGATTAAAACTAGACTGGGTCAATCACAACCCCATCCAACTGCATTGTAAACATACCTACGGGTGGAGTTTGACCTATAAGCCCCAAATAGCCAGGGATCTGCCTAGCTGAAAGACACATCTTCCCCTATGCCATACTGATGCAGCTGAATTTGCTTTATAAGAGATAGGACGGTCGGCAGAGTAATTTCCACTTTGCTTTCAGTCCCAGCCCCCCTGGCCTATAAATCTGTACAACTCTTTTTTTCTGATTACTGTCTTGTTCTCTTTCCCTCCACACTTCATTCTTGACACACTTTGATTTTAGCAGTCACCCTTTATTAAATAGCTTGAGCTAGAAATCAGTGCTAGTGTGAAAACTTGGAACAGAAGCTTTAAAATTCCTTCCTCTTGAAAGCAGACACTTTTTATTCCGATAAATATATGTTTGCTAATTTCTGAGGTAGATTTGGAGCTGTGGCCCCATACAAGAAAGCATTTAAGCACGTGCTTAACCTTTAGTATGCGCTTAAATCCCACTGAAGTCAACTTCGGAAGTCAGCTGCTAAAATTATGTCACAAGTGCAGTGGAAAATAAGCAAGATAGAGGTGGAATGAAGTCATTTTAAGGACTGACATGGTGCACCTGTCATGTTTAAAAATGCTGTGGCAGAACAATAGAAATATTTTCAGAACCCGTTTGTTTTCCCAAGCAATGTTTGTGAACCCCCCAAAAAAGATGAGAGTTCAATTGGCAAACCATAATTTCAATGCCTAGTTAGTAATTCTATTTATAGACAATGAACTAGACTGTGCCCTTGGCAATCCCACCTGCCTCATGCTTGAGGGTCAAATGAAGGGTTCATGTTGGAATCAGAGCATCAATAATGGTGGCCAGCTCAGCCAGAATTCCTCTTAGGATGTGTAGGCAGCACATCACTGACCTAACAGCCACAACACAAGGTGAGCTCGGGGGGTCAACCTCACTGATGCAAGGCCAGACTTGTCCTCATCCACGTTGCTTCAGGAAGCTAGTACTGAAGAATGCACTAGGGTGGAGCAGGGTCTGCATTCCTAACTATATAGTAGCT
>ML685841.1:6041866-6119257 GCA_007922175.1 Pelusios castaneus | reverse complement strand
TATATACCTAACATACTGCAGTTTTCAGTTCATGCATCTGAGGAAGTGGGTTGTACCCATGAAAGCTGATCCCTTAATAAATTTGTTCGTCTTTATAAGTACCTCAGGACTACTTATTTGTTTTCCCCTTCTTGTGTATTCACAGTGCAACCATATCTAAATCTGGCCCCTTCTCTTGTCAGGTTGAGTTTAAGATGACCTTTTCCTTCCAATTCATTATTGCATATGCATACTGTATTATCAAATGTCAGGGTGGTATGTGAAGACACTTTATGAGAAGTACGCCACCGTGATTTTTTTAAAAGAATAATATAATACTGTTCTGTTAGCATCCTTTCTCTTTATTACATTTCATAGGGGTAATTTATGATGGTGCCTCATGAGTACGTTATATTCCTAACACTTTAAAATATAGCACGCTGGATCAGGCATGATTCTAACAGTGCGACAGGTGCCTGTTTTGCAATTCCCTCTGTATTTACGCCACCCACGAAGTGATATATTCGTATAAGTGAACTCTGCAAGACTAGATTTTCTATCAGCACACCCATACCTGATAATGTATTGTACAACTGCTTTGGGTATGATAACAGTTCATGCAGAAAGTATTGAATTAACTTAATCATATCCACAATGAGGAGGGGGAACATAAATGTGTGCTAGATATTATTACCAATAATTATAGTGGTACATACAGTACATGTTGCCTGCTGCTCAATCAGTTATTCCCAGAGAACGGGTTTTAACAAAAAGAAACTCAAATTGTCTGAAGATAACCACACATGCAACACTGCTATCAATAAGGAATATGATGAAGATTAATTAATATTTATAGTAAACAGCAGGAGGGATTTTTTCCACGTAGGGTTATTATCATAGATTGTCTTTCTATTTCCATTCCAGCTTCTTTTTTCCCTGTGGATTGGCACTGGCATCATTCCCTATATTATATTTCTCTCTATTATTGTGTCCTTGGCCTTATTAATCCATCATTTTATGTGGCCCTGCTTTTCAAATTCTAGAAATGAGCTATGATATTTATCTTGGCTATCAAAATAAATAGGTTCTGAACAATCGCTCAGAATACTTTATGAATGGATCTTTCTACCTCTTGAGAAGTCACCTGGTATAGCTGTGTTCTGTCTGATTTAATTGTTGTTCTATTTTTTCCTTCATCTACAGTTCTTACAGAAATATACAGAAGGATGTTTAATTGTTTCCTTGCTTGTGGAGGAGGGAGGAATCTGGGGATGTAGTGAAGGGATCTACCAAGTAAAGAAGTCAATATGTAGTCTGTGTGAATGTGCACAAGCCTCCAAGCACGTGTACATAGGCACACAAAGTGTGTCAGGTTATGCTGGACATAGATAATGGCCCATATTCTTCTCTCAGTTTCACAGGGATAAATCTGGAGTAACTCCCTTCAAGCAAGTTGCGTTACTGTAACTAAGAGAAGAATTTATCCCAATGTAATATTAAAAACAATATTTCAGTCTTGAGGTTTTCTCAGAGCTGTTGAAAATGATATGGGACTGGTATGATTTCATCACACACTCCAAAGAAGGTCTTACAATCAGAAATTACAAGTCCCAAAGGCTGCTATTAAACTGATGACCATAGAGTAAAATAAATAGCAACATTGTTTCATTACTAAACTGCAGAGAGATAGTTGACATTATTTTTGCAGACTGAACCAGAAGTTATGCCTATATCTATTTCACCCTGCTGTATGAAAGAAGTAGGCCATTTAAGAAGTAGGTTGTAACCTTCCATTAAATTGGGGCTAGGATTCCCTAGCCATTAATTGATAGGAATGTTACTGTAAATAAAATAAAGACCCAGGTGATGGCTGCTGCATCTTTTTGCAAAGCAAGCTGATTCATGCATATCAGACACAGTGATGCTAGGCACGAAGTTAATTGTGCAATGTGATTTTCATTGCCAAGAACAGAAGCTTACAAGTGCCTGCTTCAGCCAAATGAAAATAGGATAGGTAGTAGAAAAAAGTTAAAATACATGGAAATAGTGTCCCCACACTATGGCCTCCAGTCATTTTTTCAAGACTTGGGAATCAACACAATTATAGTGTTGATGCATACTGTAATTTATGAGAGCGGCAAACAGATGGACATGAGCTTTCATCTGGGAAGGAAAGCTAAAACAACTTCTTTTAAATATAATGGGCTATGTCTACACTGGGTAATTTAAGTCGACTTTAACTAAGTCGACTTAACTAAGTCAACTTTAAGTCGACTTAGTTAAGTCGATTTAGTGTGTCTCCACTTAAAAATAAAGTCGACTTAAAGGGGAACTTAAAAAGTCGACCTAGAGCGTCCACACTGGACACCTAGGTCGACTTTGTGGGGCTCAGGGGGACCTAGGGCAGGTCCACGGGGGCAGGGGGGCACCCTTTGCCCAATGCCAGGGGGCTGAGCCTTTGTCCCATTGTACCTAGGTACAATGGGGCAAACGGGGACAGGGACCCTGGCAGGGC
Organism: Pelusios castaneus; assembly: GCA_007922175.1. NCBI lineage: Eukaryota > Metazoa > Chordata > Testudines > Pelomedusidae > Pelusios > Pelusios castaneus. The sequence goes on along the minus strand of ML685841.1, from coordinate 6,116,763 downwards.
ATAGGGGCAGGGTGGGCAGGGCTCTGCCCTGCCTTGTGGGGGGGCATGCCAGGCTCCCCCTGTGCCCCCCCAGGCAGGGAGGGCATTGGTGTAGCCCTTTGGTAGCCCTAAGTCGACCTAGGGCTACCCCATGGCTACACTGGCTTACGTCGACTCTAGGGAGTCGACTTAAGCCTTAGGTCTACTGGAAAGGAGGTTTAATAAAGTCGACTTAATTTTAATTAAGTCGACTTTATTTTCCTTAAGTCGACTTAAGCAAGCTGTAGTGTAGACGCAGGGTAAATTAAGTCGACTTAAGCAAGCTTAAGTCGACTTAATTTACCAGTGTAGACGCAGCCATGGAGACCAGGAAACTGAAGCTGGAAGTATGGGCTAGATCCCATATTAAGAATTAGATTTCCCCAAATAAACAGTGCACCAATAAATAAATTGACAAGATTTTTGAAGATTCAGAGGAGCCAGGGGAATAAAGTGTACAATGATGAAATATTCATAGTCTTAGAGTCCCAGTATTTTTTCTGTGACACACACTATTTTTTGTAAGCGCAAGTATGGGATCTGCTGCAAATAATAAATGCTGTATTAGAATGGAACTGCTTCTGCACCATAGAGCAGGGAGGAGTAATCAAAACTATACAATAACTGTAAACAACTGAGAATACCAGTAAATATAGTGAAGAAGTATGGTGTTATGACCTCCATCAAAGACATATTGAAATGGAAAAGCTGATGAATAATTACAAAAATGACAATGACCATTACAGTTCTGCATCTTAGACAGACCAGTGGTTACCCTGAAGGTTCTTGTCTGTTGAAGCTTTCTGCAAGTGTGACCAATGGAAAAATCAGTCTGCTGTATGGAGAACAGGAAAACCATTGGTCTGCAGTGCTGCAGGTAAGTAAGAATTGAACTATAGAGTTCTTTGGAGCGATGTCTTTTTTCATGACTGTAAAACACTCTTTAAAGTTATTGTACCATATAAATTAAATTAATAATGGGCACCTTAGAAACGCACACAATAATAATTAATTTTTATGAGTGTAACTATGCCAGCCAAGTCTCTTGCCTATCTGAGCACAGATAACTGTGTTTAGGTAGACTGTTACACACTAAGGATGGTGGATTACTAAAAATATATAACTACAAGACAACAGCAAACAAGATGGCGTGAAGTGGACTGGAAAACCCAGAGGGCTTTGGGAAGACTGTGAATAAATGAATGAATGAGTGTCAGACCAAGTTTTGAGTTTCCTTTTGACTTGCAACTAGTTGAGCAACATGGCTACATATAACTATACTTCTTCAATATGTTGTTGCTTTTTATAAATTATTTGTTATGTTTATGTAACAATTGTCTAATAAAGTCTGAGCTATTCCATCAAATTGAATATTATGCACTGAGGGCCGGATTTTGTCCCCTTATTCACAACGAATAGTGTGTTCTCAGATAGCCCCATTGATTTCATCATAAAAACCAAGGTACAGAATCTGGTTTGTTGATACTAAGGAGATGGGCACATTATGCTTTTGATAAGACCAACTTGCATTTCCTAAACCTTGGTCAGCCATGCGTTGACACTTTCTCTAAAGCCCTTTTTAATAAATGCAGTTATTAATGTTAATCAGTCATTGCAAAGTATCTCTCATATACAATAGGAATGCTTTAACTTTTGTGTTGCCTACTGTGCAAGGATGCTAAGATGCTTTAAAAAGCTATTACCCAATGAAATCTGTGTAGTAAGAAAAATGTGGCAACAAAGGCACAAACAGGATATCTGGACTTCCTCAAAATCAGAAGGAAAATCTGTATAGAGATAGGAATGGAATCCAGAAATGTCGCTTCCCAGTTCTATTACTTAAGTACAAGAGCATTGTAGCTAGAGTAATATGTAGACTAAATCCAGGAGGCAGATTCTAATAGTTTTATTCACAGTAAACAGTACCACCAATACAGTCAACAGAGTAAGGTGCAAGTATCATTATAGGGGTATCAGAGTCTGGTCCCAGGAATTCACTTTTTAATACTTCATTCAATTGGTCTTAATTCACTTTTTTAGTTAAATTAAATTTAGGACACTTTAGTTCTGAATAAGAGTAGCCACACAGGGATATAACATGGTTTAATTAATCCACTTAAATAAGTTAATGTGGATTAATTATCCTGAATGTCCTGAGTGTCTCCACGTAGAGAAGCCCTAAAAGGCTTTAATTTCCTATGCTTTGCAGAATTAGGCACTCATTTAATTTAATGCATATATATAGTCCCATTGAAGGCAATGGGACTACTCATGTACAAGTGTTTGCAGAAGCAGATCCTTACTGCCAAATGTTTGGCTGTCCTTTAATCATTACATGAAGGGTCATATTCTTTCCTATTACTGACAGAAATATATAGTATATTTTTGTATTTTTAAAAAATAAATCTAAACATTTCTGTTTTTCAGAGCCAAGAACGTATCATTCCTGGATTTTATGTGAACTTTTCAAGGAAAGAAAGTTGAATTGTAGGTTTTCCTGTGTTCTGCTGCTATTCTTACTGATGTCTGAGATCTAGTTCATTACATTGTTGCCGAGGTTGCATCTAATCAGTGTCTTTCTGAGGAATGCATCTTGCTGGTGCACAGGATTTTGTCCCCCAGCATTGGCCTTTTAAGCAGTATATGTTGCATAAATCATGGATGGGGATCATCTTAACAGATGGAGTGATTATATAGATACTGTAATTCAATTTATCTTGGGATAGAAACAAGGAGTCTCTGAAATAATTTTATTTTCCTTCATGTAAATCAACCTTATAATATTTTAAATGGTCTCTCTTTACTGTTTTGTATCCCTTATTTTCTTCTCTCAACTCCCAGCTCATATCTTGGCATTACAAAAGGTAGATTGTGCCAGACCAACCTCATTTCCTTTTTTGAGAAGATAAAGGGAACACAGCTGATCTAGTTTACCTAGATTATGGTAAGGCATTTGATACAGTTTCATATGGAAGATTATTAGTTAGATTAGAAAAGATGTGGATTAATCTGAAAATAGAAAGGTGGATAAGGAACTGGTTAAAGGGAAGATTACAAAGGGTCATACTGAAAGGTGAACTGTCAGGCTGGACTAGAGGGAGTTTACTAGTGGTGTTCATCAGGGACCAGTCTTGGGATCAATCTTATTTAACCTTTTTATTTCTGACCTTGGCACAAAAAGTGGGAATGTACTAATAAAGTTTACACATGACATGAAGTTGGGAGGTATTGCCAACACAGAGAAGGAACGGGATATCATTCAAGATCTGAATGACCTTTAAACTGGAGTAATAAAAACAGGATGAAATTTAATAGTGGTAAGTCCAAGGTCATGCACTTAGGGACTAATTACAGGAATTTTTGCTATAAGCTTGGAATGCATCAATTGGAAGTGACAGAGAAGGAGAAGGACCTGGGAGTATTAGATGATCACAGGATGCCTATGAGCCATCAATGTGATGTCGCTGTGAAAAAAGCTAAACTGGTCTGAGGATGCATGAGATGAAGTATTTCCAGTAGAAACAGGGAGGTGTTAGCACCGTTATACAACGCACTGGTGAGACCTCATCTGGATTATTGAGTACAGTTCTGATCCCCCATGTTTAAGAAAGATTAATTCAAATTGGAACAGGTGCAGAGAAGGGCTACGAGGATGATCTGAAGAATGGAAAACCTGCCTTATGAGAGGAGATTCAAAGACTATGTCTACACTTGTAAAGTTAAGTAGACTCTGTTAAGTTGACTTAACAAGGTCGACTTTAAGTCAGCTTAAAGTCGACCTTGTTAAGTAGACTTAACAGAGTGGCTACACTTTAAGTCGATTTAAGTCATCCTTGTTAAGTCGACTCAACAGTAGACATAGACGTCCACACTGGCTTTAAGTCGACTTAATAAGGTCGACTTAGTGCTATTCCCTGTCCACACTGGCTTTAAGTCAACTTAAGTCAACCTTCAGAAATGGTGTTATTAAGTCGACTTAAGTTGTTATTAAATTGACTTAAGGAAGCGTTTAAGTTCATTTAGTAAAAGCCCAGTGTGGACGCGGCTTTGTGTAGGTTGACTTAAGCGTCCTTAAGTCGACCAAAGTTGCCGGTGTAGACACACCCAAAAATCTTGGCTTATTTAGCCTAATCAAAAGAAGGCTGAAGGGAGATATAAATACATCAGAGAGATAAATACCAGGGAGGGAGAATTATTTAAATTCAGCATCAATGTGGACATAAGAACAAATGGATATAAACTGGCCATCAGGAAGTTTAGATTTGAAATTAGATGTAGGTTTCTAACCATCAGAGGAGAGAAGTTCTAGAATAGCCTTCTGAGGGGAACAGTGGGGGGAAAAAACCTAGCTGGCTTCATAATTGAGCTGGATTAATTTATGGAGGGCATGGTATGATGGGACAATCTAATTTGGCAATTAACTGATCTTTGACTACTAGTGGTAAATATGTCAATAGCCTGTGATAGGATATTAGATGGGATGGGTTCTGAGTTGGTTGGGAGAATTCTCTTTTGGGTGTCTGGCTGGTGGGTCTTGCCCACATGCTCAGGGATTAACTGATTGCCATATTTGGGGTCAGGAGGGGATTTTTGCCCCAGGGAAGATTGACAGGGGCCCTTGGGGTTTTTTGCCTTCCCCTATAGTGTGGGGCATGGGTCATTTGCTGGTGGTTTCTTTGTACCTTGAAGTCTTTAAACCATGATATTGGGACTTCAATGACTCAGTAATAGGTTAGGTATCTGTTGCAGGAGTGGGCAGGTGGCTTTGTGGCCTGCATTGCGCAGGAGATCAGATGATCATATTGGTCCCTTCTGACCTTAAAAACAGTGAGTCTCTGGGGACAAGATAAAATGAAAGTGACAAGACAGAAGGAATGTTTTTGCTTTGTTGTGTTGTATGAAAATGTATTGATATGATACAGAGATGTTCATCTTTTACACAAGTTTAGAAGCAGACACTATATTAGGTTTCTAAGTTTTAAAGCAACACACACACACACACACACACACACACACACACACACACACACACACACACTATTGGCTCATCATGTATTGCAACAGGAAAGTTATGCACCACACAGGGCTTCCTTGGTGGAAGCTTCTTCTTACTTGCAAACAAAGACATAAGCTGATTTCTAATAGCAAGCCTTAACATCTGAAAAATTTAGATATGTATCTAGTACATTTTTGAAACACAGGAAAATATTCATAAAATGAAAATAGCTTGTCATTTATCTTGGTATGGAAGGTGCCCATCTTCTACTCCTGCAAAAACTTTTCTGTGTATTTATTTATGCCTGTCAGAGGGAAAACAAGATAAGACTATTTTGACTTTCTTTGCAAGTCATGGAAAGGGGATTTTCTTCTGAGCAGGAACTTGCTAGACATTATTTCACTCATGTTGCTTGCCCATTGCCTATGAAGTGTATAGGGAATGTATAAACAGAACTGTTGGAGTGAAGTTATGGTAGGCACAGAAAATAAGCAGGTTTGGTTAGGGTGGGAAAAGGGAGTGTTATATTCCCACTTCTTATTGCTGTTCTTATGTGGGCAGTTAAGACTGCCTGGCTGTGTTTCTGGACAGTGTCATTTTAACACCAAATCAGATACAAGTCTAAGGTTTGCCAGTCTCCTGATTTTTTAAACATTTGTAGCTTATTTTTTTTAATACTCATGATTTTATGGATAAGTAAGGGGACTTTAGTACCATATTTCCTGCCTTTGCCACTCCTGAGTTTTGGGAATTACACTCATCTTATAATGAAAGGGTACAAGGAGTACAGGACGATCTTGAGCACCTCCACCTGTAATGCTACATTCATGATTTTTATCCCCTGCTATGTGAATAGCAAGCCAGCTCAGGATATGTGAAAAAGTAAGGAATGGAGTGCGGAAAAACTGAAAAGATTTACTATCATAATAAGATTCTGTTATGCTTCCCTTGGTCAATGCAATTTATATCTAAAATGACCCATTGTGAATTAAGCTTAAAACCATGGGCCCAGATGTGATTCGAAAATCAAGCAAATAAAAAGCTTTATTTTAAAAAAAATATTTAAAGTTGCTAAGTGACAACATCTTTTACAAAACTCGAACACTACAAAGCAAGGAAATGAATAAAGGAGATCTGAAATCTTACACTGACTACAATAAAAGCCCATATACATTATTGTTGCTACCAAGTATAAAGCAATTCACATTTCATCACAGCACAGCATAAAGACACACATTTTTAAACCCTGTAAATAAACTGAATGGCCAGATCACCTGATAAATAAATTGAGTAATTGCTTACACCTTGACCATTGGTCTCCCCTCAGTTTTACCATTTGGAGAGCTATCTTTACAATTATCCAGAGGAGTAGCCATGTCAGTCTAGTTCAGCAAAACAAACGAGTCTTGTGGCACTTTTAAAGACTAACAAATTTATTTTATCGCATGAGCTTTCGTGGGAGAAAATCCCACTCTCTGCCTCAGCCTCAGTCCTTGAAATGGAGTCTCTGGGCTACATGATGTTTTGTTACCAGTTATCTGATCTCAGAACATGTATAATTCAAAGTAACAACACTGAATCACTCCAGTCCTGCTGAGAACAGAAACTCCTCCTCCTCCCTCGGCCCCCACTTTCTCTCTTTGTTGGAAGCATGCCTCAGCACCTTGCTTAGATTAAAGAAATTTACACTGTGGTAATTATATTAAAGTTACTCTGGGGCAAACTCAGGTAGACATGCCTCACCAATGCAAAATGGGGCTTGCCCGTAATTTACCAGAGTAAATTACAACAGAAGTCCTGTGGCACCTTAAAGACTAATAAGTGTATTGGGCATAAGCTTTCATGGGCTGCAGCTCACTTTGTCAGATGCCATCTCAGCCACAGAACTGGGTTGCAGCCCAGGAAAGCTTATGCCCAAAGAAATTTGTTAGCTTTTAAGGTGCCATAGGACTTTCATTGTTTTTGTTGTATACAGCCTACCACGGCTACCGCTCTGGAACTTAGAGTAAATTAGTGCAAGTCCAGATTTGCACCAGTGTGACACATCTACACTGGGATCATTGGTTCAAAACCCTCCGGTATACACAAGGCCCTGTTCATCCCTGTTCTATCTTTACATGGGCATATTGAGGCTCGTCCTCTCAGATAAATACTAATCATTCATTAGAATCCTGCCTCGCTGGTAAAAAGTTTTTCCATCTCAAACAATTCAAGCTTTAGGCCTTGTCCACACAGTAAGGGAGGGGAATGAGCTGGAAGGCCCCTTTATGCCAAAATAATTGTGCCCACATTAGGTGTTGTATTGGTGTAAACACCTTGATAGGAAAGTCACAGCCCCTCACTAAAATACTTAAAAAAGATAGAAAAACAGTGTGTAGACCAGTCTTGAGATGTGCTGTCACCTGGGAGTAGTTTTGTTTGTTTCTTTTCAAGGATTCAGTGTAATTATTTAAGGATCCTTCTCCTTTCCATTTCCCTGCCAGAACCATGGTCATGTAATGTCTCTGTTTACTCTGCTATCTATCTGATTCTTTAGGAGGTGATATCTATGTCTGCAGAAGAACTGATAAAACAGGACTTCCTAAGAACAATTAGCATTCAAATAAACCTAGACTGTTTACAGTTTGGGAAAATTCTGTCATACACCCACCTCTCAGAGGTATCAAATTAGTAAATCCTCCCTAGACAATGCAGATGATCACTTCTATTACTGCCACACAAACCCTAAACACAGATACATTGTGTAAAGGTTGCTCCCAGCCCGATGGCTGGGTTGCAGATGAAGAGAATGAGGCTAGAAAATGGGAATTGAAACAAAATTGTTTTTTTTGTTTGGTGACTCTTGAAGCCGCCTGTCAGCAGCTCTAAGGGAGGCAGGTGCTGCTATGGGAGAGCCCAGGTTGCATTCAAGGTTAGGCAGAGTTTTTCAGAAAATGTGGTCTTGCCTCATTCCTTCAGATACCCAGATGCAACAATATATTTGTAGCAGTGATCCAAGAAAGAAGAGCAGAAACAGTACAACTGGGATTAAATTCTGGAAGATGGATTCACAGGGCTGTGGGGTAGCGATTCATATAGCAGCAACAGAAGAGAGATCATCATCTTGCAACAAATGAATTCAGTTCCACATCAACATGTCCCATGCTGCGTAACTGACAGGCCAGGGAAGGTTTGTGGTTGTGCATGAAGATATGGGCAGTGGTGGACCTCAATCAGCATTGTACCATATATTCAGCCACTTGAACTGCTAAGCAAGTACCCAAGATTGCACCTACAAAGAGTGTGACGTCACCCTATATTCATCACTGTGCTGGCAATGATCAAGGACAGAAAATGTCAAGAGATCACCTACAGTCATTATGGGTCATCCCAAATAGCGATGGTAGGAAGCAAGCCTAGAAGCTGTCCCAGTTTACAACATATCTCTTTGGGCAAAGAATGAAAGTAGACCCTGGCAGAGTATTCTCAGTGGAGTGAATGTTACAGATAAGCACCTGCTTTTGGTGCACAGAACGAGTCAATTGTAGATCATACCAATTGCTGTCTGGGAGAAGGAAGCCATCAGGTAGAGTGAAGTCTGTTTCCTCAGAGGAATGGTAGTGCAAACTGTCTCTGCATGCACCTACATAACTCTGCCTCAGCTTTTTCATTGGGTCAGGTATGCTTTGACTCTCATCCTGGTCCATATTGATCTGCTGGTAGAGTCTGAGCCACTTCTGCAGGTCATTCATTTGAGGGACTTTCCCCCTATATTTGTATATTATTTTTGGAAGAAAGGGACTACACCTTGCACTCCTAATATCTCTGTCACCACAGTAGCCAGGTGCAATGTGTTACATTTATTGTTTATTAATACAAATCATTAAAGCAGATGTTTTCAATAACTGATTGGCCTAATTGGATTAAATGGATCAAGGAGGAATGGTCTAGTGGACAGATGCTCCGAAGACCCAGGTTCAGTTTCCATCTCAGCCACAGGTATATTTTGTGACCCTTGGCAAGTCATTGAATCCACCTGTCCCTAAACTTCCCATCTGTAAAGTAGTAATAATGCTTCCCTACCTCCCAGGGGTGTTGCTAGAGGAAATTCCAACTATGCTTGTGAGTCATTCAATACTATAATGATGATGACTATAGAAGCAGCTAGATAAATAGACTCTAAGATGATATAAAAGGCTTTTTTTGGGGTGAAGGAGATTCACAACAATGTGTTCTGCTAATTCCAGCAGAAATCTTTATAAGAATTCTTCATCCAACTATCCATGCAGCCCATTTGGGTGCAAAATAGAATTGTGACCAACATTTTGTCCAAATAGTTTCGTCTTCACCATGTATGGAGCTTGATTGGCTTATGGTTTTTATACACTTTATAAATAGGGCACAATACAGGCAGGGAACTATTCTTCCTACCTATCAGGCTACAATCCCAAAGTAAGGTGAGTTTATCAGCTTCAATGCCATTCCCAGTGAACAGCACAGGCCTACAAAGACAGAAAACAAACATGTAATTGTGCACAGTACGGCATGATTAAAATGATCTCCATCTTGTCTTGAGCCCTGGGGGAACTGACTTTTGTTAAGGGCAAGAGATAATTCACTCGTTATGCTGGCTCACTCCTAGTTCTCAGCTGAGGAGAAGCTGTAAACTGTGTCAACCTGTAGTGAATTATTTATGATGGGTTTTGTTTTTTGTGGACTACAGTAGTTCAGTGGGGATTGAGGCTGAGAAACTCGCTTTCACTTAGGATAGATTGTACTCTTAGCAACAGCCAAGACAGTGCTTTGTTTGCTAAGCCACCAATGTCTTCTTTTCTCCTCCCAGGGCCACATCCAGGTACTTGAATATAAACTAAAGCACCTAATTTTTCCCCCCTAGCTACAAAGAATTTGTTCCATTGCAGTGGGAAGCCACAACATTTATTACATCTCTGTCTAAAATGAACCTCAAAGCAAGCATTTCATCTTCTCTCGTGTAATCATCATAAGGTAGAAAAATGAAATTTCCCAAACCTAAAAGCATGCTGCAGAGAGCTTCAGGGCACTGCATGTCAGGTTTTACTTTGATGTATGCTATATTTTTTTCCGTGGGGTTTCCTTTTTTTAAAGAAGAGAAAAGATGCACTGAGTCTCTTCCTTGAAATTTCCTCAGTATTACTTAACTCTTTAGGTGGCTACCAGACAGACTGATGAAGGAAGAAAAACAGTCTCTTCACGGGATAGTTTAAGAAGTATTCTAAAGTTTCACTGTAAGAACTTTATTTAGTAACATGGATGGGTTCACACTCCATTGGTGTGAATTGCGCACCACCCCAAGATAGTAATTCAAGTATAATGTTTTCAAGACGGGGACCAGGATCAAGCAATACCACCAACAAGGGTGGACATGTGTTTCATGATATAATTTAAGAAATAAGCACCTGAGTCAAACTAATGACTTAAAGGTAAGAGGGAGTCCCGGAAGCAAGATTTTATTGTATGTATTTATCTATGTGCTGAGTTTGTGGTTCCAAAATCTCTATTGCTGTTTATTTCCTAAGAGAGCTGAATAGCAGTCCTAAGGGCAAGTGTAGTTGAACATATTGATCTCTTTTCCTCTCTCTGGCCTGTTTAATAAGATGTTAAACACACATTGTACCATGCTCAAGAGAGAAACCTGGATGTTTTTCTCCCACTGCTCCTCTCTGGCATTAGAATCCTCCCTACTTTCTTTCATTTGGCATTTTCAAAATAAAAGTTCTTTTTCATACACTGGTTTCCTTGGGTAATCCTAAATCTCTCCCTCCTCCCCTCCATTACCTCCTATTTACACTTACTACTACTGTCACTGTCAGCTGTGCCTACCATCTGTTTCCAGAATATTGCAATCCTGAGATCAGATGACATTTTGTGATTTATTCATACAAGTCATAAGACTTTCAGTTGTTGATGGTGGCAGATTTAGAGTTTGTGGAAGTGAGGGTCTCATAGCAGAGGCTTTCATAAATAGACAAAGCACAGGGAAGATGCTGAGCTAGATTCCCTAGCCAGCTTGGCCATCTCCTCTCTATCCTGACCTGTAGGATTTCTGATATTCTGCACGTAGGCCTCTGTGGAGCGGAGACGGCTAATCATGCCAGATTGCTTGTGATTTAGCTCGGTGTTTCAGTGTGGCCAGGATGAGATCAAAGTAATTTTTCACTTGTGAACTGACTTACAATTTGTATGCAGTGGAGAGAGGAAAGACTGCAATAGTAAACTCCCCACTGTCTAGTATCCTAAATAATGTAGCTGCAGCAAGTTCTTTATTCATGCTCTGTCTTTGGTATCGAGACAGTCTTCTTATATGTCTCTATGGCAGCAAACATAATTGTTTGGGTCTCTAGCGTTGACTGGGATACAAAGAGTAGTAATAATAATAATAATTTTGAGTGTAAAATGGGTGGGGGTGTGTGTGACCGAATTTCTCTTAGGCTACCTGTGCAGTACTAGTTCCCTGCCTCATTCAAACTCCCAGAACAGTAGAGTTGGATGTTGTAAAGCACTATCTCCTGAAATGTGGGATGTCAGTTCTTCCTCCTTTAACCCTTCTCCTCTGTTCTCTGTCCATTTCCCCTGCATCATCCCCATTTTTCTTCCTATGCCCTTCCTCCCTCCTCTCTTTGGCTTTTCTCTCTCCCTTATCTTTGTATCATTTCTCTTCCTTCCATGTTTGTCCCTTTCTCTTCTTGTCACCTCCACCTCTCTCTCCTTGTCCCTACGTTCCCTTCCCTCTGCACTGTGTGAAAGCCCCATTATTCATGCTATACTCTCACACTGCCAGGCATGCTGTATCCCATCACTCACCAGAACTGTGCTACCATGGGCCATGGGAAGAGGAGCACTGGTCTGGAAAAGCAGTCCTGAATATCAGGAGCACATATACAACCTAGCATTTAGTGAGAGAGCAGTGGGACATGCTCAAAAAGTAGAGTGGGTCACCAACTACAGGACCTTTAGATGTTTCACTGCACATATGTTAAACAAAAGTACTGATGTCATTTCTGAATCAGTACTTGAAAAGATGTCACCATGCCATTCAGTCAACATTGTCAATACTGCAACATCAGTTCCAGTAGTACAACCAATGGAAATGATTCTTACAGGAACTGTCCATGTGATAATGTGGCAGAACATTGTTCAGAAAGAGTGCAACTACCGCCTTTCTCATGAAACTCAATGACTGCTCTTTCCCCTAAAATGTTTGGCTTATTTTTAATTCAAATTTGTGGACCATATTCCGCCATTGCATATAGAACACAACAAACCTAGTGGTTTTCCAGATGAATAATTTAAATAAAAGAAGTCCATAATGTATCACTTGTAAATGTTTCCAAATCAGTATTCTGCCATTTTGGCAGTCCCATGCATCTTAAAATACATAAAACTTAGGAAAGTGGGAAAGGAGGGTATATCTAGAAGAGAGATCAGGGATCTCATTCAAAAGGGTATTACAGTGAACTCATTCAGATCCTGCTTTCCATAAACAAGAAACAGTTTAAAACAAGTTCTATATAATCTATGTACTGACGTTACCTTATTTTCCTACATACTACGTCACAGAACATCCTAAACCCTGAGATCAGGTACCCAGTTTTGTTCTGGGTAGAGGTTCAAACCATTCTTAGGAACCATGAAACCAAGTGAAAGTCTGTTGGTTTCAGGTTCAAATACAGATATAAAATTTTCTAGAAAACTAAGAGTAACTTTTTCTTGTATCTAGTTAGGCATTGAGTTTTGGAACTTGAGTATGGTGTGTTCATTACAAAACTTCATGCTAGAAATCACGCAGTATAGATGATATGCTAGAACTCTGATTGGCTTAGCCAGCACTTGTTCATTGGGGAAACACAGCCATGAGGCCATTTGCAATATGATTCACATGAAATCTGTGTTTAGCTGATGTCTGCAAACTTTCCAAGCCTTACTTATTTAGCATGACATTCATGCAGTTGGGATACATTTTAACACAGCTTTAAAAAGTTTTACTTTTGCATTGAACAATATTGTACTGTGTTTCAGGAAGATATTTAAAGTGCCACCACTTGATCTTCCAGTTTCCAACAGCACCCAACATATATAAAAAGTTTTATAAAAGTTCTCACATAGAATCATTATTTTTGTGTTTTTAGGGAGATCAGCAGAGACAGAAGGAGAGGGTTTTTTTTTATATAACTTAAGAAATTAATGTTGGGAGATTTTCCTATTGAATGGAAGATGTTGTAGAAGTGTAATCTACTGGATAATAGTAATTGTAGCAAGCCTGAGGCCTATGAAAGGGTAGTGTTTCAATTCTAGAGTTATTTTTTCGAGGAGGAAATTTTCAAAGTCATTAATATGAGAGTTAGGCCTGATATATTCTGCAAAGAGAAATGATATTTCCCAGGGAACCTACTTAGAGAGGATAGTTTCTTCATAATTGTCTACCCACCCACAGACAATTGTTCCAGAGTGCTGCTAGTGTCACCTGAAAATGTAAAACAAACAAGGAGTCCTGTGGCACTTTTAAAGACTAATAAATTTATTTATCACATGAGCTTTCGTGGGAGAAAATCCCACTTCAGACACTTTGACGAAGTGGGATTTTCTCTCAAGAAAGCTCATGCAATAAATACATTTGTTAATTCTTTTAGGGTATGTCTACACTAGAAAAGCTTAACAAGGTTGACTTAAGTCGACTTAAAGTTGACCTTGTTAAGTTGACTTAGAGAATCCACACTAGAAATTTAAGTCGACTGCCTGCGTCCACACAGGCAGGTGTTAAGTTGACAGAGAGCTGCGGCTCTGAAGGGACAAGGGCTCCCTGGGGCTCTCTTCTTTCCGGGGAGCTATGGTTCCCTTCTTGCTGGGAGCCGGGCAAGAAGGCAGCCATGACTCCCCCTGGGGACAAGGGAGCTGCAGCTCCCTGGTAGAAGGGAGCCACAGCTCCCCTCGCAGACAAGGGAGCTGTGCGCGGTTTCGTGGCGAGAAAGGAGCTATATGTGGCTCCCCGGCAGAAGGGAGCCATGTGCGGCTCCCTTCTCGCTGGCGAGCCGCGGCTCCCTTCTGCCAGGGAGCCACAGATCCCTTGCCCCCAGTCCTAGGTTGACTTAGGGAATTAAGTCGACTTAGGGCATCCACACAGATTTTAGGTCAACTTAACGAATCGACTTAGGCATTAAGTCGACCTAAAGAGTGGTAGTTATTAAGTCGACTTAAGGAAGCACTTAAGTTGACTTAATGAAAGCCAGGTATGGACGCGACTTTGTTTAGGTTGACTTAAGCATCCTTAAATCGACCTAACTTGCCAGGGTAAACATACCCTAAAAGTGCCACAGGACTCCTTGTTTGTTTTGCTGAACTAGACGAACATGGCTACCCCTCTGGAACCTGAAAATGTAAGGCAGCTGATGCAGCTAAACTTAATTTGAATGTAAAATCCCTGCCAAAGAAAAAGAGCAGGTCAGGACAGCAAGGGTTAGCGTGCACTGGTTGATGGAGATGCTGCTGATGGTACTGTGTCACCTAAGGATGACAATGAAGCTGATGAAAAGGCAGACATGGAAGGGATCAGTGACTGCAATAATAATGAGAAAGAAATATCAGAGACTGCAGAGAGGCTACAAATATTACTACCGAAGACAAAAAGACTGAACCTTTGTCCCATGAACAGTGAGTCATTTTTACTGTCCTATTGTAGGGAACAGCAGTCTAGATATGGAAATGCTGGAGGAAAAGATAATAACGATTGTAGGATTGGGAGCTGAGGGGAAGCAGATAGGGCACTGGAGGATGGTGAAGGCGACACTGATTTCTTGTGCTATGCTCCCACAAGGAGACTGCTGTGCATGAGCAGCATTGGAAGTGGGAAGTGGAACTTGCCGATACATGACCTGTGGGGACGCGGCGGGAGATAGGGGACTGGGGAGAAGGGAAGGGACGGGGTGGGGGATCAGGCTGTGCGAGGTGCACAGGCGTGCAGTGGCCCCTGGGCTGCCGTGCACCCGCAGCTTAGAGGGAACATAGCTCCAGGCCCCCAGAACACTCCTCCATCGACCTTGTACCTGCCAGTGTGAATGCAGGCAGTCACCTGGAGTGTTTAGTGTGGACGCTCTAAATCGACCTAAAGTCGATCTTGTTAAGTCAACTTAACAGGGCCTGTAGTGTAAACTTCGCCCTTGAGTCTATCATTATAAGGCATGTTTTCTAATCCTTTAACCATCCTAGTGGATCTTCTCTGAACCCACTCCAATTTTTCAAAATCCTTCTGAAATTGCAGGCACCAGAACTGGATACAGTATTCCAGCTATGGTCTCACCAGTGGCAGATACAGAAGTAAAGTACCTCTCTACTCCTACTCAAGATTACCCTGTTTATTCATCCCAGGAATGATACATAACACACTGGACCACATTGGGAGCTCATGTTTGTGTCCCTAGGCAGTGCTCAGCCTGTGGCTGCCATCTGGAAGCTCACCCAAGCCCATGGAGAAGAGGGCTAGCAAAGCTTTAACTCACAAAAAGTCCTGCCCATGAGGTGCCTGATTAGAGAAGACATGCGTGCAGCCCTACCAATTGGCTGGGATGGGACACACTACTTAAGCCAGAAAAGAAGGCTGAGCAAATAAGTGAAACTATGAAACTCAGAAATGCTCCCAGTTCCACGCGTAGGGCCAGGTAGGCAGGCAGAGATTCAGACTCTCAATGCGTGGATGAGACGATGGTGTAGAGAGGAGGGGTTTACGTTCATTAGGAACTGGGGAAACTTTTGGGATGGGGGGAGCCTATACAGGAGGGATGGGCTCCACCTAAACCAAAAGGGAACCAGACTGCTGGCGCTAAACATTAAAAAGGTTGTAGAGCAGTTTTTAAACTAGAGGATGGGGGAAAGCCGACTGCTGCAGAGGAGCAGCTGGATCGGACACAGACTTCTCTTAAGGGAGAGTCTGATGAGAGGGAATCTCCAGGTTATAGTTATAGTTATAGTCAGGAACAGAGGACAGAAAAGGATGGTGAGGGGGCCGGATCCGATGATAAACAGCCACATGACCAAGAATCTGGCACATTAAAAAAGGGCAGACAAATAAACAGGGACAAGTTTTTAAAGTGCTTATACACAAATGCTAGAAGTCTACATAATAAAATGGGTGAACTAGAGTGCCTAGTGGTAAAGGAGAATATTGATATAATAGGCATCACAGAAACCTGGTGGACAGAGAGCAATCAGTGGGACACAATCATTCCGGGGTACAAAATATATCGGAAGGACAGAACAGGTCATACGGGAGGAGGAGTGGCACTATACGTGAAAGAAAATGTAGATTCAAATGAAGTAAAAATCATAAGCGAATCCACTTGTTCCATAGAATCGCTATGGATAGAAATCTCATGCTTCCATGACAATATAACATTAGGGATCTACTATCGGCCACCTGACCAGGATAGTAAGAGCGATGATGAAATGCTAAGGGAAATTAGGGAGGTTATCAAATTTAAAAACCCAATAATGGTGGGGGATTTCAACTATCCCCATATTGACTGGGAACATTTCACTTCAGGACATATTGCAGAGATAAAATTTCTCAATACTTTGAATGACTGCTTCATGGAGCAGCTGGTATGGGAACCCACAAGGGGAGAGGCAACTCTAGATTTAATCCTGAGTGGAGCGCAGGAGCTGGTCCGAGAGGTAACTGTAGCAGGACCGCTTGGAACTAGTGACCATAATACAATAGCATTCACCATCCCTGTGGGGGAAAGAACACCTCAACAGCCCAACACTGTGGCATTTAATTTCAAAAGGGGGAACTATACAAAAATGAGGGGGATAGTTAAACAAAAGCTAAAAGGTAGAGTGACTAAAGTGAAATCTCTGAAAACTGCATGGGCACTTTTTAAAGACACCATAATAGAGGCCCAACTTCACTGTATACCCCAAATTAAGAAACACTGTAAAAAAACCAAAAAAGAGCCACCATGGCTCACCAACCATGTAAAAGAAGCACTGAGAGGTAAAAAGACTTCCTTTAAAAAGTGGAAGTCAAATCCTAGTGAGGCAAACAGAAAGGTGCACAAACAGTGCCAGCTTAAGTGCAAGAGTGTAATAAGAAGAGCCAAAGAGGAGTTTGAAGAACGGCTAGCCAAAATCTCCAAAGGTAATAACAAATTGTTTTTTAAGTATATCAGAAGCAGGAAGCCTGCCAAACAACCAGTCGGGCCCCTTGATGATGATAATACAAAAGGAGTGCTTAAAGATGATAGAGTCATTGCAGAGAAACTAAATGGATTCTTTGCTTCGGTTTTTACGGCTGAAGATGTTAGTGAGATTCCCAAACCTGAGCCGGCTTTTGTAGGTGACAGATCTGAGGAACTGTCACAGATTGAAGTGTCACTAGAGGAAGTTTTGGAATTAATTGATAAACTCAACATTAACAAGTCACCGGGACCAGATGGCATTCACCCAAGAGTTCTGAAAGAACTCAAATGTGAAGTCGCGGAACTATTAACTAAGATTTGTAACCTGTCCCTTAAAATGGCTTCGGTACCCAAAGACTGGAAGTCGGCTAATGTAACGCCAATATTTAAAAAGGGCCCTAGAGGGGATCCCAGCAATTACAGACCGGTAAGTCTAACGTCGGTACCGGGCAAATTAGTTGAAACAATAGTTAAGAATAAAATTGTCAGTCACATAGAAAAACATAAACTGTTGAGCAATAGCCAACATGGTTTCTGTAAGGGGAAATCGTGTCTTACTAATCTATTAGAGTTCTTTGAAGGGGTTAACAAACATGTGGACAGGGGGGATCCAGTGGACATTGTGTACTTAGATTTCCAGAAAGCATTTGACAAGGTCCCTCACCAAAGGCTGTTATGTAAGTTAAGTTGTCATGGGATAAAAGGGAAGGTCCTTTCATGGATTGAGAACTGGTTAAAAGACAGGGAACAAAGGGTAGGAGTAAATGGTAAATTCTCAGATTGGAAAAGGGTAGCTAGTGGTGTTCCCCAAGGGTCGGTCCTAGGACCAGTCCTATTCAATTTATTCATAAATGATCTGGAGAAAGGGGTAAATAGTGAGGTAGCTAAGTTTGCAGACGATACTAAACTACTCAAGATAGTCAAGACCAAAGCAGATTGTGAAGAACTTCAAAAAGATCTCACAAAACTAAGTGATTGGGCATCCAAATGGCAAATGAAATTTAATGTGGATAAGTGTAAAGTAATGCACATTGGAAAAAATAACCCCAACTATACCTATAATATGACGGGGGCTAATTTGGCTACAACGAGTCAAGAAAAAGATCTTGGAGTCATTGTGGATAGTTCTCTGAAGATGTCCGTACAGTGTGCGGAGGCGGTCAAAAAAGCAAACAGGATGTTAGGGATCATTAAAAAGGGGATAGAAAATAAGACTGCAAATGTATTATTGCCCTTATATAAATCCATGGTACGCCCACATCTCGAATACTGTGTACAGATGTGGTCTCCTCATCTCAAAAAAGATATTCTAGCACTAGAAAAGGTTCAGAAAAGGGCAACTAAAATGATTAGGGGTTTGGAGAGTGCCTCGTATGAGGAACGATTGAAAAGGCTGGGCCTCTTCAGCTTGGAAAAGAGGAGACTGAGGGGGGACATGATAGAAGTATATAAAATTATGACTGATGTGGAAAAAGTGGACAAGGAAAAGTTGTTTAAATACTCCCATAATACAAGAACCAGGGGTCACCAAATGAAACTGATAGGTAGCAGGTTCAAAACAAATAAAAGGAAGTTCTTCTTCACACAACGCACAGTCAACTTGTGGAACTCCTTACCTGAGGAGGTTGTGAAGGCTGGGACTATAACAATATTTAAAAGGGAACTGGATAAGTTCATGGTGGCTAAGTCCATAAATGGCTATTAGTCAGAAAGGGGTTAAGAATGGTGTCCCTAGCCTCTGTTTATCAGAGGATGGAGACGGATGGCAGGAGAGTGATCACTTGATCATTGCCTGTTAGGTTCACTCCCTCTGGGGCACCTGGGCACTGGCCACTGTCGGTAGACAGATACTGGGCTAGATGGACCTCTGGTCTGACCCAGTACGGCCTTTCTTATGTTCTTATGGCTGTTATTATAGACCCTGCATACTTATCTGACTCCTGAGCAGCTTCCAAGCCTCTTGTTTGTTCCCGCCTTCCCAATCCCAGATCCTCATCTGTTTCTGCTTTCTTGCCTTTTGTTACTTGTTAGCTCTGTATTCTTGGGGAATTGGAGCATAATATCCAGCCTCTGTGACTCACCTCCCTACTCACCTCTGCTTGAACAGTAAACGAAAAACAATACAAAGGCAATGGGAGACATTACATCTAAAAGCCATCAGCACACCCAATGGAGCTTCATTTGCCTCCAGTATGGAGAACCAAGATCCCCGAGTTCAGGGACATATAAGGGGGCAGCTGAGAGTGCTGATAGACCTGCTCTGCATAGATGCACCTTGTTAATCAGTGAATAGGTATAGGTAAGTGGATTTCCTGCAAGGGTGGCTCCATTGGGAGGGAACTTGCAGAAGGAAGAAGTGAGCTCCATAAAGAAACACATGTAGTACACTAGTAGAATTGCAACTTCCCTCCCCCCCAGCAAGGGAGTGACCCTAATCAGCAAGCATACCCTGAGTTGGTGGGCAAAGTTGGTAACACTTTCTTCAGGTCCCCTGACTTGATTCCTGATTCTGACCCCGGCGCCAGTTTTTTGCCCCGGCTGTAAACATTAGGCATGCCTACCCATGCCTCAGGTCCTACAACGTTCAGCTGATTATCCACCACAACACTGTATCCCAGGATAGAATTCTCCATCCTGTAAGTATGGCCTACATTATTTGTTCTCAGAGGTATACATTTATATTTAGCTGTACTAAAACACGTACTGTTTGTTGGCACCCATTTTACCAAGTGATCCCGATCACTCTGAATCAGTGATCTGTTCTCTTCGTTTTTTACCATTCACTTAACTTTTGCCTTATCTACAAATTTTATTAGTAAGGATTTTGTTTTCTTCCAAGCCATTGATAAGAATGTTAAATAGCATAGGGCCAAGAACTGATTCCTGCAGAAGCCCACTAGAAACACACCTGCTTGATGACTATTTCCCATTTAGTTTTACATTTTGAGATCTACCACTTAGCCATTTTTAATCTACTTAATGTGTGCCATGATAATTTTATATCATCTTAGTTTTTTAATCAAGATGTTGTGTGTTATCAAGTCAAATGCTTTACAGAAGTCTAAGTAAATATTGTCACCAAGATTACCTATATTAACCAACTCATAGTCTCATCAAAAAAAGATATCAGGTTAGTCTGATGGGCTCTATTTTCCATATATTCATGTTAATTGGTATTAATTATTTTACTCTCCTTTAATCATTATCAATTGAATCTCACATCAGATGCTCCATTATCTTGTTGGGGATTGATCTCATGCTGATAGGCCTGTAATTACTTGGGTCATTCCATTTATCCTTTTAAAACAACATTAACTTTCTTTCAGTCTTCTGGAATTTTCCCAATGCTCTAAGACTTATTGAAATCAAATTAATGGCCCATTGTTCACATCAGCCAGCTCTTTTATAACTCATGGGTGCAAGTTTCTGAATCTGCTGACTTAAAAATGTCTCATCTTAGTGGCTTCTGTTTAACATCCTCCTGAGGTACTAATGGAATGGAAAGATTGTTATCAACATCCTATGATGACACATCATTCTCCCCGCCTCCCCCCCCCCCCCAAATACAGAACAGAAATTGTTATTGAACTCTTCTTCATTTTCTGGATCATTCTTGATAATTCTATCATTTTCATCTGGCAATGGACCAATACCATTATCAGGATTTTTTCTGTTCCTATTATAGTTACAAAAATAAACAAACCAAAAAACTCAGCCAACTCCTCCAACAGGGAATAATAGAAAGAAAGCAGAGCCAAGCAGAGTAGTCTCAGAAAACACTAGCAGTATATGTTCTTATGACTCAAGTTACTTGTACGCTTGCCTTCTGTATACAAGGAGAAAAAGTGATTTTTAGAAAATGTGTTAGCTAACATGATCTACACATAGTTTAGTACCAATTGTAGACATGGTTTTAAATCTTTAAAATGTGTTAGGGTCATGTTTAACCATAGACTCCTTCAAGCATAAACCAGAGCCAAAAAACCATCTGTCAAACTCACTGTGAATTGAAACCACTGACTTTCACACAGCCTCAATTCAGTTGTTCCTTATATTTGTATTGGTAAGTGAAGACATCACTTGAAGTGATTATTGCTCTGTGTTGGGAAATAGAATTTCATGTTAGGAACACTATGGAAATGATTTCCTATGGCTATAGTGCGGAGAAACAGTGGTACAGCTCTTTGGGTCACATAACCATAACTGTGGCTCATAGGATATAATGAGATATGTAACCATTCACATATGAACTGTTGGTTCAAATCCAAGTCGGATACTAGGGACAATGACTGAAAATTATCAACTGCTGGCTGTTAAATGGCTTGGTGAAATGATTTGGTGTTCTCAGCACATTTTTTACTAGAAAGGGGTTTACAGCCCTTCCCCCACATTTCAATTAGCACTAATTAGCCATATCAACAGATTTAGAGACTGAATTACTCTCTCAGTCCTGGATGTATACCTTGCAGATTACAACTGAGGTGCAGAGAGGGTACTGTTGGAGAGCTGGTATTGCTATTGCTTGTGATGCAACCTACGCTACACAGAGGATTTAATATTCCATAGATATATGACTTAATTTCTTTCAGTGTTGTCGGACCAGGATTTTTATGCCTGCTACCTGCAATTTTTAAATATGCAATTAAAGAAAATAAAGGAACTTCACTTCTGCACTGAGTATCAAAGATCAGAAAGGACAAAAATATTAAATCACAGTGTAGTCAACAACAAATCCCATGCAGAGACAACATAAAAGCAGAGCTTTGTATCAGGAATCATCTATGATTTAAAGTCAGAAGCTGACAATAACATGGTACCAAGATTTTTCAAGAGGCTTCTCCTTGGGAGTCTCAGATCAAGTTTGCTGTCTCTCTCTGTATACTAAAGACAGAAGGATTTTTTTAAGAGTGATTCTTTAGTATCCCAAGAGCTGAATTCCTGCAGTTAAACTCCTTGTGTTTCAGCAGGCTCGTCTGACATTAAAAGTACTTGTAAATTACAGTCTAAACTACAATTGTCATGCCCTTTTAGAGACTACTTCCATCGAGGCATGCCAAGTCATCCAGAGTCATTGAGCCAGTTGGCAGAACAATGACTGTCAGTTACCTAACACTGCAGGCATGTAACCTGTTCTCCCTGCCTCCACCTGCCACATCCATTTTGGGTTGAGTAGGCATTATGCAAAGTAATAGCCACTGTCCTTCCTCTTCAGCCTATAGTCGTTTATATCACATACTATTGCATCATGTTTTTGACACAAAACATATAACCCTTTAATTTAATGAGTTATATATAAAAGGATCCACCATCACTTTAGACTAGAACACTGTGGACCATGAGAAAGCTGTAGATTAGATGATCTATTCAATGTTTGCCCTTTACAAACCCAGCAAATATCAGTCACATACTGAAAACCTAGGCATCAGTCCTTCCTTTGTGTGGAAAAACCGGCACAAGGGAAAAAGTCCATAGAAAATTCTGCAAGGTCAGACTCATGACGTTTCTGCTGAAAGTTTCCTCCTGCTCAGGGGCCTCAAGCTCTGTAAATCAAGCAGGGGTTGTTCCTAAGTCCTGTGCAGGAAAATTCTTTGGATACTCAGGCACTTGCATGAAAGCCTATCACTCTCCAGAGTTCTGCCCAGCCTTCTTTTTCCACTGGCAGAAAAACTCCCTTCGGATCTCTGTTCTCACTAACCTCCCATCCATCCCTGAGCAAAACACCTTCTGATGAGGGTGCAGGAGTTCTATCAGCATTATATCTGCATTTGAAAAATTCATGCACTCCAGAGAAGAATATAACAAGAGCACTGGCTCTCACCTCTTTCCTCAAGCTCTCAGAACCCAGATTGCACACTGAGGGACTTCTTCAGTCTTTTTAGGCAGAGTGGAGTACAGCATGGGCAGATTTTGAAAGTGAAAAATCAGGGTTTTTTTTCCACAAGGGGTATGTCTACACTAGAAAAGCTCAGTCAACTCTGTTAAGTCGACTTAACAAGGTCGACTTAAGTTGACTTATAAGTCAACTTATAGAAATTTAAGTCGACTGCCTGCATCCCCGCAGGCAGGTAGGTGTTAAGCTGACGGAGAGCTGCGGCTCTCTGGCAAGCAGGGAACTGTGGCTCCTCGGGACAAGGGAGCTGCGGCTCCCAGGCAAGCAGGGAGCCGCGCCGTGGCTTCCCTTGCCTCGGGGAGCCATGGCTCCCTTTTTGCCCAGTTCCCAGGCAAGAAGGGAGCCGCGGCTTCTGGGGAGAAGGGAGCTGCAGCTCCTTCCAGGGACAAGGGAGCCATGGCTCCCTGGCAGAAGGGAGCCACAGCTCCACCCCCACCCCTCCACAAGGGTGCCGGGGCTCCCCCTGAGAAAAGGGATCCATCGCTCCCTGGCAGAAGGGAGCCTGGCTCCCCCCAGGGACAAGGACTGATGTAGGCCTTACATCGACCTAAAGAGTGGTAGTTATTAAGTTGACTTAAGGAAGTGCTTAAGTCAACTTAATGAAAGCTCAGTGTGGGACACAGCTTTGTTTAGGTCGACTTAAGAGTCCTTAAGGCAACCTAACTTGCCAGTGTAGACGTACCCAAGGAAAGCAAATGATGTGGGTGGTCAAGAAAGCAATTAGGGAGTGTGGGGGGAGTCCGAACAGAGAAAGGGGTGTCCCTTCTTCCCCTCAGCCAAATAATCACTCTCTGTGAGAAAAATGAGAGCATTGAATAATAAAGGGTAGCTTGGAGGAAAAATTATCCCCCATATCCTTGAATGTCTTCTCCCAGTTCCAGATCCCTACAGAATATCTGATTGGAGTTTGGTTTTATTTTTTGTACTTTTCTTTGGTCAGTGGGGCTCTCTTTCACCTCTAGGGTTTTCTCTTTTTATCTTTTCCAGGATTTTGTCTTCTCTTCTCTTCCTCCTCTGCTTGTTCCTCTCTCACATCCTTTCATCCTTCTGCCACTTATTCAGTTCCATGGGCTCAGACCATTGGTAGCTCTTCTAAATTACTGTACAGGATTTACAAACCCTGGACAAATATAGTTTCTTGAGAAAATCAGCAGGACAGGGCCTCTAAACAGACTGTCCCTCTTTTCAAGCACACATTGTCATTCTGTGGGGAACTGGCTCTCTCTCACATCTGCAGCTAATGGGACATTTCCTCTCCATATTACTTTGCCGTGCTCCTCTCTGATCCTGCCAATGAGGGGAGCACGTGTGTACTCCTTAGTGGCAGCTTGCACCCTACTGCACCCCTCTTAAAATAATGGGTCTGATTTTCATTTCTATTAAAGCATTTTAAATTGCTCTCACCCATTTTAAGGCCTCTTTAATCCGCCGGAGTATAGGACTTTGGTGTGAGTGAAAATCAAGGCTGCTATGGTCATTACCTACCTTTGAAATGGCCCATGATACTTACTTCTCTTTCTGAAAGAGGTGCGATCAGTGATATTATAGAGGAAGGATGTTCTTGTTGCTAAGTCACAAAGCTGAGACTCAGAGATTTCAAATATCTTATCATCTTTCCCAATTACTCACTGTGAGATCTTGTGCCTTAGTTTTTCTACCGCTAAAATATGGAAAATAGCACTTCCCTAGCTGACAGGGGTATTGTAAGGATTAATTCATTACTACTTGTATAGCACATAGGGACCCTCAAATGGAAGGTACTATAGACTGCTATGTTGTATTTAGGACATTGACCTAATTTGTGTATTAAAAAGAAAAATGATTGTACATGCATCCATGGCTGTAGGTAGGAGTATTTTAAAACAAATAAAATAAATTAGTGCCAAGTGTTAGTATTTCATATTCCTTCTGTATTTTCTGTCAAGAAATTCTCTCTGAATTGCTTACTTGCCAGTCATCTCCTCAATTTCGACACTTATTGACCTCATATTTTTGCGGTAACTTTAGCTTAAATATTTGCCTCTGTCAGTTTATTCCCTCTTTGGATTACATAGGCTTTCCGTTAGATCTTCCCTTTAATTCCCATTTTTCCTATATGCAAAAGGCTTAAACCTGATTATTCTTCATAATTATAAGCTCTCCCTTGCCCTCCCCTCCAAAGTACCTGTTACAAATGGGATGTTCACTGAGGTTGGGAGAGACCTCTGTGAATTCTGGGGCAAGACTGTTCAGAAGCAGCAGGACTGAACAACTGATGATCAGTTGTTAAGCGGAAGGGTGGGCCTCATCAGCTGTTTGGAGTGGCAGCAGCTCAGCAGCTGATGTGCCACGGTGATTAAATCTAAAAGAGAGAGGGCAGGTTGGGTAAAAGTTTATTTCAGGATGCAGGTGGGATGTAAAGCCACATATCTGTATCAGACAGAGCTCTAACAATTGTAGCTCTTTCTCCCGAGACCTTTATATGTTAGAAATTTTTCAGCTCTCTAATTTCCAGTGAGTAAAATTGTACCAGGGTGTAAGCCAGGCGACCCGTCTTCCACTGGGTTAGGTGCCTGGCCTCTCTCCTTGTCCCTCTGCTACTACAAGCCAGGCAAACAGGTGAGTGGGGTTTCCTCAAGCCCCTCAGGTGGGGCAGGCAAAGAAACAAACTGTCTCTGGCCCCTTGGGTGGGGCAAGCAATGAAAACAAACCGGCTCCTACGTCTCCACGGCAGGAAGGAGAGACTCGCAGCCGGCCAAGGCTTCTGTGGGGGTTCCAGAGGGGGGGAGGCAGGGGGACACAGGCCCACCCTACTCCACTGCATCCCAGCCCAGGTCCCTATCCATGGCAGAGGGGTCTACCACGGGCATGGCGGGATCCCCACCATGGCATACTGACTTAGGCTCGTCACCGAGTCATGACAGGACTCCAGGTCCCCTGGGCCACTTCCTGCCCCCACCCCTGCTGGTACCTGCTCTGGGCCCCCGTCGTCATCCTCCCCAGGGTAGTCGCCCAGTGGGAGATCACAAAGCCCTTCAGCGTCATCGGCGAAGGGTAGTTCCTCCAGATCACAGCTGGCCTCCGGGGTGGAAGCGTCCTCGCTGGCCAGAGGGAGCTCCTCCAAGTCACAGCTCGGTATAGGGAGGCTGCAGTCCGACGGGTCTGCAGGCTGCGTGGGTAGCGGTAGGTCCAGGAATTCCCCCGGGTTCAGGCTACTGAGCAGCAGGTCTTGACTGGCAGTCCCGGCGGGGTCCAGTTGGCCGTCAGGGCCCCAGGCTGCAGGCAGGTCTTTGGCTGGACGGTGGTCGGGCTGGTGCTGGGGAGGGAGCAGAGAGACACCCTTCCCCTTCGGTTGCCTAGCCCTCACTGAGCACCCAGCCTTCCCCTTTATATTTCCTGTCCCGCCCACCTGCTTCCAGTCTGATGGATAGGCCGCCTCTGGCTCTGCCCACCCAGATGTAAATAGGCCCAGGGGCTGCGTCTACACTGGTAAATTAAGTTGACTTAAGCTTGATTTAAATCGACGTAATGTGCCCTGCGTCTACACTACACTTTGCTTAAGTCGACTTAAGGAAAATAAAGTCGACTTAATGAAAATTAAGTTGACTTTATTAAACCACCTTTCTACTCGACCTAAGGTTTAATTCGACTTTCTAAAGTCGAATTAAGCCAGTGTAGCCCTGGGGTAGCCCTAAGTCGACTTAGGGCTACCCCAGGACTACACCAATGCCCTCCCAGCCAGGGGGAGGGCACAGGGGAAGCCTGGCATGCCCCCCAAAGGGCAGGGCATGTGGGCACAGTGTGACACTGTCTGGATTTAGGGAAGCATTTATGATATTATTTTCTATGGATATCTCATAAATGCTATAATCCATAGGAACTATGTCATGTTTGGTATCAATAGAAAGGTAATAATTTGCTGGGAATTATTATATAGTTTATGTCTAGGAATTCTATTTCGATTAGAAGTTAAGAATTTAATGTTATATCCATACTTTAACTTGTGTCATTCTGGACAAATGTCTTAGACGGGAGGGTGTGAACAACCATTGTCTCCTTAATGTTAAGGAATCTGACAGGTGATCTGGTCCCAGGGAGTAAATTGATGAGCCATTGAGGACATAAAGAATACAACCATTGTATCCTTAATGGCTCCAGTGTGGACGCTCTAGGTCGACTTTGTAAGTTCCCCTTTAAGTCGACTTTAATTTTAAGTGTAGACATAGTTAAAGTCGACTTAAAAGTGCAAGTGTAGACATAGCCTTTGTAATCTACCACCCCATTCTTCCTATTTCTCTCATAGTGAGGGAAAACAAATGAGCTTTTCAGGGTGCCCTGAAGGTTGAAGTAGAGCTTGCTAATATTTTTCACTTTTCAAAATTTCAGTGAAAAGTTTCAAATTTCAAAACAACTAACACAAAACCAAATCCAGGAAAACTGTTTGTGGATTCTCTCTCCCTCCTCCGCTAGTGTTAATTGATAAAGTAGGACCGTGACAGATTGGGCATAGGAGCAAGTTCTAAAGCTGAGGGCCCTTACAGAGAAGGCCTTGCCTGGTGCTGCTTCTGTCTCATACAAGTGGGGCTTCTCCGCAGTCACCACTACTGTGTGGGAGGTGAGGCTTTGTGGAGGTCTGACCGTGATTCCCCTCTATACAGAGCCCTTCACTGGGTATCCCCATACAGAGAGGACCCTATGCTGTATCTTTTAGATAGTGTAGCAGCAGCAATGTGTCCCACACGTAAAATGCCTCCAAGAGCTCCTGCTGGAATACTTAGCCTCCAGAGCATTCCTCAAATCCTATGGCTTGAGTCATAATGTAACTCTTAAGTGTATCTCTCCTGTATGAACATGGCTTTCTTTCAGCTATGTCACCCACTGCTCTCTAAGGGCAGGTGTTCCCTGATGGTGGGAAATCCACCACATCAGTCTGGTCTTTCCAGATCAATTGAGCA
Source organism: Pelusios castaneus (assembly GCA_007922175.1). Lineage (NCBI taxonomy): Eukaryota > Metazoa > Chordata > Testudines > Pelomedusidae > Pelusios > Pelusios castaneus. The sequence continues at coordinate 6,088,737 of ML685841.1, read as the reverse complement.
GTCAGTGAAGACCCACTCAATCAATTGGGAAGTCAACCCAGAAAGTCCACTACTTGAAAAACAGTAGTGCTGTGTTGACTGGAGGCCATTTCCCATTGACTCAGCGCAATGGAGACACTATGTTGAGTAGGCGTTAGAAAGTCAAAGGCAGATACGCAAGTTATTTTACGTAGCTTAAGTATCTCCATCTACCGCCGAAAACCACGGTAAGTGCAGAACAGGCTGTAATTACCTCATTGGTCCCCTTTGTACTGCATATCACATTCAAACTTCTCCTTGTCTCCAAAGTGCTATGTCAAGCAGCTGTTCTTTACATCTCTGACTTGATCCCCTTTCTAGTTCCCTTACGCCTTCCACTTCATCAGTGATGCTAGCCACCAGATCTCTTGGGTATCCTTCGCTTGCCATTGTTTCTGCCTTCTTCTGTCCTGCCTCTTGTATTTGGGAATTCCTGCCTTCCAACCCTATTCACAAAGCTGTAACTCTACAAGTATATAAATCCCACCCAAAAAACTCATGCTGCCACAAAGGCTACAAGCAGTGAGGAAGAGCTTAGCAGCTAACAACAGCTATTCCATTACTGGCATGAAGTATGAAAAGCACCAGAGTGCTGAAAAAAAAAAGTGTAACAGAACCATCAAAATAGGAATGTGCCTTCCTAGTTAATTACATGGTGTAATTAGTTTTCTCCCTTTCCCCCACCAAGACCCATTTCTGCTTATGACCATATGCTGTTAAATCGAGATAGCATGCTCTTCAGGCAGGGACCATTAGTGAAATCCTGGCTTCAGTAAAAATAATAGCGAAGATCCCATTAATTTCTATGGAGCTAAGATTTGACTCCATGTCTTTTACGTGTTTTCCAAAATCTTTAGGTGCTTCAATAATATAAATAATGAGTTCTGCTACCTTGAGGCTAGTCTTTCTCTAAATGTTTTTAATGAACTATGTAATTATTAGCTTTACAAGTGATTTCTACCTAGATTATGCCAGGTCTAGATATCAGAGAAGTAGCCTCTGCTGGTGCAACTCTACTGAAATCAATGAGAATTTAGCTCTTAACTATATAGCTTTTGTCATTTAGTAATCCATTATCACAAAACATTTGATGCCTTAATGGAGGGGACTCTTCAAAAACCCAATTTCATTCCAAATAAACAAGTGAATGCTTCTCTGCATTTATTTTCTCCCCATTCTGCAAATTCTCCATCTTCAAACATCTGATGAAATGGGATTTTCTCCCACAAAATCTCATGCAATAAATAAATCTGTTAGTCTTTAAAAGTGTCACAAGACTCCTGGTTTGTTTTGCTGAACTAAATTGACACAGCTACCCCATTGGAACTTGTCAATTCCATTTAGACATGCCAGCTCTGCCAGCTCCCATTCACTCCTATAACAACCTTACTATTATAGCCCAGTTGCTGTCAACATCTAGAGAAGTAGTTTGGAATGTTCAGTTCCCTGATATCTAGTTGTTATCATAGTAGCCTGGTAAGGTTGTTTCAATAATAGATTTTAAAACCAAAAAGGACCATTATGATTGTCTAATCTGAAACTCCTGAATAACACAGGCCATAGAATTTCAACAAATAATTTATCTGTCAAGTCTGTAACTTCTGTTCAAGACAAGTTACAAGTGCCATCTTCCTTGCAAAAGAAAGTCTCATATCAGAAAGGGGGTAGTCAGTCTCCCCCCCCATATTAATTATTGCTAATTGCTACAGTGGTAAACATACTAAAGCAAAGGGGCATGTATTGTTATTCAGAAGAACCAGAATTCGGTTCCTTTTGATGAGAATCAAGTCTGAGAATCTTTGGTATGTGTTATCCAGGAAGAACAAGACACATTGAATGACCTTGCATGGCAAGTGGAAAAAAGAGCTAGCACTTTGACCGTTATTAATGGTTTTGTACAAAATACGCATCTTCAAGTGAACATTCTGCACAGGCACATCAGGGATGGACTAGACACCTTAAAAGAGCTTTTCCATCTCCCTTTTACCACACATTTGTATCACATACACTTTACTTGCAGATAAAAAGTAGAATTCATGCTTTACTACCAAGGGTAGGAACCTGTAATATTTTTTCTAATAAAAAAAATACAGTTTCCAAAGTGATTTTATATTAAAGGACTGTGTCATGTTAGAGAGAAAGTAGTATTAGCTGGGTTTTTTTAAATTCCTCCTTCAGTGCAAAAGAAATATGCAATTAACAGACGTCACACAAATTGGTTTTCTTCTTCACTAATAAACATCAGTTCAAAACTATCATTGGGAGATCCACAGTGTTTTTGCTTCTGTTTATACTATTTTCATTTTTACTTAGAAATGGTGTTTGTTTAGAAAGCTGGTTCCACTGGAAATTGAACTATTATATTGATGCAGTAATGACCAACGGCGAGACCATTTTCTGGCACTTAATGAACAATGGGAGGAGTTGAGGGCCATTAACACAGGTGGTCATTAACTGCCAGGAAATACCTGACCCAAAAGTCATTATTTATTGGTCATGAGTGTCCAACCAGAAGGTCATTATATAAAGGACAAAATAATGTAATTACCTTTTTATGTGCTGAAAAGTTAAAAGTTGAATTGCATGTTGCCATAGATACAACATTGTATTCAAACACTGTATTGGACATTTCCTAGCAACCAAAGGCCGATAAATTACCCAACAGAAAGTAGGACTTCGTTCTCAGTTTTCCACCTGATTTTTGTTTACTCATAAGCCAGTGGGAAAGGCAATCATATTGCAAACAAACTTCTCCTTACTCTGCTTTCAAAGACTTTGCCTCTGGAGTTGGAGGACTTTCACTTGATTCAAGTTTGATGAAATTTGGGGCTCAAGTTTAGAAAAATTCTTGTTTTAGAAGATGCTCTAGAAGCAGCTCCTAGAAATTTTGAGAGTCTTTTTAATTTGGGTTTCAAGTGAAACAATATGTGGTATTTAATGATCCATGCAGCCAAACACTGTCATTAAAGAATTGTTTAAAGGAAAGTGTCTTTAATTTCATTTTCAAAAGTTAACTTCAATGGTTTTACATTGTACTGCCATTGAAATGGTTTAAGCAAGATGTCCCAATCATTTGTCCTGATGTGGTATAATCATCAATTAATAGGACCATTATTTTAATAGTGATGTCTAGGGAGCTGCAGAGCTTCCACAAGTCTTTCATCCAGCTGGACAGGCCCATGAATTTTGGAGAAAGTACTATCTGCATTGCAATAGGGATGGAGCTTGTCCTGCCCTATAACATGGCTAGTTGTGAAATGCCTGTAATTTGCATCAAGCAATGGTGAAGTATTTCATATGTATTCTGCACATATGACAGGGACTGAAAGCTATTAGAACAGTGATTCCCAACCTTTTTGGCTTGAGGACCACAGATATCATTTTTACAATACTCAGAGACCAACAGTTTCCACCAGCAGATTGCTTCCCACTGCAGCCAGACAGAAGGAGTTCAGTGAGGAGGCTATCTCCTCACTGATCTTCTGTTCCTCTGGCTGCAGCAAGGAAACCACATACATCCTTTTGCCCCATGCACTCCATCTGGGTCCCTAGGCAATGGCTCTCTCCTGCAACTAGGGGGACAGAAGATCAGTGCTTCCCTCCCTTTGGCTTCAGCAGAGACCCCCAGTTCCTATGGACCCAGGTAGAGTACTTTGCTGTGTTCCTGGCTACAGCCAAGAGGAGGGGAGCACTGATCTCTAGAGCCCTGCAGATCCATGGGTATCCACATCAGATCTGCAGGTATTCACAGACCCATTGTTGCAGATTGGAGCTCGGATGTGGATTCTATTTTTATCTGCTGAGGGAGCGATAGCTGCAGATGCTGTTGGCGTTGCAGACTAGCTAACTGGCTAGTCCTGCCCACAGCTGTTCCTCCTCTGACTCTAAGGCTATGTCTACACTTACAAAGTTAAGTCGACTTAACAAATTGACTACGCTTTAAGTCGATTTTGTTAAGTCGACTTAACAGCAGAGTTAGCCATTATACTGGCTTTAAGTCGACTTAATAAAGTCAATTTAGCATTAATCCTGATCTACACTGGCTTTAAGTCGACTGAAGGAGTCAACTGAAGGCTTAAGTTGACCTAGAAGTAGGTGTTATTAAGTCAATTTAAGCTTTCCGTAAGTCGACTTAAAGAAATGCTTAAGTCGACTTAAGAAAAGCCCAGTATGGACGCGGCTTTGTTTAGGTCAATGTAAGCATTCTTAAGTCGACCTAACTTGCCAGTGTAGATGCACCCTAAGAGCCCAATTGCAGTGGCCAGTGCCCACACGCCACCAATTAGTTGATGATAGGCAGCTAACCCTCACTCCTTCGCCAGTGCCAGTCACCCAATCAGATGAAGCCTTGTGGATAAAGGGAAAGTGGTAGATGTGGTAGTCTAGACTTCAATAAGGATTTTGATATGGTCTCGCATCACCTTCCTATTAACAAACTAGGGAAGTACAACCTGATGGAGCTACTATAACATGGGTGCAAAACTGGTTGGATAACCAATCCCAGAGAGTAGTTGTCAATTGTTCACAATCATGCTGGAAGGACATAATGAGTAGGGTATCGCAGGGAACAGTTTTGTGTCCAGTTCTGTTCAATATTTTCAACAATGATTTAGATGATGACATTAAAAAGTACACTTATAAAGTTTGCGGGTGATACCAAGCTGGGAGGGGTTGCAAATGCTTTGGAGGATAGGATCACAATTCAAAATGATTTGGACAAACTGGTGAAATGGTCTGAGGTAAATAGAATGAAATTCAATAAAGACAAGTGCAAAGTACTCCGCTTAGGAAAGAACAATCCATTGTTTACATACAAAATGGGCAATGACTGCCTAGGAAGGAGTACCGAGGAAAGGGATCTGGGTATCTTAGTGGACCACAAACGAAGTATGATTCAACAGTGTAACACTGTTGAAAAAAAGCAAACACCATTCTGGGATGTATTAACAGGAGTATTGTAAGTAAGACACAAGAAGTGATCCCCTCTGCTCTACACTGATTAGGACTTAACCGGAGTATTGTGTCCAGTTCTGGGTGCCTCATTTCAGGAAAGATGTGGACAAATTGGAGAAAGTCCAGAGAAGAGCAACATGAATAATTAAAGGTCTGGAACGCTTGACTTACAAGGGAAGATTGAAAGAGCTGGGTTTGTTCAGTCTGGAAAAGAGGAGACTGAGAGGGGACATAACAGTTTTCAAGTACCTAAAAGGTTGTCATAAGGAGAAGGGAGAAAAATTGTTAACCTTAACTGCCAATGACAGGACAAGAAGCAATGAGATTAAATTATGGCAAGGGAGGTTTAGGTTGGACATTAGGAAAACATTCCTAACTGTCAGGGTGATTAACCACTGGAATAAGTTGCCTAGGCAGGATGTGAAATCTCCATCATTGGAAGTTTTTAAGAGCAAGTTAGACAAGCACCTGTCAGGGATGGTATAAGAGGGTACTTGGTCCTGCCATGAGTGCAGGGGACTGGACTCGATGACTTCTCATCATCCCTTCCAGTTTCTATGATTCTATGAATGGCAACTGCCACTGAACAGCCCAGGCTGAGACTGAGTAAAAGTTGTTCAGAGCGGGGCTAGAGGAGACTCTGAACTGTGTTGGGAGCTGAATGGCAATTGCCTCCCCTTGCACTGAACAGCTCAAAGATCTTAGTCCTGGCTTCCTAGGGCCAGCCCCCAGTGGAATAAGAGTGATCAGGGCCAGCAGAGACTCTGAACGCATCAGGAGCTGCCAGCTTGCAGTGCCACCCAACAGCTCGATGATCCAGGGCAGGACGGGGGGCTGACCACCATCAACTGTTTAGGGAGTGTGGGGTGGGATCTGCAGCTATTTGGGGGGTCCATCCAGGAAGCAGTGGAGGTCAGTTGTTAGAGGGACAGCTGCTGTACTCTAACAGTCCAAGAGCTAACACAGGCAGCTGCCCCAGATGTCACAGAGGTTGCACCAGAACCCTATGACTTTGTATAAAATTTATGTTTAAAATAAAAACAACAGTGTGGGCACATTTGTTAAGCCCCTGCTTTCTTAGTTAAGCTATGGTACACAGGAAGGCAGGCACTCAAATGCTCCGCTCCTATCCTCGGAGCAGGAGCTGCTGCGAGGCAGGGGCAGTGCAGATGCAAATACATATAAAACCTGGCACGCAGATTATAGATTGGATTCATACTGATGCTGATCAGATGTGGATTGGATCCAGATCCACTTTTGTGTATCCACGCAGGGCTCTAGTGATCTCCCCTCTCCTTGGCTGCAGCAAAGCACCTGTACCGTTTTTTTAGCCCCCTGGAACACACAGTACCTGGGTCCTTAGGCAACGACTCCCTTCTACAGCTAGCAGAAGTGGAGCCGCAGGCCACTTGGAAAGCCCCCGAGGGCCACTTTTGGCCCCCGGGCCACAGGTTATATTAGAGGATCAGATAGAATAAACAACACTGAGACATGTAGAGGGGTAAACAATATTACTAAATCATCTTAAGGTTCCATTATACAGAATTACTGTCCCCAGCATTTAAATAAATAAATACATAAAATGCTTGCAGTTTTCTCTGAAATGCATAAACCTTCTGACATTTTCTCCAGCTCCTGGATATTGCATGTAAATACCTATCTGTCTATATATGTTCTGCCATTCAGTCAGTGAGGCAAAAGTAGCTGGAATCAGCATCTGACATAGGATCACTGCTCAGCAAATAGGGTACACATACTCTGTTTTCATTATTAGTACTTCAGTTAGGACTCAGGTTCTGTATTTTACTTCTTATAATGAGCACTGTGTTAGAAGAAATTTGTGTAATATGTAGTACGGAACATCACTGAGAGCTGTAGAATTCCTGTCACGTGAATCAGAGCAGGATTAAGTACAAGTACATTGCTGTAAGAGAGTGGGAATAAAAGGATATTATTGCAATATGTTCCTATTTTGCTGCATGTGCTTTTCTACCTTAATCATTGCCTATATCTCAGTTTCCCTATTCATTCTTCTGGTGGATATATTTGCTACTATTTTCTTTACCAGTGAATCTTTATTCCTGCTGTTCTCATACACATTTCTCAGTTAGAGAAGGTTGCTGTACTGAGAGTTACAGCTCTGGCGCTTGCTCTCAAAGTTCCCTCCCTTCCACCTGCATTCCCACTGATTTGACAAAGTCTGTTCTAATACCTTGGCACACAGCAATGGTGAAGCGTGGGGGTCAGGAGGGAATGAAATGGATAACTTAAATCCTGCTGTACACTCTGATGCAAAAAAAATCTTAGTTTTTGCACTATTCAGAAGTAACTCGGCTGATCTATGGAAATGATGATATGCCTTGATCCATGGGTGTATCCCGAGGGAGAGCAACTCAGGGATAAAAAGGTCATTTAAATAAATCTCTCCACGCTCTATATAGGTTACATTCAGACTCTGAAGCACTCGTAGAAACTAATTTCCTTATTTAAATAAAGATTAATTCATAATGGGCATGGTTCTCCTGACTGCTAGCCCACTGACTTGCAGCTGACTAGGAACTCTCCTCATAAAGTCATCTCAAATACAAGTTCTAAGCTGTGGATCTGCTTTCAGTCAGGATAGAACAGTGCCCTTGGAAGGGGGCTTCAGAGACTGAATTTGAACACTGGTCCCAGTTCAGCCCAATCAATAATGACAAAGTATTTATATTTGAGGTGCTCCATGCGAGATGGATGTGAAGAACACTAAACTGATCATCACAGCTAGCACTTAATTGGTATTCTCAGCAGGTAGGACAAGAATTGAATGGACATGGACCATCAGCTACTTTTCTTACCTATAGGGTGGTCCTTTCAGGTCTGGACTGGGTATGGCAGCAATGGGAAGCTGGTTCTGATGACCTGGCATTGAATGTATTCAGTGGATAAATAGAAATATTCATCCTCCACCCAACGTTTGTCAAACGAGTTCTTTCCATGTGCATAAAAAACCCCTATAGAATGTAGTTGGGAAAGCAAAATGCAACAAATACATTATGCCCTGGTTCAAATTTCAGGATGAAAATATTAATCTTCCTATCTTACCTTTTAAGGCTTCTTGTGATTTCCAGGTGAGGGGTGTTGCCAATCAACCTCAAAGCTCGTGCTTCTAGTGATCTTAATGGAACCTACTGAATACGTTCCACTGGTTCCAGGTGAAAAAGTCCTTAGTGACTAGCCTCAAAATATAGGAAAGTGGGAGATGCCTATATTTAGATTTCCCCTTGGTGCAGATGTACTGATGAGATTCAGAGACTGAGCTCCCTAGCTGAGGTAGGAAGATGTTTGCCTCCCATGAATTGGTTCTAAGTTCCTTGCCAGTCTCCAGAGCCCTCCCCAATGCAATATTGGGATGCTCCACATTTCTGTCTAAATAGTAGAATGCATGCAGTGAGAGACAAATGGCACAAAAATTGATTTTAACCATACAGAGATCTTGAAAGTACAAAGTGCATTTATTTAAATCCAAGTACCTCCAAATCAGCTTGGTACAAAAGAAAACAGGATGATCATGAGATTATTGTTCTCTCACGGCAGGAAAACCTGTTTCAAGTCCAATAACCTGCTGTTCATTAGCAAAACGAAATATCTTGATCCAGCCACTTCAAAGTAGTGTGCTTGTCATAGCGAGAAACAGTAATAAGAAAGATAACATATATGAAAGCATGTTTCCCCCAATAGGTGACTGAAAAAAGAAGGGAGAGAAAAGTGTTTTGCAGTTGAACTAAATCACCTGTAGCACAACTTTCATCAGTAAGACACTTCTGTTATTGGAGGTTCTAAGAAGCATTAATGTCTATAATAAATTGGGCTCATTGCTGGCAGAATTCACAAAAAAGAAAAAACAGGGTAAATATAAATTAGTTGAGAAAGTTAATTTAGGAATGTATGTTAAAAATTGCTCCGCTCCTAAACTCTTAGCAGCCCAGCTTACAAGGGATGGAGAGTACTCCTATTTTTGGATGATGTAGCCCACCTCCTTGCAGGCAACACAGCCAGCTTCACCAGTAGGTGCAGAAGTGGGTGGGGCAACGGCACTACCTACTTCATCCCGTGAGAGCATACGCAAGAGTAGTTCCCATGCTCGGAGATGCACAGGGTTTAGTCATTGTGGCTGACCCTTGAGCAGAGGCTAAAATGGAGAGGTGCTGCCTACCCTACATACAAACACGTAAGAACACATTCAATGGCCAAACACAATCTTGCCCCTGAACTACCAGATGAATACGTAGCCTGCCAGCAAGTTTCTTCAGTAAAAGATGCTCCATTTGCTGCTGGCTCTCTGATGTGTTGAATTCTCCTTGCTCACTCTCTCTATAAGATACAGACCACCTGGCTAACCTACTGGGCATGGCATTAGGAAGGACTCGTACTATATGTATATACATGTTGACCAAAAGCTCTCATAGCCCGTTGTTCATATTTCAAAACCTTGTTCAGAGATCTATTGATAAACCCCCTCTCTGTGTTTTCAGGTATAGATGATGGGCACAGAACATATCTGACCAGCTGTGGCTCATGTTAAAATGTCTTTGGCAACACACAGTTACTCTGGGTTCTAGTCCCAGCACAGTTACTGACCAATAGAGAGACTTTGAGCAAATCACTTGTTTGTCTATGTATCTTATCTATTTAGACTGTGAACTCTTTAGGACAGGGACTGGCTCTTTCTGTGTTAGTACAGTATCTAGCATACAGGACCATGATCTTGAGTGGAACCTCTATGCACTACAATAATACAAATTAATCATCAGATAATAATAAAGGATCAGTATGAAGAACAATAGTTTTCCAGAGAGTTTCCTGGTGCTAACTTCTTGCAGACCAGCATTTCAGAAGGAGGGTCTCTCAGCTACAGGTTCGGTTGACAGGACGGGCTAGAATTTCCAAAGGGCCCCTGAGTTTGAAGCATTCACATCTGGGCCAGATTCAGCTTCCATTTAGGCACCAAAATAAGAGCCATATTTTACAATTGCTCCTCACTCAGTGGCTCCCATTATGACATTTATGGTCAGATTTTAAAATAAAGTTCAGCACCCAAAGGAGTGACCTCTTTTGAAAATCTGGCTACTTATTCTGGTGCCTAACTGGAAGCTGGACTCTTGAAAATCTGGCTACAAGTGTCTTTTCGCATCAGGTAATTAGCTTTAGTGACTCCAATCCAGCTGCACTGATGGTATTAAATCTCTGTCATTTTCCCTCACTCCCTGATATGATCCAGATGCTGTCTATTATAGATTACTTTTTTATTATGTTTTCAGGAAATTTAGAGAGACCAGCATAGTTTAGGATGTTGCACAGCAAGCTGCTCTATCAGCAATGCCAATTTACTCTTCTGGATTATCCTGCAAGATCCAGCAGTCTGTTTCAGACTGCCTATCATGCTGATTCATGTCAAAGGATGTAGTGGTACAAGTCCAGCCCTCTACTAAGACTAGGTTGAGACCTTCAAACTCATTGTCACATATGACAGAAGTCAAGGTTTTTCCCCCCTAGGTTTGCAGTACTGCTGAAAAGGAATAAAAAAACAGTAATTCAAGGAAAGCTAATCATCAAGTGGTGCAAAAGGTTGTCCAAAAATTCAGTCTTTCTATCTGCTGTATTGCTATACTAAAGCAAAACATATTGATCCTGTGTGCTTCTTGTATTGCACACGTGCACACAGACTCAGTTTGCAGTAGGAGATGATCAGAAATTCTCAAAGGGTGTGTGAAGGCATGATGGTTCCAAAGAAAATATGGATGATTGGGGTTTTTTTTAATGAAAATGGAGGCAATGTACAGAATGCAGGAAACACATTTATTTAATCTCAACCGTGAATTAAAAAAAATGAAACACAGTGGGCAAGATGATTTGGCATAGATTTTAATATAAACTGCAGGTCTGCATGCACTAAAACAGTTGAGCTCTGACCTTTATTGTTGTTGGGCTTGAAAAACTCCAAAGTATTTGGTTTCTTGCTAGAGATGGATCCAAACCAAAACTCTATAATGTGGGTAGGTTTGGAAGTTCAGCTAAAAAGTAGCCCCTTTGGAAGGTTTTTTGTTGTTGTTCATACTATTATAAAAGAGGGATGCATCTCTGAAACTGAAGTATCCTACTATGCCATTCCTTCATCTCATTTCCTTCACCCCCCTTGCTGTGTGACTGTGTGACACACAGTCATTTGATGAGAATCAAGAAAGATATTGGCAGTTTGGGAGCTGTTGTTCCTGCTTATGTATGCAAAGAATGTAATTGCTAAGTGCATCATCTGTTGTAATTTACACATCCACACACAACACAGATAAGGGTATTTTTCTTATGTGGACACAATGCCCAATTTCTTCTTCTTCATTGTTTATATTGCAGTAGCTCCCAGGTCTCATCTGAGATCGGGCCCATTTTCCTGCATGCCATAAAAATGCTTAGTAAGAGATGCCCCCTGCCCCAAATAGATTACAATCTAATTAAAGAATAAGGGTGGGAGGAAGGAATCATTTTTGTTATATTTCCCATGTTACAAACAGGAATGGAATCAGAAAGATTAAGTGACTTGGCCATGTTCATACAGGAAGTCTGTAGCAGAGCTGGGAATTGAGCTATTCTGTATCCCAGCCTTAATCACAAAACCATTTTTTCCTAAATTACAAATAGGGCCAAGCAAGTGCTTTGCTGTTCCTAAATGCCTCAGGCATGAAGTTTATGGCACAGCCAAGGAACTGGAATAACACAAGTGATCTTTAGATGTATGAGACAAAAATAATTTGTCTGGAACAAAGAATGGGGGAAGGTCTTTTTCCTAAAAGAGAACATGAATAGTGTTTCCATTCATAGTTTCCCCACTGAATATTTTGACTTTTAATGTCAAGAGCAATTGACTTCTCATAATCTATGGGGATCAGAATCCAAGCAAAGATCCCCCTCTTCTTTACTTTTTGCATTTATCTAGACACCACTTTAATTTTCTTCATCCTACCAGGATGTATCACTTTTATTTACCCACTGATGACATTTTAGTAACTTAAGCAATAGCATCCCATGTGGCTAGGAGAGGCTTCATGAATCTTTTCCAGTTTGTGGGGAATATTACAGTCCTTAAAAAGATTTAATTTTGTTTCCTTTATTATTGGGCTTCTGGCTAGATCTGCCTAATGGTTGAGCGTGGCCCCTTACTCTTCTTCTCTGGAATTGTGTATGCTAAAACTCTGTTTACAGATTCAGAAGAGAAAATTGCCCTTTACATTGTGTTTTCTTGTATAAGACTTGGTCCTGGGAAAGCTGTGTGGTGGCGGCTTTGCCCCCGCTGTCCCTAGTATTCCATTTCTCCTCCTGGTTCTGTGTTCTGCTCTGTGAAGCAGAAAGCTGCACTGTTGCATGTTACATTGCATATATTACAAAGAGGAGGAGGAGAGTCGGGGGCTTTTAGCATGCATAAAGAATTTTCTGACAAGTTTTTAGAGACTACGTGGCTTCTTCATTCAAAGTGCTTCAATAATGTAAGTGCTCGTGTTATTCTTTGAAAAGCGGCTCCCATGCAGAACTTCAGCCACTAGAGGGCATTTGAAGGACACAAGATCAATGGGTAGCAGACCTCCTGTGGTCAACTGAAGGCAGCACATTTTGTGTGACCCACTGTGCTAAACTATGTCCTACAGTAAACGATTTCATGCTGCTAATTTTTTTTTTATTTTTGTCTTCTTGCTATTGCCGCTCAGCTGTTCCAGTTAGTAGCTCATAGCAGGCAGTATATACACATTGTTCTTCTGCTTTGTCTGGAACTGCTTGTACAAATGGATATTATCCTTTAGTGGAACAAACTATTGCTGAATAACACATTTTACTTGATCAGACTGTTTAAAATAATGAAGAAGGGCTAAGAATATCAGGCATATGTTTGATCTCCTTTAACATCACCCATCTGGTCCCCCCAGCCTGCTGTGACTTCCAGTCCACCAAAACCCACTATGTGATAAATACTCAATCCTTTCTTCCCTAATCTCTCCTCCTGCGACTCATTTATCTAGTCACCTACTCTCTCTCTCTCTCTTTCTTGGCTCTCCATTCCTTTGTCCCTCTTAGCCACTGCAAAGTCTGCCTCTCTAACTCCAGTGTTGTATGCCCTGCCTCCAGTCCTTCCTCTCCATCCTCCCTGCTACTGAACATCTCTGAGGAATGTGCCAAGGCCACATTCACTTCCTTCACTATACATTTTTTCCCTTCTTTGGCTCTGCCATCTTCCACATCAAATACCACTATTCCTCTGGCAAATATGATATATTTTATACATTACACATTGCAAAGCAGCTAACAGGTGGGCTAATCCCTTATGATATAAAGTAAAATGTCAGGATATTGAGGTTTTAAAAGTTGCTATATGCACACACCATAATATTGGCGAGGGACTTGTACTGTACATTTAAAGCAGCAAACACGGCGCCTCTTTGTTGTGCGCGAGTGAGTGTTTGGTAACAGAACACCGTGGATGTTTAAATCCTGTTTCTCAAAGGAATGTTCAACGGTAACTAAAGAAAACTGCAGATAGCAGCGGAACCCACCAATTTACATTATTTTATGTTGTCATGAGGTGAAGTGAGGTCGTGTCATCCGGTCTGTTGGGACCTTGCATGAAAAAAGAGAATGGGGATTAGGGAATGCATGTCCCCAAGCAGGTCCAAGCCCCCAAATGAGAGAGAGAGAGAGAGAGAGAGAGAGAGAGAGAGAGAGAGAGCACATGAAGGCACAGTGTGGAGTACTGCAGCAGAATGTCCCTTGTACTTCCTGCTGCCTTCTCTCGTGCCTCCCGCCCCTCAACACTTCATTAAGGAGCGCTAGGAGGGAAAAGGAAGTTGATGTTGCCATTCTTTGTCCCTGGAGTTCTGGCTGCTCCCTCAACGTGAGAGGAAACCAGCATGGGATCTTCCTGTTGAATCATGGAAACAAGAAGGGGACTTCCAACTTGGATATTCTTCTGCAGTGAGAAATTGAAGCTGCTGGCTGGAAGGTCTGGAGCCCCATCGACTCCCCAGCCAAGTTACCAGTGACATTTGCTGCTTCCACTTCAAGACTCTCTTGCCTGAGGCTAAGGTGCTCTCATTTCACTGGTGGTGGAAGAGGACGAAAAGGAGGAGGTCACACACACTGAGGCAATGGAGAAGAGGGGGAAGTCTCCTGTATTTAGCAAGGCCCAGGAAGGGGATTTTCACTCCCTGAGACTTCCTGTAGCAGAATGGAGGGGGTAAACCCCTCAGTGCCTCTGACAATCCCCTCCAGCTGGCTGCCTGGGCCAAAGTAAACTGCACCAGTAGAGCCCTGACATCAGGGGAAAGGGTAACAGCTGAAGGTGCTGGTTAGCTCAAGTCAGGACCAGGCTTAATGTCAGCTGTTCCCCTAGCTGGAGGGACCATATAAAGAAACCAGGGAGAAACCCCATAGAGAAGCCAGAAGGCTAAGAGTTTGTTATCTTATGTGGTCTCTTGCCCTGACTAGAATTGGGCCAAGCAGTTCTGATTCAGGAGTGGGATCTGTATCAGTGCACTGTAAATAAACAATCATGGGTGATTGCAGTGGATGATGCCTCTGAATCTAGTTATTGTGGAGGGGGGAAGAGCACCCAAAGGACCCAGAAGGGCAGGGAGGTGTGGCAGTTTGCTACAATGCCCCTGACTTAACCCCTGAGTTTTAAAATTTACTTCTGTAACCTTTACATTGTTTTGTAACCAAAGGCTGCAATTTTGCTTTAAAAATTGCCTCACTGCCACTAGTGTGAATGAACCATTGCAAGCGGCTGTGTTGCAGCATGTCTGCATTAGCCCTTCTGTTCTAGACACACGCAGGAGTTCCCAATCCAGACCCAGTGCTTGCTACAAACACTGCAGGGCCTTTGAGTAACAACACCTTGCCCATTATGCCTGGCATAGCTCACCACTGCTTATGGGCTATTGTGTCCATCTCACATCTTATCTTTGCCCCCCAGTGGATACTTTGAATGGGTCTGCCCTGCAGGAGGAGCCATAATAATTCAAGTGGCCTCTGCTCATAAGGTGCTGGCCTTTGTTTTAGTCATTCATGTTGTTTGGTCATTTTTAAAATTTAAATTGTGTAATGGTTTTTCCATTTCTCATTGTGTTGCTTTGTAGTTGAACTAATGCTGTTTTCCCCTGGGATCCAGAGATCAGAATGATCCAAGAATCAGGTCCAGAGGAAGGACAACCTTTTAGGCTGCTCTGGCAAGCTCATCAAATTCCTATTCCTCCCCACACACAACATAGTGAGGACATTGGGAGATGCACTGATCCTTCAATAGAAGTTTCAGGGGTGATGAGGTAGGGCTGGTGAGCCATGACAGGATACCTAGATTTGCCTGGGGATGAGAGTGGGTGGATGGGTAGCCTTGAAGTGTTACAGATGACGCCATTTGTTTTCTTCTTTTCAGGGGATGGAAAATACTGCAGGGGAGCAAGTTGCCTGCTGTGATAGAGGGTGTGTTCTTGGATCTGCTAACAAACCTTTGATTTTTGTTCAGGTGAATTCCCATGGCATAATTAAAAAAAAAAAGTTTTAAGCTCTGTAAAATGTTTAATAAAGCTATATTTTTATTCTGTTTCCATAGCCCTCTTTGCTGTGGGGGCTGGGAAGTGGTTCTCGTGGGGCCTGGTGGGCCACTAAGCTAAACCAAATCGAGTCATGTACTGCTTTGCCGTTCCTTTGGTTTGCTTTGACTAAGGAGTCTCGGACTCTAGGATAAAGACTGAAACTAACTGAGTACCACCTCAGGTACTCTTAGGTTAGCAAGCGGGCGTCAGACAACAGAGCCAGTACTCCCAGCTGCCAAAGTTATCTTTGAAGGATGGGTAGAAGTATTGTGGGATTGCACAAGGAGAACTAATGGCACTTCTAAGGCTGCTGACACAATGCTTGCTGTCCACACAGGCATCATAATGAGGCAGTGATGTGATGGTGTACAGCACTGGGCTCAGCCTTGCTCACAGCAAATGCAACCCCAACAGTAGCATAAAGACCTGTCAAAAGCTGGAACAGTCGTGTGTCTGGATGTGTGTATGTTATTGGCATGCTCAGAACTGGCAACTGGGCAGAACCATATACTTGGTCTGCTCATGAGTGATGCTGAGCGTATTTAACGCTCCCATCAATGGGGGCACCTTTACAAACATTCATTGAGGCCTGCTCTATACTAGGATATGAGGTTGGTATAACTGGATCGCTCAGGGGTGTGAAAAATCCACACCCTTGAGCAATGCAATTAAATTAATAACCTAATCCCTGGGGTAGACAGCACTAGGTTTATGGGAGAATTCTCCCTCTGACTTACATGCCACTTTTTGGGAAGAGGGAGTACTTATGTTGATGGGAGAACCCTCCCATCTACATAGGTCGTGTCTTCACTGAGGTGCTACAGCAGCACAGCTGTGCCACGACAGTATTTTACATGTAAACAAGCCCTAAGTGTCTTGATTCCAAGACCTTTGCGTTAAGTCCAACAGCCTATTCTTTACATATTACAAAAAAGTACATATTAATGTTTATAAAAGCTAAACTACATGTTGCCTTTAATTAATAAAGGACATCTGCGCCATACACCAAAATGACTGAAGTGTGCTGTAAGGATTTTTTTTTTTCTTTTTTAAACAGAAGAGAAAATTGCCCTATTGGAAATACATGAATGGTACATTCCTTCAGGAAGAAAACAAATTACTTCTCCAGCAGCCAATCTCAGTTCCCCAGGGTTCTGAGAGCAGCATGAGATGATACTTTCTTGTGTTAGACTGTTGGGGATTTGAGAACATTGATTGACCGGTGAGGAAGCAATGGGTAAAATCCACAGTAGCTTTTTTATATGGCAATTACACAACAGCTGCTGAATAGGCTTCTTCAGAGTCATTATAGCGGATGCTTTGAACGCATATTGCAACTCACATTAAAATGTAGGTATTGTAAATCTTAACAGGTCCATCCATTGATATAATATTAGGCTTGGAGAAGCGTCAGTAGCCAAAGCAGATCAATAAGACAACTTTTTTTGCTACAGTGCAAAGCACAGCTTGGAAGCATGACTGTATTAGGTTTTTGAGCAGGAGTTTTCAGAGAGGATAGAGGGCACATTGATTACTGAAGGAGGATTCTCTGGAGTGATGGCCAGTGGAGATAAGGACAAGTTGTTGATCTAAAGGAACTTTTTTCCGAGGGTGTTTGGTTTGTAAGAGTGCTGCTGAGAGGCAGAAGAGTTAATGTTGCCACAATTCTGAACATCCTGGGATGTTTGTGGTGCTGTTACTAGTTAAATTGCACTAGTGTCCAAATACAGATGCAGTTGCTGCTCTGTTTAGGACATTCATGGGTTTGTCTACTTTCTTTAAGCCTAGATTACTGAAACTAAAGGTGTATTGTGTTTCAGCATTCTGAGAACGTGTCATGATATAGGAATGAAATGTTCTCATGCCCTGATTTGGTGACAGTGTGAAGAAGCTATCTTTACAATAATGTAGTGGAATGCCTCAATGCAATTAGTTGCCCCACAGCACAGATACAAAGATAGCGACCTCATCCCAAGTCCCTGTGTGAGTGCTGGAAGCTTTAACTAATAGTGAAGAACCTTAAACTAAGGCAAATGAAGATTGGGTTCTGCATGATTGGATTTTCCTCCACTTTTTGATGCTCTGCGGAATTTAAATGAGTAACCAGTATTTCTTGGGCTGTCCCTGCCCTGTGGTATTATGTGTCTCAAATACAGCCATGCTCAGTATCAGCTGGAAGTACTTTCCTAACCAAGGAAATTGCTAGAGATATCTATGTGACAGAACAACCTATGGCAAAGTTATAGAAAGTTAAATTTCCCATGGGACTATGTCATCATCATATTTAAATTGGAATCCTTGAAGCTAGAAGGAACTGTAAAGTAAGGAATAATACAGAGATGAACATACTGGTACACTGACTTCTGAATATACGCCTTGGAATGTTTTTTTTGTGGTTATGCAATAATCGTTTGGGCCCCTGTTTTCAAACAGATGCATGTGCTGATTGGACATAGAAATCAGGGTTGTGTGATGGGCAGCTGGTATTAATTCATGAAAAATGTCAAAGGAAATGAATTTTATTTTTTTTGTAAAGGACATTTTTCATCCAAAAACATTTTAACCAAAAAATGTTGACCCGTTCTAGTATCTGCCTGAAACTGGTGTGCACAGCATTGCATGCAGACATTTGCATTCAGCTGTTTGAACATTTGGGCTTTCATTTAGTTTTTAAATTGCACTGTTAACTACAACAAAAAGAAAAAAATACAATGGGAGATGTTTTTGTGTGCTGGCTTAAAAGGTATTTCTTTTATATTCGACCTAATTAATATAGATTTCAAAACATTCAAATCAACAGTGTTTCTTTTTTCTAGGACTGAAGCCACTTCAGGGAATGGGGATGTATACTTTGCTTAGCCTACTAGTGGAGAGTCAATGCTGTATTCTTTTTGCAACCTAAATTGGGAAACTCTTTTCTCAATAGACGATTTGAGTGCTCCAGGTCTACACGCTTGGGCCTTAAGTTTTGAAGCCACTTTCAGTCTAAATTTGCCTCCTGTTTATTTTTGTCTTAATTCCTATCACCTACACTGTATATTTTTGGGCAGGCAGCTCAGTTTCTAAAGCATATCCTGGCTTGCGACCCAACTGCACAAAGTCATTTTAATACTGGACAATGAGCTGAGCTGGGGCCTGATAATGACATGTCTCGGTGGCCACAGCATTAGCTAACACAATCATTTTATTTTTAAAGGTTATAATCATGGTAAACTCTGATGGCCTGTTGTTGGGAACAGTAGTTTGCAGGTAATATAGTTTATTGAGCAGAAGCAGGCATTTGTGTTACTCTCATCCATAGAAACCAATAACAGCTAATAACTTTAATATAGTAAATCTCTAACATAGTCGGCTGAAGCTAGGATTTGTCTTTTGTGGAAAGCCTTCTGCTGTGCCCTGCAAACACAAGCTGCTATAATGACCTCAGGTCTTTTTTAGCTTTTATTCAAAGTCACTGAGTTGTTTATGATTCAGTTTCCTTCCGCATCTCAGCAATAAATACAATGTAGTGCAGACCAGTAATTCTGCCATTCAAGCAGCAAAAACAACATGCCAATCCAATGAATGGTTCCCTCGCACCATTTTTATTATACAGTGAGGGCTTTTTCCCTTTTTGTCAGAGAATGCCATCCTTCAGGAGTTATTTTACAAAAAACTAGAGAGCCCACTAGGAGGTGGATGACAGTTTGCAGGGAAGATAGTTTATAAATACAGTAGAGCAGGGTGAATAGCTGGAATGATTATTCAAGAATATTTTCCTGAATTCTAATTTGGTCACATTCACACACCATTTTATTTCACTTTCTGAAAGCAGATTTTTTGGTTTCCTGGATATAGTGATGGTTCTTTGTGGAAATATCCATATTCAGATGAGAGCAAGGCACATAGATGCTGGTATTTGCTGTTTGCTATTCATGCTGGAAGTGTTCACCCCATCTCAATATAACTTCACTTACCCAACCAAGAAACTGAAACATGTACCTGTATTTCTTTGGTGACCAATCACACATGAGGTATAATGGATAGTGTACACTCAGTGATATAGTTAAAGAGAATAGTTTGCAGACAATCCATAATCTTAAATGTTTGCATAGTATCAGAAAATTATGGACAATCCAATGTGTACAAATCAAAATCTGTGCACAGCTAGTTTGTAAACAGAAGTGGCTAAATTCACTAAATGCTCACTATATATAACTTGCCCATCTCTAATGTACTCTATAAAGCAAAGAGGAACACAAATTTCTTTTGCCTTTCTCTAGTCACACAAACAGCAATAGTATCTGCAAATGTAGTAGAAAGAAGCTTGCACCAATATTCTACTACAGCCCTCAGCTTTAAAGAAAATGTTGTCTGTCAGCATTTTTGCCAAGGAGATATTTTTCCTCCATTGGCTTTACCATGTGGTCATTTCTAGATCAGAGAGTAACACTTACAGGGGGGAAACAAACAACTATAAAAAGATTGGCTCAAAGATTTATCATCCCTGTTAGATATGATAGTATTCCACATTACAAAGCAGATGCAGACCATCTGGATGCTGGTTTCAAACCAGTCTCATGCTCTGACTAAGACCAGGTTACACTGCTGCAGAGAGTTATGTGTAGATGTTGTACTTTCCCCTGTAGAAATACAACAGCCAAAAGAGGAAGGAGCTGCACACTTTTCTATTTAGAGTCCTTTGTTGAGATGGTCAGGGATGAGAGCACAGTTTTCTTTCTTTAGCAGAAAACTTCTTTTTAAACCCACTGCTCAGAAGAAAAAAATAAAATAAATGGTAGGGTCAGGACTATGAAAGCTGAGATATGGAGAGAACAGAAAACAGTCTAGGACACTGATAGGATTCTGAGGGAAGACAGAATGGCTATGTCTACACTAGAAAAGTTAAGTCGACTTTTGTTAAGTCGACTTTAATAAGGTCAACTTTAAGTCGACTTAAAATCGACCTTATTAAAATTGACTTAACAAGTGGCAACACTTTAAGTCGACTTAGTCCACTTTGTTAAGTTGATCTAACTGCTCTTAGGTCGACTTAACAAAGTGGACTTATGCGTCCACATTGGGCTTAGGTCGACCTAAGGAGGCTTAAGTCGACCTAATGAGTGGTAGTTATAAAGTCGACTTAAACTTTCATTAAGTCGACATAAGGAATTTCTTAAGTCGACTTAATGAAAGCCTAGTGTGGACGTGGCTTAATTTAAGTTGACGTAAGCCTCCTTAAGTTGACTTAAATTGCCAGTGTAGACATAGCCAATGAGTGTAACTGAGAGAGAAGGAGGAGATGATCCTGAAGATGGAGGGCAGAAGGATCCTGGATGTAAGACAGGGGCCTGAACGCAGAGAAGGCAATATTGAAAAAGAGGATGGGGATGGAATTTTGTAATCAGAAAGTGAGAAATAGATGAAAGGGATTCTGACAGCAAAGAGAGGGAGAAAGCCTTGAGAGTATAAAGAGGCATGGCCAAGAAAGCAGAAATGTTGCAACAAGATAAATAACAAAGGGTAACTTCATTCTTCTGGGCATATGTCTATTTAAATGTGTGGGGTGTGCATGTGTGTGTGTGTGTGTGTGTGTGTGTGTGTGTGAATGGGGGGGAATGACACCACCAAAGTGCAAAGTGCACAGGGTAACTGCACTGCAGCTAGGAAAGAAGTATAACTTCAACACGAAAGCAGGAATGAAAGACCCATAGCAGAAGTGCTGTGGCTGCTCTGTTTATTAGATTTTACAATGAGGTTTGTTTCATTCCATTATACAAACAAACATCATTTTATCAGAGTCTAGCACATCCTATTGTCCTTCTGCTTCTGTTTCCCCTGCAGCTGATGCACTGCATTGATAGCTCCTACCCTAATATATAGACTCCATTATTATGATTCTGCAGTGCACTAAGACTCAAAGAGAGAGAGAGAGACAGCAGCAGGAACTTGACTTTGATAGTGGTGTTGCTGCTGCAACAGGAGGAATAAAAGCCCTTCAGAAAAAGGGAGGCACAGCACACCTCCAGCTGCTCCTAATTAGGGTGTTCAGTACATTTTGTCAAGAAACCAGATAAAGTACTGAAGGAACCCATTGGGCAAAGCAAAAAGCCGGTGATACAATGGAAATGGGGGCCCAGAACAAAGTGTGACTCTCTTTTCCTAGCTTCAAACTTGTTATTGGCTGTAGTGCTGTAATGATAGCAGCTTTCTGTTATATGCTCCTTTGTGGTATCCACTGTGTGGGAATCAAGGATGAATTGATGGACTCTGGGCCCCCTAGAAAGCTTGGTAGCAAACCTCTTTGCTAATGGATAGCCTGGGCCTGGAGACAGTTCCCTTTGCTAGCACAATTGTGCAGACCTAGAAAGTGTGGTTAAAAAAAAAGGGTGAGGGGGACTGCAGAAAGGTCTTTCTCCATATTCCCAGTGGAGACCTGTGAGCAGCAATAAAAAGAGAACTAAGGAGCATCATAAATGTGAGAAAGGATGGGCAGAAATAATGTAAGGGCTTGATTCCCTGTCCTTTTAATCTGCAATGCACCACTCTGCCATGACCGAGGATATAAACCCTACTTTAGCAGACCTGTTCTAGGACTGCAGAAGGTTCACCTAAAATGTCCAGCTTACACGTTCATAAAACCCTGAGAGACCTTTATCTGACAAAGAGCCTGAGATGTCTGATGCACTGAGAATGAAATTCAGAGATGGATATATTAGAGGGGAGGGGACAAAGAATAATATAGCAGTGCAAACCTTCCTGTTCTTATACATTCAAAGAAACACAGTCAGATAATCCAAAGTACCCAAATTGTATTCAGTTTACATATTGTGGGCCTGACTCTCATGTTCTGAAGAATGAGATGGCTGAGGCTCCGTTATGCATTGATGATAGAACTGCAGGCATAAACACCATTCTGAAAAACGATTTAAAGAAAGAAGCCCACAAATGTCTTTATCATAATCCACTTAGGATATGGACATCTGTGGGCATCTAATGTGTGTATAAAAAAGGAAAAGCCCTTTTCTGGAGGAGAGATTTTTCCTTTTTGGAGCTAGTGTACACCCAACAGTATGTTTAATTATGACATTGTACAAGCTAACACCTCCATTGGAAACTGAGTAAAAAATTATACTGCAATTTGGTCACTGTTTCCCAGTTATTTTTGGGGAGCACCCATATTCAACCCTCCGCACATATACAAAACTAGATCATTAAAACTTAGTGATATCGCAGTGAATCCAGGGGTTAACTGGGAAAGGGATGATGACAGAACTTCCGAGATTGGACAGGAATAGTTAAGGGAACTGATTTTGTCAAGGATCCTCAAAATTTTGGTCAATGATACTATAGCATTTATTTACAGGCCATAATATTGTGAAAGTTGATAGTGACAGAGACTAAGGCTTGGTCTACACTTACAGCGGTTTTTGATGACAGTTGAAAGGAGATACTCAAGCTATGTAAAATAACTTGTGTATCTCCCTTCAACTTGGCCTGATGCCTGATGCCTACTTGCTGCAGTGGTGTCACTGCACCAAGTTGAAAGGAAATGCCCTCCCTTCAACTTAGCACTACTCTTTTTCAGGGGGTGGACTTACCAGGTCGACTTCCCAATCGATTGAATGGGTCTTCACTGACCTGTTCAATCAATCTGGAAAGATCGATCTGGCACCACAAATTTGCCGCCATCAGTGTAGATTGGCCTAACAGAACAGACACAAAATTCCATGCTTGCATGCAGCTTAACTGTTCTCCATTCTTTAATAGATATGCTTAATGAACTGTAGATTAACTCTATTCAATTTTAGAGAGAACAAATTCCACCTGACATACAAATAACACGTCCATCAACCATATCCAAGTGAAGAATAAGAACAATATTTTCAGATATACCGGCCTCTGGAAACGGTATTGATGGTTACATTGCTTTGTGTAAACATCTTTTAGAAAATGTGCAGAACTGATTGGTTCACTCACACATTCTGTGGGATTGACACATCGTTCACTTTATTCTTGAGTATGGTAAAGAGCTAGAGGATATTGAAAATAATATTCTCAGAGCACCATCAATTACCAAAAAATATCATCCTTCTGATACTTACTTTCTGCAACACAGTCATGAAGCAGAGGACAGTTAGACTGGATGCAGACAAAGCATAGTTACTTCAATCACCAGGCCAGTGCTTTAATAATATGGAAAGGAATGCAGAAGACTACCGTAACATGCTGTAAACAACGGCAGGAGATGATAGTCTGGCCACTTGGTGGAGTCCCACCCAAATTATTACATGCAAAGGAGGCTGTTAGAGCCAAGTTCCACAGAATGAGAATGCAGTAGCAACCAAAGTCATCTGGGCAAGGTAAATCATTTCAGATGAGTCTTGTTGGGACCTTTGTGTCCTTCCTTGAGCCATTAGCCAGCAGTCCATGAATTCGCTCTCTCAGTGAAATGCATAAAAGTATGTGTACATGTTCCCTGAGGACACTGAGAAGAGGATATAAATTATAGCACTAGTGCTGGTAATCTAGCTGACTGTCCACAGATTCCAGGCTGAGATGCTTGAGCATTTATTATCTGCTGAGATAGATATGCTTATTGAGCTAGGAAATTCTGCAGTCTTGACTTGCTTTTTACTCAGGCAAATTCCCTGTGAGAGCATGTATGAGTAAAACCTGAGTGAGGACCTCAGGATTTGGTTCAGAAATTTCATTTTTGGTTATAGCAATGGGGAAGGAGATTTTGGTTTGTTCAAAGAAGTCTAAAATGTTTTCCAAAGCATCTGTAATAGGACTGTTTTCTGGTTTCCCCATCACAGTTTCTTGGCCATTATAGCCCTCTTGCATTTTAAGTGATTTAGTATTGTTTAGCTTTGGTGTGTCAGTAAATAAAGACATGCTCAATCCCCCTGCTCAAGTTTTCTGCATTTCCGTCATAACAAGTCATATGATTCCAACTGCACAACACTTTGGTATTTGCTGCATGCTTTCTCAATAGTGGGGAACTCATGGTATATAAATCTTCCTTGTGCTTAATTTTGCATGCAAAATTGTTTCTACAGCACTTAGCCAGCACTTATGCCCATTGCTGTAACAGTTTCAATTGTAGTTACTTGTTAAACACATAACACTGAATTTTCATTGTCATGCATAGGGACCCACAGCACTCATATAATAACCAAATAGAATATCTCCAATGGCTGGAGATGGGGCAATCAATGGGGAGAGCCTTGAGTTATTACAGAGAACTCCTTCTCAAATGTCTGGCTGGTGGATCTTGCTCAAGTGCTCATTTCTAAATGAGTACCATAATCAGGGTTGGGAAGGAAGTTTCCCTCAGGTCAGATTGACAAAGACCCTCAGCTGGGGGTGGGTGGGTGTTTCTTTCTTCCTCTGCAGAATGTGGCACAGGTCACTTGCTAGTTTAATTTAGAATAAGTGGTGTAATCTCTGTAAATTGCAGTCCTTAAATTAATATTTGAGGACTTTGGTAACTCAGTGATAAGACTATAGCAAGAGTGGGTGGGTGATGTTTGCGGCCTGCGATGTCCAGGAGGTCAGACTGGATGATCATGATGGTCCATTTTTGGTCTTAAAGTCTATGAGAACTGCTGTAGGCACTGGTAGAGCCCTGCATGGATACAAAAATGTGGATCCGCAACCGATCCATATCTGAGACATGTAAGCACGTACCCGATCCGCAATCTGCATCTCCATGTTTTGTGGGTATCCGCAACCGCCCCACCCCTGCCTTGCAGCAGCTCCGCTCCGCTTGGCTTCTCACGTCATTACACTGTGCTTCTGTTTTGTGTTCCTGCCTGTGTGTGTTCTGTAATGTAACAACTTAAAAGCAGGGGCTTAGTAAATATGCACACACTGTTTTTATTTTAAACAACATTATAGAGAGTCCTAAGGATCCTGGTGCAACCTCTGTGTGTTCTTCTGGGGCAGCTGCCTGTCAGTTCCTGGATTGTTAGAGAGCAGCAGCTGCCTCACACAGAGCCGGGGGAAGAGGGCAGCACTAGCCAGCAGCTCCCGATACTGTTTGTTCAGAGCCCTGCTGGCCCTGATCATCTGGTCATTCCACCTACTAGAGAGAAGATCAGGTCACTCAACTGTTCAGCATAGGCAAGGTAATTCATTCAGCTGAGGGATCAGATTGGGAGGCTGGCAGCCAGGGAAGGGGGGAAGCAGCAGCCCATCATCTGCTGATGTGCGTGAGCTCTAGCGAGCTAGGTTCAGGGAGTCTGAGAAACAGCTGAGAGGGGAGACAGTTGCCAACAGCTCCCAGTGTTTTTCAGAGCCTTTGCTGGCTCTGATCTGAGCAACTGTTATTCTGTCTGGGCTGGGCTGGGAAGTCTGGGCTGCTGCAGTTTCTCAGCTGATCAGTGGAGGTGGGGACTGGCCATTGAAACCGAACACCAGCTCTGACAGGCTGGGCTCTGGCTCTCACAGTCTGGAGTCAGAGACTGAAGGACAGCTGGGGGCGGGACCCAGGACCCAGACGAGCCAGTAAAAGTCTGATGCTGTTCAGAGCCCCAGCTAGCCCAGATCTAAGCAATTCTTATTCCACCAGGGCTGGCCATGTGAAAAGGGGGCTGCTGAGATCGCTTAGCTGTTTGGTGCTGGGGGGAGTGGCTGGCAGTGGGGGAAGTGGGAGGGGGAGCAACTGTTACTCCATCTGGACTGGCCCCTGGATTCAGTCAGGGCTGCAGCTGTAACCAATCAGATGTTCTGGGTGGAGCAATGGTGCTCTCTGCACGTACAGCCCTGACCAGATAAAAATAGTATCCACACTCGAGCCGCAAACTGCAGCACAGGGTCTGCAGATATCCGCATTTGCACCCGTGGATGCAGATATCCGTGGATAAGAAGTGGATATCCGCGGATCTGCAGGACTCTAGGCACTGGTTCCCACATAGACCCCTGGGCACAGGACCAGTACAAGGCCTACGCACTAATATCCTTGTTCTAGTTGTTTACATAGGTTTGAATTTCATGCATAGGGACCCACTCTTCCAGTGGCCCACATACATAAAACTAAAGCCAGCACCCAATTAGTAGTGCCAGGAGCCACACAGCCCACTTTCTCTAATGCCTCTTCTTCCCTTTTCCTTGTCCTTGCCTGACACTGTGACTAATGGTACACCAGCAGTGATTCACCGGAGAGGGAATTCTTATGGCGCCTACTGGTTATGGTGGGTTGTGCAATGACCAGCATATCCAGAGCCTCAGGGAAATGAAGCAGAGTCACTGCAGTACTAATAAAAGATTTGAGCTCTAGTGGGCTCTAGGGACTTGTCTATATGAGGAAGATAGTGTGCTCTAAACTCAGTTGTGAATTTAAAGCACACTAGCTACTCTGCACTAACCCCCCAGGTGGACACTCGCATATGATTAGGCTCCTTGCACTTCCAAAGTACACTAAGCTCCTGTGCACAAAGGCACACTTAGTGCACAGTAAAAGAGTTTTTATGGGAAGTTGGGGAAGGGGGGAACTAGAACACAACACATCAGCTGCTGCAGTTTTTTTATGCATGTTGGCACGTCCCTCGACCATCTTCAAGATTTCAGACTGTTCCGCCCACTCTGAGCATAAAGCTTTCTGAGTTGATACAAACACGATTAGGTGTTAAATAAACAGTTCAAAGACAATATTCAGGCTATGATATAGAGCCCTGGTTTTACCCAATATCAGCCTTAAGAGACTCCCGCAATCATATATTCTTATGCACACTGTGCTTAGTAAGCCATTGTTGATTGTTTTATATTATATTATAAAACAACTAAACAGAACAAGGATAAGGAATTTAAAAACAAAAAAACCTTACAACTTCCCTGCCCTGTTTTCTGTTGAAAATAACAGAAAGACTTTCGCATTAGCTCACAATACAGTACTCAGAGATGAGACAGATGCTAGCCAGAAACCTTAGTTTTCTTAAGTATGTTTACACAAAGGCATAACTATTATCCTTAGATCTGCTCTATCCTCTATAAAAGTTTCATGCAGTGGTAAGAAGGAATGTGCTGTAGGTTTACTCGTCATGTGTCATTATGTTAAATGTTTGCTCTAAAGAAGGCCTTTAATTGCCAGCTCAGATTTGATAACTAATGAGGCCCCAAAAACCTGTTCAAGGAAAAAAAAAACCACAAGCCTCTTCTGGAGCAATAAGGTTATGTCAGCGCATAGGTACCATGGGTAGGCATAATTCTTGTCTCAGGAAAACATAATGAGCATCATGACAGCTTTACTTCTTTAAAAAGACAACTAGATTTGGTCAGAAATGTCAAGTTAGAAGAAAGGGAATGAACTTTGTATAACAGGGCTCCCAGTTAGTCTGCTTTAAGGCATAAACAAAGCAATCAGGCCTTCTTCCCTGCACCCCTCCCAGCCCCTTTTCATAAGCAAGGACAGGACTCTGTTTTCAACAGCTTTTCTCATGTGAGAATAAATTGTAGAAAAAAGTTCACATTAGACAATCATTCCTGAAACACACATATTTAAATTAGCAAGGGAATGCTCTGAAGAAGAGCATAGTAAGATTCAAGTTAAGGGAGGAATTCATATTGGAGCTTCCAGACACCCAGAGGCTCTGCCCCTGTTTCTATGCTTCTTTGTGGCCTAATTTACATACCACTGTCTATCTTAAATAATGAGTAAGGAGGTGTGGAACCATGGCCCCATCTCTTCCTTGTCCTCTCCACCTCCTCCTCTGGGAAGCATCATGTACCATGAGAGTAATACCATGAGAGTTACTATCACCTGGCACTTATTTGGACCATGCAAAGAAAAGACAATTCATTATACTCTGCTCCCCACTATACATCCAAATAAAGACCAGTCAGACCCCAGTTCCAAGTGACTGGTATGATAAAGATGCATTGAAATCTTCAAGGGACTTCTCTTCTGATAGCTTCCTTAGGTAAATGAATAGAGCTGGTTGGAAAAGAAGGGAATGAATTTAATGAAATTTTTTTCCTGATTTTTTTTAATATTCAAAATGCGGACAGCTCTATAAGGTGTTTTGTTGAAGGACTTCCCCATTTTTTAAAATTTGGAAATCTCATCAAAATTTTCAATGGTGAAAACTTGTAACAATTCTGTCCCTGAATTACAGCTCTCCTCTAGTTACTGGCTTTGTTAAGGACTTTAGCCAATCTGCAATAAAGAAAACAGGATCCACCTATTGTTAAAATAATCCTTCCAAAGACATCTCTCTATTTGAAGGGATTTAATCAATGGGAGTGGGGGGCTACAGAAGTAAGATGCACCCCACAAAGCAGATGCACAGCCTTGCTTTGAGAACTAGGGCCCCATATGCTAGGCGCTGTATAGATACAATGTCAGAGACTTTCCCTGCTCCAAAGAGATTGAAGCTTAAATAAAGTAGGTTGGCAAGGAAACAGAAGCACAGAAAGGGGAAGTGTCCTTCCCAGAACCATTCAGCAGCTCAGTGGCAGAGCTGGAAATGGAACCTGTGTCTCTTGAGCCATTTAAGTGCCTTATTCATTAGATTATGCTGTCCCTAATGATATTTCCTTTTCATCATGTAGCCAAAATAGAGCTGTTTTCTGGCTAATCCCAGAGCTGTTCTATGCACAGATCTCCCATAGTCTGCAGTGAGAATTCAGTGTGAGGAGTAAGATTTGCGAAGTTCAGCCCTTAGTTTATAGTCATCCTCAGAAACTATAGCTGGATGAAAAAACTGGTTATAAACCCCGCTGAATCTTCTACCCATATCTAGAATCAAACTCATTTGTCTTTTGAACTGGGGAGAATTTGAATAATGGCTGGTCCCTGCTTCCTCCCCTTTTGATGATAGGATCAATTTCTATATATACCAGGAACTGGATTTTTTTTGTTTTGTTTTGTTTTTTAAACACTACACAGCAAATTCTAATGGATACAAATTCATGACTTTTTTTCTTATAAGCGGTTGATTTCTAAACCTGCCACTGTTATATCCGCAAAGCTTTTTGGAGGTATAAGTTGACAAATCAGCTAGCACTGGCAAAGAGAACATATTCCCTTATTTCAAAGGGGGAGCTGTGTCAGTCTAGTTCAGCAAAACAAACAAGGAGTCCCATGGCACTTTTAAAGACTAACACGTTTATTTAATTACATGAGCTTTCGTGGGAGAAAATCCCATTTCGTCAGATGCTTGAAAATGGGGAATTTACAGAATGTAAAAGTGCCACAGGACTACTTGTTTGTTTTGCATTCACTTTTTTGTTTCACATTTGAATTAACGACTGAGCCATTTTCTTACTCAGAAAAGTGTTCACCGTGGAAATGTGCAATATGGGAATGCAAATAGCCCACACAATATATTAGGCAACCATAAACAAATGAAGATTCGCACAGATGTAATTAAGAACAGAAAATACAGACCTCTGTGCAGACCGTGATTTACAGTCACCTGCCTTGAAAGCTCAGATTAGATTGCATATTGTTTGATTACCAAGCTGGTTTTCCAATGCAAACCTGCTGGATCACCAGGTCCACAGAACTGTGTGAAATAGCCAATAACTTTGGAGTCAACATTTTAAGGGAGGATTGGTTTACTAATGTCTGAAAAATTAAACAAAATATTGCAGGAATTAGTTGTTTTAATCAAAAAGGCAAGCAGAACAATATTTTTATAGAAACAATTTCTGATTGCATGATAGTTTGACTCTGCCAAAAGTTGCACAAATAATTAGTGACATCCTCAAATGTGCAGTGTTGTGATACAGTGGCCATGCAGAATTTATGAGTGTGTATGGACATAACAGAAGGTTTTGCAAAGTACATATGAGCAAAATTGAACTGTAATATGAGGCTATACAGTTATATCTCTTTCACTGTTAATGCCAAGAACTGAACAGTCGGGACTGCCATACCAGTTTGGATAAAATAAGAACTAACAAACCATAATACATATCAAAGCTCTTTCCAGCCTGGGAAGTTTGGCCAATTTCTCTCTCACACACAAACTGTTTTTCATTTCTTTGTGTCTCTGTTTCCAGCCAGGGCCAGAAGTGAAAGTGACAAAATGTTGAGAAAAAGCTATTCTCATATTTCCAGCCTAATGGGAAGCAGGAAGTGCCAGAAATCTCATAAAAATACATAGTTTCATGAGATTTCAGGAAGTGCAGATGGTTCAGAGAGGCATCCAACTGTAAGGTTAGAGCCTTCTGAGATTTCCCTATCATGAATTAATATTCAAAATGTATATCAACCAGCAGATGTCTCTACAGCCCCTTGATAAATAGTGATGGTACACATGGTGGAAAATTAAAAAGTGGTTAGATCTCTTAAAAATATACTACTCTAAATGTCAAGTTTCCATAGAAAACTGAAAAAGCATTCCACAGTTACTGACAACATTGGATAGTATGTTTTTTTCTAAGGAGTAGAAAGTTTTACAAGCAGTAACCTCTGGATGCAAAGTGCATTCTGTAAATAATCTGAACGAGCAAGGTCCTGATTTTTGCATGTTTGTCTAAACTTCTTTGAAGGCAATTTTCTTCATCCAATACTCCATTAGGGTATAACTTGTCTGTGCAGGAGACAGAGCTTTCTGACGTGGTGATCCAAGACTGTTGAACGAATTCTCACAGGAAATAAGGACCAACACATACCTCACCACCTTCTGCTCCAACCTCATCTCCTTGTTAACATAAGCACACAGCAACATATAAATAATCATAAAAAACCCCAGAATGACACATTCTACTGCACACACAATTCTCCCCCTCAAGTGTGGATGTAGGGAAAATGAACTGTAAGGGATCCTTAATGCAACTGGGAGCCGCTCAGCTATTGTGTTGATGAGGACAGTACCAGAACCTCTATGGAACAGAATAGAAATGCATCTGAGAATAGTGCACATAATAGCTACCCACAGTAAATTAATTTTTAGGTCTAGGAAGATGAAATTTGCAACAGTGTTTGGTTCATAAAACCTGTGATCTCCTGTTTGTGTCTTACTGGTTGTACCCTGTTGGAATTCAGATATTTCTCCTGACTAAACATGGATGGAACTTGCGCTCTGATACATTACCAGTCCTCCACCCACACTTGGTTACATTTGAAGAGCCATATTCTGAGCTTTACCATCTGAATAGAGCATCTCAGGAAAGATAGTCCATGTGGGGGAAGGGCAAACATTGCTTTATGCCATATATGTCCATCCCAAATTCTGGACTGGTCCAGGGGCCATTGTGGTCCCTATCATAACTTTCAGTTGTTCCCTGCAGCTCCCACTGGAGCCATCCCATGTACCACAGTAACTGTAGCATCTCAGTCCTGGCCTCTGATCTCACTCTTGACATGGCCCTATACAGGGGCATGAAAGGAAGTTGATAGGGCACAAGAATAACTATAGTGTCTTGCTTTGTATGATCCCTGTGCCAGGAGAATTTCTTGTGTGTCTGGGGGAAGGGGAGATGAGTGTCTGGGTTCTAACTCCTGTGTGCGCCACCAGAGTGGCATAAATTGGCTGGACTGAAACTCAGAATCACAGGCCAAGAGCCTGCTCCTACAAGACAGAACGTGCCCTTAACTGATGTCAAAGGAAGCAGAGAGCACTCAGCATCTTGGGCCCACACAATTCTCATGGAGTTATGGGACTATGTGTGGGTTAATGCCCATGTATTAGAAACTACTGCATTTACCCCAGTTACATATTTACACATTGCTTCACAGAGAAAAATTAGCCCATAAATCTCTGCTCTTGATACCGTCCTCAGAAGGCAACAGGTGTATATGACCCCATTATCTCCAATTCAACAAGCTTCTCTTGAATTTCTGACACTTATTGAAATAAAGAAACTCATCTGGTTCAGGTAAAGGAACAGGAATGTCTGTTCCTCTTCTGGTACTTGTTTCAAAATAAATAACAAAGAAGATTCTTCCTTCCCTTCCCCAAGTGAAGTGGCAGATTATTATGTTTTGCATAGTGAAAAAGCCAGATGGCAGTAGAAATCTTTATTAAATGAAATATGTTTGTGTAAAAGGTTTTATTCCCCTTTCTTTAATTTCCTGGTACCAGATTTTATTCTCCCTATTTGTGTTTACAACAGATAAGTAGCAAAATATGTATAAGTTTTTCAGCCACTTCATGAAAATGTTGCATTTGATACCTGTGATATATGATATATGATGCTGACACAGGAAAATTAGCTAGTGTTGCTACAGAACTTCATCTTAATTATGAAAATTCTTAATTTAAATGTAGGGCTGAGCATACAAAATACAGTACAAGACCATCTGTTAGTTTTCCATCTGGGCTCATTTGCAAAATACATTCTGTTTCTCCCCACTATTTATAATCTTCCCTGGAAAACAAATATGACTAATCTATGGCACACTAAAGATAGCTATTTGCATGTGGCTTTTAATAGAAGTGGCTGCCTGGTTTGTAGTAGTAACAGACAAATGTATTTGACTTTGCATGCAGGTGTAAGAACTAACATGGCTACTAGTTGTAGAAAAAGCTTCACTTGGGGCAGGTTTGTACCAAAAATAAATGAAAATCCTAGAGGCATCTTAGTACATCATCCAAAGGGAGGCGATCCTTAATGTCATTCGGAAGAGTTAGCATTTAAAACCTTGTGGACATGATTTTCCGAAGAGACTAGTGATTTTGACTGCCCAGCTTGAGCCACCTTATAGGGGCCTGATATCCAGAAGGTGCTGAAAGTACGCTGCACTTCCTGAAAAATCAGGCTCTTTTAAATGTTCTTCAAGCTGAGCATCAAAAAATTAAGACACCCAAATCACTAGTCCCTTTTGAACATCTTGGTCTATATCTAAAAACCCAAATCACTATAATACTAGCAATAATAATGGGTTCTTGTAGCAAGGAGCTGTGGCCTTCTACAGAGCCTGGCCTAGGGTTACCAGACGTCAGGCAAAAGGAGGACATGCTCTCCTTTTTTAACCTTCATGTCCTCCGTCCGGCAGTTAATCTGCCCCCTAAGAATATTTCTGTTGTTCAACTTGCTCTCCATTTTTTTCATGCTGCCATGCATTCATTAATCATTACCCATTTTCCATGACATAATATGGTAATGACAGTTATATTAATACTACATTTTCTCCATGTCCTCCTTTTCATACTTCCCTGTCCTCCTTTCCATGCTTTGGTATCTGGTAACCCTAGCCTGGCCCAGAAGATGGACCACAACCCACTTGCTGGACAGAGCCAGGAGCTGCAGGGCTCAGACCCTGTAAGGAGAGGACAGAGGCCAAGACAAGAAGCAGAAATACAAAGCCAAGCCTAGCAGCTCAGTCAGAGGAAGCCGCTGCAGGAGTAGGACTCTTCTTCCACTGGGCTGCGGCCTAAGCCTGACCCAGGCCCCACTAAAGGGAAGTCCGACCTTCCCATTGGCAGGAGTCTCAAGGGTTGGCCAGGGCTACTGGGCCCAAGCGATTGAGAAGGGCTGCCAGGGACCACTGACTCGGAAGGATTATTTGTTGCCGTCAATGACCTAGAGGAGCTGCCCATCATCTGGGACCTGCTGGAGCTGCCTGAGCCCTGTGAATGGTACTGGTCGACCTGGCGGAGAGGTGCGCAGAGGCCCTTGTAGACTCAGGTTGTGGCCAGACCTTCATCTTGAGGGGGCTGGTCCCTGAAGATGGGCCCGTCCTCAGGCAAGTTGGACTCCAATGCATTCATGGGGACCTAAGAACCTACCCCTTGCTTCCCGTCCCCATAATCATTGGATGAGTAACATGGGACTGGCACACTACTTACCAAACCCCGTTATCTTGGGCCAGGACTGGCCTGACTTTGCTGGGGTACTGTGGAGAGCAGGCCACCAAGGAGCCCCAGAAGACACAGCACAGGAAGGAGAAACCCTAGGTGGACTCAGTCCCTGCCCAGAGAACAGAAATCTAGATCCCTCCTCGGGCCATCCCAGTGACCCAGAGGCCCCCAAGGGAACAGCACCCTTGCTGACAGATGATCACCACAACCTGATGGAACCTGGGGGTGATTTTTGCCAGGATCAATGAGGGGATCCCACCCTCAGCTGGGCATATGACCAGTTGACCATCATGGTTGGAATGGTGACTGACCCCCAATAGGATGTGCAAAAGCCATGGGTTGAACTAAGGCAGGGCCAGCTTTATTGAATGGAGAGGGATTCCTGTACCATGGAACTACAGGCCCAGTTGGTGGTACCCTGGGGCACATCAGAGATCTGTGCTCTGGTTGGCACATGACATCAATAAGTCCCTCGCCCACTTCTACTTGGGGTGCATTGTGAAGTATAGGAGTATTGTGCATTCTGTCCAGAGTGTCAGAGGGTCGCCCTGGCCAGTATCCTAAGAACCCTCCTAGTCCCCCTCCTGTTTGTCAGGACTGCATTTGAGAGGGTGGTGATAGAACTGGTTGGGCTCAGACCATCGCGGAGGAATTTATCATGTTCTTTGCCTGGGTGGGTTTTCCCCGAGAACTCCTCTCCAACCAGGAGACCAATTTCATCTCCCAGCTCCTTTGAGAGGTCTGTGACATCCTCAGGCTTCAAAAGCTCCAATCCTTGGTTTACCACCCCCAGACCAATGGGTTGGTGAAAAGTTTTAATTGAACCGTTAAAAGTATGCTATTGAAGTTCCCCCTTCCTGGCAGTACATGAAGTACCTCCACCCAGTTTTCCCCCTTTGAACTTTTGTGTGGCCAGCAACCCAGGGTGATCCTGAACCTGATGAGGGAGAATCGAGAGCAGGGTCCCTTGCAGACCTGGAGGCTTCTGCAACATGTTCTGTGGCTGCCAGAGCACCTACAAAAGGCAGGGACTTTGGCTTGGGAAAATGTGCAAGCATCCCAAGTTGCTCAGGCCCGAACCTTCTACCAGGACACCTGTGCCCGCACTTTTGAGCGACCAAATCCTGGTACTGCTCCCTTCTTGTGAATCTAAACTTCTGTGAAGTTATCAGGCAGGTAGGCCCCATAATCTTTGAAGTTAGACAGCCAGACTGGTGAAAGAAGAAGCAAGTAAATCATATCAACCTCTTGAAGCCCTGGTGTGAACGAGAGAGCCTAATGAATAACCCCCATCTCTCAGATCTGCAACCACAGATCCCAGAAAAAGCAGATCCCAGTGAACCCCAGCTAAGCGCTGACCTCTCTGAGACCCAGAGGTGACAAGCAAGCCATCTTCTGGAGATATTCATAAAAATCCCAGGAAAACCACCCAGATATACCATTGAATCCAAACCCATCCCAGTGAGGTGATGCCTACTATGACTAGGTCCCCCCCACACCACCCACAGGTGACTGTTGAATAGGAGGTTCAAGCCAGGTTAAAACTTGGGGTAATTGAGCCATCGAACAGTGAGTGGTGTAGCCCTATTAAGTTAGTCCCTAAAGTGGATGATGGATCATGCCAGTTCTGCATAGACATCTGTCACGTGAATGCCATCTCAAAGTTCAATGCCTACCCTATGCCTTGTGTAGACTTTATCAGTTCATCCAGATGCCCTTTGGCCTCCATAAGGCCCCCGTAACATTCCAGCATCTTGTGGACAGCTTCAAGGACCCCATCTGGATTATGCCACTGCCTACCTGGATGACATCATGGTATATGGTTGACACTGGGACAACCATCTTAAATAAGTGGTTGCCATCCTGAAGACCCTGCGCAATGCTGGCCTGACTGGGAACCCTGAAAGTGTCACACTGGGTGGTGAGAAAACACTTATCTCAGTTACACCCTAGGTCGGGGAACCCTGTAACCATTAATTGGGAAAGTGCAGGTGTGACAGGCTGCTCCCAAGATCCTGTCTGGTGTGCCACTATGATCCCTCGAACCCCACTCCTGAACCCCAGTTCACCTGAGTGAGTCCACACCAGCCACCAGCATGTAATTGGTCCCAGGCAGTGGGTGTAAATCCACTAGCCACACAGGCATTGGTTCCTAAGCAAGCACACCCAGCCCCAGACACTACACTGGGAGCCACTGCCTCACAGGGATTGGGACCCACTCCCAATCACCTTAGTCTCAAATCTGTCCACTTAACGAAGAAGTGGATTGTGCCCAGCCTCCCACATCCACGCCTCCTAAAGATCACACAGCTTTAGATAAAACAAATACGAGTTTATTGATCAGAGTATGATTTCAAGTAAGAACATGGCCAATCAAGGCAGAATCATACTATAAATGAGCCAGGAGGGATCACAACCAAATAAAAGGTATAAACTGCATACTAACCTAACATCTCTACCTAAACTGACCTCATAGTCCAAGATTATGTGCAAGGTGTTTGGCTATTCGATATTTTATAGTCATTCTCTGCCTATTCCAAGGCAGGGCCCAGATTTTGCTTGAAGTTGGTTGTAAGATGGTATCTTCTCCAGAGCCTGCAGCTTCTCCCTCTTTAACTGTCTCTCCTTCTTTGTTTTTATGAACTGCTTACAGCCCCTCCCCCTCTGACCTGTTGTGTGATTCTCTTTACTTCTACCTGAGCCAGGGAGGGTATTAGCATTCCCTTTGACATGTAAATCTCCAGCCTCTCTGCAACAGATAGTCCTGAGAGTCTGAACCCTGTAACATGCTACACATCTGCACACACATGTTGCTGTAGGAAACAAGGCATCACAGCAATCCTGTAGGATATGTTATGAGCATTCACAAAGGAAACTGGTATAGGTATTTGGCGTCAAATCATACGATTACATTGCAAACCTGAACAGAAAAGTTGCACAGATTATACCCAAGGGGTGTAGGGAGGTGCATCCTGTCACAGCAGGCCCTCCAGGAATATCTGCAACTGGTCACAGTAAAGCAGGTGGGCCTTGCAGGCTACTACAGGTGATTTGTGCCCAACTTCTTTACCATTGACACACTCCTGATGGCTCTGCTGATGAAAGACCAGTTGCTTAACAGCTCATGGACCCTGGAGTGTGATAGAGCTTTTACAGCATTGAAAGTGAATCTGAAAGTGAAAGTGAAAGCATTGCCATGAATCTGTCCTCTACAGCCCTGATTTTAATCGCAACTTCCTGGTGCATTCGGATGCCTTAACTGTAGGATTGGGAGCTGTCCTTGCCCAAAACATCAACAAGGAGCAACATCCTATTCTCTATATCAATCACAAGTTGTTTCCCCCAAGAGCAGAAGTACATGACCACTGAGAAAGAGGCACAGGCCATAAAACGGACTCTGGAAGCTCTGCAGTACAAACTCCTTGGGAGCCCTTCATGCTTATCACTGATCATGCACCGCTACAATGGCTCCAGCAGATGAAAGACGCCAATGCCCAGTTAATGTGCTGGTATCTTGCCCTTCAGCCATTTGTGTTTACCATCCATCACTGGGCACCTTGTCGCACTTACATCTATGAAAAGTGTTGTGACAATGCTAGTATGATGATCTGGAAAGGGAGAGGCACACAGTGTCCTCTATCTCTGCAGCTGCAGGCATCATAATTGTCACAGCAAAGCTAGAGTTGCTCTAAGGAGCACTAAGGGATTTTTAAACCTCAGAGATACTTTCCCCCACTCATCTGCACTCAGCACAGCTGAGGAATGAGCCCCCCTTTTTTTTCTGTTGGTTATTTCTTAATTCTTTCTTTGTCTCTATTAATTTACATCTCTCTTGTCTTTTCTAAGTCATGGCATTTTCCCAATAGTATGACACTTGTTTTCATTTTGGCCTCTTGGGGTATGCCTACGTTGCAGTTAGAGGCCTGTGGCTCACCCATGCCAGCTGATTCTGGCTAAGGGGCTGTCTAATTGCAGTGTAGACATTAGGGCTTGGAGTGCTGTCCAAGCTCTAGGACCCTGAGAGGTAATCCAAACCTGAATATCTTCACTGCAATTAAACAGCCCCTTAGCCTGAGCCCCACAAGCCTGAGCAGTTGGCTCGGGCCAGCTGTAGGTGTGTAACTGCAGTGTAGACAAACCCATGGAAGTCCAATCCTGCCTTCTTGGCTTCTCTCCTGTTGACAGTTCTTTGAGGAGAGGGATTGGAGGGTTTCAGGGTCTAAGCTGGATAATTGTTTAATAATCCTGCAGAATTGCCGGATTCAGTATTAACAATATTATACTTGCTTGCTCTCCTTTCTCCCTTCTATTTCCTTCCATTCAGTATACTAAAAGCGAGAAAAGTGTTTTGGTAAAGGGGCATCACGGCTACTGTGGTTGAACGTGTGTGACTGGAGCCCCTGCTGAGTTCTGAATAGCTTCTGTCCAACTGCTTTTTAAGGTTTCCTTCAATGAAGAAAACAACCATTGTAGTTTTAAAACACATTATAAAGCACAAAGGAAATTGTAGAACAAATCAGCCAGTGTGCACAGACTGCTGACTATCATGCTGGTCAATATTGTCTCATTGTTTCCTTCTTCTCCCCTAGGTCTGTATCCACCTGTTGTTTCATGTTTTAAACTTTGATTGTAAGATCTTTGGGACAGGGACTGCCTTTTTATTCTGTGTTTGGACAGCACCTGGTACAATAGAATCCTGATCCTTGATTGAAACTCCTAGGTGTGACTGCTATACAAATAAATAATAATATATCAATCTTTGCCAAAAAGTATGGTCCTCGCTATGTACTGTGAAATGAACTGTACTTTGACAGGTACAATATGCCATAACCTGGATACCCAGAGGAACGTCTTGTTGTCTGTACAAGAGCTGAAAATATTGCATTTACTATATATTATTTATTTTATGCAAACAGAGTTTAAACAAAATGAGTCTCAAAAAACAGAACTGTCTCTTTATTTCTCCCCCTCCCCCCAAAATAAACAACACTTTGAGGCATGGCAGCTTGTGTACATTCATAACACAACAGAAAATCAGAACAGATGCAGGAGATATAAAAGAGAGATAGCATACTGAGCTTAAATGCCTATAATGCAAACATTTGTAGCTATTTACTAACAATTTAATTAACTTTTTTTCCCCCTTGTGCTACCTTAACTTCAGATCATTCAATACCATATGGCAGTTGTGGAATATGTTTGGAAAACATTTCTAAAATACATTTTGATATTTGAGGCTCATTGAT
The DNA here is from genome assembly GCA_007922175.1 of Pelusios castaneus. NCBI lineage: Eukaryota > Metazoa > Chordata > Testudines > Pelomedusidae > Pelusios > Pelusios castaneus. The sequence goes on along the minus strand of ML685841.1, from coordinate 6,049,173 downwards.
GGTTAAAGCCACAGCCTACACTATGGAGGTGTGGTGAATGGAGGCGCCCATTGGCAGATCCGGCAAACATTGGGCCTGGGGAGCATTACAGCACCATCCATTTCTCCACTCTTTCACTGTGGGGAGAAAAGCCTTGCCCCTTCTTCCCTCTCTGTGCAACAAAGAGTCAATTCTGATGGCTAAGGCACTGATGGGTGGTTGTGGCAATTATGCCAGTCTTCTCTTTCTAAGAGCCAAGCACTGCCGTTAGACTTAGATTTGCCTGGTTTTGTGCTGGAAACCCAAGGGTCAAGGTTGTACATGGCCTCTATTCAACAGCACAGGAGAAGGGCCACGTGTGCCTCCAATCTAGTCCTTTAAAGGAGGCTGCAAGGGAGCAATTTTTAATTGACACTCAAAATCGAGAAAGATAAAGCAAGTCAGATCAAACTGTGACCAGTTAGAAGTAAACTTTGCTAAGGCAATATCAGTCTTTGAACTGGGGAAAGAGTCTCTTGGGATTAGGTTTTTCTGGTTGGTTTGTTATGTGAAAATGATAGAGGTAATTTAGTACATGCTAAAAAGATTTCATTGGGGGAACTGGATGTTTCAGAGAATTGGGTTAGAGATGCTGATCTTTGTTTGTGTGATGAATGACCTCATGATTTCCCTTAACAACTGCTCTGGAGACATGGCCCGTCTTCAGTTCAGTAGGGTGTCTCTGTTAAAATGTGATAGTAACCAATGACAAATGGCTAGGCTGAGTCTTTTTTTATATCTGATCTGCTACCTACTTATATGAGCTACCCCACATTCTTTGCTTACACAGTATGGTTGTTAACTGATATCAGCCTACTGGCTCTGAGATGATGTCACCTCAGGGGAAACACTGACAGATGCTATTACAATGTCACATCTGAAAACACCTTGGGCACCAGTCTTGCAAAATGGTCCCTTGGAGTCCACTTGACTTCAGAGGGCCTGTGCAGGTCCCAAGGTTTCATCTTGCAGGCCTAGTGCCTTTGTTCTGAATCTCTCAGGTACATGAGCACTTATGGTATCGTTGTTTTCAAAACAAAATAGGTATGTTTCTGACCCAATAATCTGGACTCTCTGTTTTGCTGCACAGGAGCTCATGATTTGTCTTTATTGCCCTCCCATGGAACTACAGGCATTTAAAAACAAAAATCCAATCCGATCATCTCCACACTTTGGGTTATCATGGAGGTGAGGATGTGAATTTCATAATTTGCTCCTATCGCTAAGCTATGTCATTGGTACATCAAGTCAACTATGCTGTTTTCTATGGAGTTCAAATTCTTAACACAATTCTTAACACTTAATAAAGTTCTTAATAAAAAAAGTCATTGTGATTTTCCCCCAGCACCTCCAAGTCTCCACTCTAGTGGATGAAAGCTAAGGATTGAATATCCACTTTTCCATTAGCCTGGCTCTGACATTTTAAGAGCTGGTTTGCACTACAGTTACAATCAAGGAGAACACAAGTGTATCCTAAACAGCTTAGAAGGTTTGGCTTTGTAAGTGCAGACCGAACTAAAGTGTTACAATATTACAACAATAGTAGAATGATACCTTAAGGTGATAACACCAAAATTTAGTCTGGCCTACACAGGCAAAACTAAACCATGTTAAAACACAGTGGGTGCATCTACATTTACAAATTAAGTCGACTTAAGGAGGCTTAAACTACTCCGTGTCAACTTAAACTACTCCGTGTCCACACTGGACATTCCTTAAGTCGACTTAAGCATTTCCTTAAGTTGACTTAAGGAAAAGTTAGGTCAATTTAATAACACCTCGATTTAGGTCGACTTAACGCTTAAATAGACCTTATTAGGTTGACTTAAGCCACTGTGGACAGGGATTAGCGCCTAAATCCACTTTATTAAGTCGATTTAAAGTGTTAAATTTACTTAATGAGGTCGAAAAGGGGCTATGTCTACACTTGAAAAGTTAAGTTGACTTTTGTTAAGTCGACTTAATAAAGTCGACTTAACTTTTTTAAGTGTAGACATAGCCAGTAAGGACTCACCCATGTTACAGCTGGCTTCCCTACATGGATATAAATTAGCACAGACCAAAGCTTAAGGCAGACCCATAAAACAATTTAAAACTTTTTTGTGGGGGTTTGTAACATAAAAAATTAGGTTGCAGATTCACACAACTTTTCTTCTTTCTGCGTAACCTGTCCTTCAAAGCTGATGGATCAACTTCTGGAGGGATATAAAAACAATCAGGCATCCACTAAGAGTTTTAAAAAAGCCATGTTTTCTTTTTTTATTATTATATTCTGGTTTCATTTCATTTCACTTTTCAATATGTGTGTTTCACAGAATTTACTACTTGACTTTTTTATTTTTAGACATTTTGGGTTCTTATATATAAATATTCTTTAATACCAAATGAATCAGCACCCTATTATTAACTTTTACACACACCAAAGTGCTGGTCTCTCTCTTTCTGGGATTATACATACATTGTGCAGTACCTGCCTGGGGAATTAAAAAACTGGCATATTTTTTATCTTTGCTAAAGAGAAATGCTTCTTAAAAGGGGTCAGTGATTTTCAGAGGAATAGTATGCAGGTACAGATTATGCATTCCAGTGTTGTTCCACTTGGAATTTAATCTTGAAATAATTTGAATAGTGATATCAATAATGGTTCTCTGAATCTATTAGAGATTATTCAGTAGCACCCAAGCTTAGTGATGAGACTATATATATTACATATAATTTCTTTTTTTCTTATTAAAAGCAACAGATATTTGACAAATATCTTTAAAAACAGAACCAAGGTAAACATCTCTGTAATTAATCACACAGTGGCTGAGAGGTGTTTATTGGTGATTGCGAACTCTGCTTTACCAGGCCTCCTAGTCTTTTTTTTTTGGCCTGGTGCGTCTCAGCAAGTGTATGCTACCCATGAGAATAACTCTCATCTGTGCAGTGTAGTCAACAGTTCCAATATTTAGGGAGACCCAATTTAGAAACACCAGGAAAAACAAGTGTGTTGTTCAGAGAGCTAGGGAGAACTATAAAGTCTATGTCCAGTATTGCTTGGAGGGCTAGGGAGAACTAAAGTCTATGTCCAATAGCCTCAATAATAATAAAAAGAAATCCCTTTATATCTGGTACTATTCAATATTTTCATTAATGACTTAGATAACGGAGTGGAGAATATACTTATAAAATTTGCAGATGATTTCAAGTTGCGGGGCAGGGGTTGCAAGCACTTTCAGGGTCAGGATTAGAATTCAAAAGGACCTTGAAAAATTGGAGAAGAGGTCTGAAATCAACAAAAGATGGAGCTTAGGTGTGCTACATGGTTAGCTAACTTACAATACTTCTATTGCCAATGACTACATCATCACATACAGAACAGCAAAATCAGACAACAAGCCAAATAGAATGGACAATTCAAAGGTAAATAATTACTATTCCATAAGCAAGAACAAATGCTGAACAATAAATAGACAGTAGATCAATTTGCCACCAAGAAGGGAGAAAGCAGGAACAGCTACCATGCTCATCTACAGGGACAAGGGACTATTTGCTTCCTCGGTCCTTATAGGGATGATAGCTATAGCGATAGGACATATAATATTGTGGCAAATTGGATAATTATGAAAAATCAAGTATATGAAAAATTATATATTAATGGGCTTGATTCTTCACTGTGTTACTGCATATTTACAGCAGCATAGCAGATTTATGCCAGTGGGGTAACACAATGGTGAACTGGGCCCAGTGTGTTTGAAAATGAACTTAAATGTTTAAATTGAAAACCTGTTTACATTGATTGAGCTGGCAGTGGACACCCACACAATCAATCCGCGAAGTGCTCTCTGGCCAATACAATAAAACTACCACCATCCTCCCCCCTCCCTCCCCCAAAGAGTACCACTGCATTGACCAGAGGGCATTTCCTATCGATGCAGTGCAGTGGAGATGGTGTGGTAAGGGAACATTAGTAAGTCAATGGGAGATATGCAAATTTCAGTATGAAGCTTGCATATCTCCCATTCCTGATGCTGGCAATGTAGGTCAGGCCATGGTTTCTGTTCCTGGCTCTGCTACTGGCCTGCTGGGTGACTTTGGCAAGTCACTTGACCTCTCTGAGCCTCAGTTTCTCCATTTGTAAAATGAGAATAATGATGTGGACCTGCTTTGTAAAATGCTTTGAGAGCTATGGACAAAAAGTGTGAGATAAGATATAGGTATTTTCATTATTATTCACAGCAAAACATTTCTTCAAGGCTGTAGAGTGCAAGACAAAACATGCTAGACTATGTAACTGCACTATCCCAAGATGATTATTTCCTCTCTTTTTTTTTTTTAATTAAGCATTTGGTAGCACAGTTCAGCGTTCTCCCGAAATACCCAGTTAATGGTGTCTTTCTTTCAGACAGGTAAACAGAGGGTCTTGAATTTATGTCTAGCAGGTAAGAACCACCATTCAGTTAAATTTCACATATATGTCAACATTAAAGTATATGGCCTATGAACACTTTGAGATCGCAAGTAGTTTGCTATCATTTACTCTTGTTCAAAATGTATTTTCTGTTTGCCATTTAAAGATCTAAGTTACACACTGTGGGACGAGTTTTGTTCTCACTTACACTGATGTAAATCAGGATTAACTCCTCTGAAGCTGATGGAATCATGACCAGAATGATCTCCACCTCTATTTTTGCTACAGTAACTCAGCTAATTTGTATAAGGATCACAAATAGTTTGCATATATTTGGGTAAACCTATTGGAAGTATATGATAGATAGATACTTTAATCCCAACTCAAAACACCACTCTCCATCATGCATTTGTGCTCATTTCCTTTTATTGCAGGATTTTCCTCAGTGACATTGGGCCAGATCCTATCTCCTTTGTGCAACCAGAATTCAGTTTGCTTCAACAAGAAATCTGGGTGTGTGAGGAATGCAGAACAAAGCCCTATGTGACATTCGGTTTGTGCTTGGCAAGTTTGGAAAGCCTTTTATAAGCAGATGACATTGGTGGTGGATCACTCTCCCAGTATCCAAGTGTGAAGGAGCCCTAGGAGGAAGAGAAGTGGGGGGAAGGGGAGTGTTCAGTCCACCCTTGCAACATTACCTTGAGTCCCACCAAGGTCCCTCAGAGTCCTGAGACTTACACAGGGGAACAGCAGGGCAGGCTGTGAGTGATATACATTGTTCCCTTTGGGAAACAGTATGTTCACCAAAATGTTGGTGCAGCACAGGGCTTCATTAACTTTCACAGAGAGCCCCCTCTTTGTTTTGCCTCTCATTAGGATTAAAGGAAGGATTTGAAGAAGATGTAGGTGGGTAGTCCCTAGCAGCATGGCTACTACACTCCAGAAAGAGGTGGAGGAGGAGATACTGCTGAGGTACCGGTTTCACCACAGGGCTTGTGGGGGGCAAATTGCTGCTCATTCCAGGCTACACTGGACCACATGTGTGAAGTGGCATATAGCTACGCCACCTCATGAGGAGCTCAGGGGAGAACTGTGTCTCAGCAGCTCAACTCCTATGCAACAGGGGGAGCAATTTACTAATAGCCCTTTCCAGAATATGGTATACTTCTGCACTCACCCCACCCCCAAACAGCACACCTGAGAGACAGAGCCATGTCTCCACCCCTCATCCAGATGTTCACAGTCAGGAGTCCCAGATTTGCAGCCCAGTTCTTGATCAGCACTGTGACTCAAAGCAAGTGCTACTTGTCTAAACAGAGAGATGCAGCCTTGCTCACCACTTATTCCTCTTTGTGGTTATAAAGTCATCAACCAACCCTCTCTGAAGTGCTAACATTTAGTCCTATTCCCTGAAATCTCTCCAGAGAAGTCACCTTCCAATGGTTCCATTCCCCTCCCCCACCCACAGATGGGAACCATCCCTTCCTACACACACACTTTCTAGACAAGCAGATTTTCTCTCCCTGACCCCCAAGCTCTCACAGCTTCTCTCTACTATAATTGTGAATGTAGCTTCCCCCAGAGAGAACTGGAGCCTTTATCTAAGAGCTGCTACACATAAACATGATTGTATTAAAATGTTCTCGGTTTGTAATGCTTTGATTTAGCTACAGATCATTATTTTTGGGTACAGTGCCTTTTTACAGCTTCCTAAATTTATATAAAACATTTGCTGAGGCTGTCAACACATTTTTAATTTTAATTACTGTGTATCATGCCTCTGGGTGTAAAACTGTCAGATCAATCTGAGTCTCTGCATAAACATGTAGGGAATTGCATGTTGTATCACTCAACAATTGCTAGTGGACACTTGGCAAATTCTTGTCTAATTTTTTTGGTTTTTGTTCAGCTGGTACAGGATAGCACTGGTAGAATGATCAACTGAGTATTTGGCACGTCCCATGTAGTAATGTCCTTGATTCTTTCAAAAATGGCAAGGCAGTGTAACTGAATAGCCCTTCCACTACAGTACGGTATGTATAGTTTCTATCTACTTCTAAAGCACCTCAGACTCTCAGTTAGATCTGGGTTTTTTGACCGGCAGAACATTCTGCACTTTTTTTTTTTAAAGGGTCATTATCTGACGCAACGGAATTGCCAGCAGACTGCTCCATTGTCTCTATTTTGCAGGGGGGATTTTGTGTGGGTGCACTTTCATTTTAAAAAAAAAAGAACAAACACTTTTCTTAATAATATTGTAATTAATTGGCCAATGTATCACCACATGACAGGCCCTGTACTACTAACAGCTAAGGTAGCAGAGCTGTATGTAGTTATTTACATTACTGTAAAAGAGCTGTAAACTGCTGTCAAATCAGAAAGGACACATTTTACACCCATTTTGTAAATGACTACACAAGGTGCGGGGCACCAGTAAATCAGACACAGTAGCTGAAGAACCTACATTCTTATATTCATTATTGTCATGAGTTTTCAGCTGGCCACGACGCATAGCATAGTGACAACTGAGAAGTCCTATGTAGGATTTGTTCTAATGTATCTATAAAAGGGTCCTCATTTTTTTCTGGTTCTTTAAAGTACTTTTACTTTTTCTTTGGAGGATACCAAACCCTGTTCCTCTACAGCTGATGGTAGCCAGGGTCTCCTACAAACAGCTCAGGAGGGTACTTCTGATTACTAGCAAGAGCTGGGCAGAGGTGCCCATGTCACATAGAGCATGGTAACTTCATTGTTACCTGGCAATTCCCTCTTTGCCTGTTGTAACTTTCAGTTTGTCTCTCATCTTATACTTAGATTATAGGCTCTTTGGGGCAAGGGCTGTTTTGTATGATAGATAGATAGATAGATAGATAGATAGATAGATAGATAGATAGAT
>ML685841.1:6009068-6041856 GCA_007922175.1 Pelusios castaneus | reverse complement strand
GATAGATAGATAGATAGATAGATAGATAGATAGATAGATAGATAGATAGATAGATAGATAAGGGAATCTGACAGGTGAACAGAGGGCCAAATCTTGAAATCAATACAGCTGCAATTCATGAAATCAAAGGAGCTGATTTACATTAGCTGAGGCTCTGGCCCAAGGTTTCTAAAGTAACTAAATGAATTAGGAATGATGAACCAAAATATATGTTAAATTATACTTTGTAATAAACAGCACACTGAAGAGCCTTTGTCTCTTTGCTGAAGAGACTTTATTTCTTTTCCATTTCCCATGGTTGAATTATTACAGAGAATTCTTTTTGTGTGACTGACTAGTGAGACTTGCCCACATGCTCAGGGTTTAACTGATCACCATATTTGGGGTTGGGAAGGAATTTCCCCCCAGGGCAGATTGGTTAGGGCTCTGGGGGTTTTTCGCCTTCCTCTGTAGCATGGGGCATGGCTCACTTGCTGGTGGATTCTCTGTATCTTAAAATCTTTAAATCATGATTTCTGGACTTTAATAACTCAGTCATTGGTTAGAGGCTTATTGCAGGAGTGGGTGGGTGAGGTTTTGTGGCCTGAATTGTGAAGGAGGTCAGACTAGATGATCATACTGGTCCCTTCTGATTATAGAGTCTATGAATCTATTTCTTTTATTTCTCACTTGACCCCATCCTGTTTATTTCTCTTTCTTTTATTTTATTTCCCATTAAAGATATATTATTTCATTTTAAAGGAACAGCTTCTGTGAAGTAGTGGGAAAAGTGTGCTGCACTTTTGATATATACATTGTTAGCTTTTGATTTTCTGCCTCATGTGCTTGTACCAAATTAACTTTACTGCCATCTGGAGATGTATTTTTATTTCTGTTTGTCCTTCCACCTTTGAATTCACAAATATCCTTATTATGTGGGTTAAAAAAAACCCAACCCTACAGACATATATTTTATTTTTTTTATTTATTTTAATGTGGGGGAAACTCCATAGTATTAGGACATTTAAATGATGATTAAAAAACAACAGGCTATAAAACTGTCTCAGAACGAGCCTGTCAAATTTACAAAATAGAGGCAGATCCCCTAACATCAATTGAAGTCAGTGGAGCCAATATCAATTTACATCACTGATGATGTCACCTGAAGATGGTTAATCAAAGTATATAAAGAGCTGTTCCTGGTTTTTATTTTTTATGATTTTATTTTTTTTTATAATTTATTAATTTTAATTTTTAAAATGTTGATAGTCACTACAATGTTTATTTTTAAGCTTTATATTTTTTAAAATGTAAATTCCCATAGTTACACAAAACAATGGGCTTTAAGTGGTTTCCCTCCACCCCCAATTTCTTTCTATTTCAGTTTTCTCAGTTGCAGGAAATTATGGGTGGTGGGAAATCAGAAAAAAAAGGGAATTAATAATAAAGTTTTATAACCGTTAAAACACAAATTGTACATTTTGACATGTGATGTTGGCACGGTACATATCCTTTAATCCAACTCTAATAAGTTCTTAAGCAGTGCTTTTCTTACTTTGCCTAGCTGTACATTTGGGTTATTATCACCAATGGAAATATTGTTCTTTGTGTGTGTGTGTGTGCACGCACACGTGCGCAGGGACATTTTAGCAACCATCCAGGTACTCAAGCCACCGCCAATTATTGGGAAGGATACCAATTATTGTGCTTGCTGCTTTCAGCCATTTTTAGGCCTCTGGAGGAACTTAGCATAACTAAGCAAACCAGAGGGCTGGAGGTAGACAGTGAATACATGAAATGAGCCTGGCTCTGTGAATTCTCTTTCTGAATATGCTCGGGAGAATGTCTATGAAAAACAGGAAGTCTGGATATATTTCAGAACTGTCGGTATGGGGAAATTTAGCTATTAGATTAACAGCTTAAGACTGCTTGCTTAACAATATGTTTTTTATTGACATGTCTTCATAATTCCTGCTTCTGCCCAGTGATTTATTTGTCTGTTCAGAGCTATATAACATTCTTTTGAGTGACATGTCTCTGTAACTTTGGGGGGTGTAAGAGGCAGGTAGCAAGTCTGAATCAGGTGGATCACTCTGTGGATTCATTGAAACGATTTCCAGGCACAGAAAGAAGGACTGGCCAGCCATGACATATTCACCAGAAGACTGCCTCAGACTTACGGGGTAATTGTCAAGTTTTAAGAGTTCTCTAACCACATATTTTATTTGTTAGTGCTTAAGACTAAAAAGTGGAGACTTCTGGTACACGCCTTTCAGTGGGAATCACTAAAAGTTACTGGGTCAAGGAACCCTGGATAACATGTACAGTGAAATCCATGTTCACCAACATTTACCAATAAAAATCAAATCTTGCCAAGCCTACATTTACCTTGCATTGAATTCTAAAGGCATTACAAGCAGGTTCTTGTGAACTACCATAGGCAGCAAATTTCATAGGTGAAGCGCTCTCTACTGAAAACTGCTGGCCTTACTCTCTGCCACCCTGCTGCACTCATTTATGCCTTGGCTTCGTGAGGCTTAGTGTGTATAAAATGCTACCGTTCTGATATGGCAGCACTTTAAACCCTCTTTGTACATTTGTAAATGGCTGCACAAATAACAGGATGATGTGACTCAGTCCTTTGGAAAAGAGAATACCTATTGTAATCACTTAGGGTACGTCCACACTGGAGCCGTAGGTCGACTTAAGGACAGTTAAGTCAACCTACAGACCTCCGTGTCCACACTGGGCACTTATTAAGTCGACTTAAGCACTTCCTTAGGTCAACTTAATAACACCACCTCTGAAGATCGACTTAAGACTTAAGTCGACCTTATTAAGTCGACTTATGTCACTGTGGACGGGGAGTGCCCTTAAGTCAACCTAATTGGCCTCCAGGCCCTAGTGCAATGTAGGACAGCTACCCACAATGCACCACTCCTCCGTTGACCTAGCACCTGCCAGTGTGGATGCTGGCGATTGACTGGAGTTTTCAGTGTGGATTCTCTAAGACGACTTAACAAGGTCGACTTTAAATTGACTTAAAGTCGACCTTGTTAAGTCGACTTAACTGAGCCTCCAGTGTAGACGTACCCATAGAAACTGTGCAAGGTGACTTAATACAGTGTAGGAAAGACAACAGAATCTGATTTTATTTAAAACAAAACCTCAGTCATTTAAGAAGGTATTTAAGATTGTTAAGTGGCAACAATGTACTTACCCACCATATCATTTATAAAATCCAAATACTTAATATAATGCATATTTCATCACAACACAACCTTAACTCTGACCACAATTTAAATACTAGTATTCCCCAATAATCCTCTGCCATTTGCATCATTAAGTAGAACATATATAAAACTGTATGTTTCCTTTTCAAAAAAGGTTTTGTTTCTATACTTTGAGACTGCCGGGGAAGGAATAGCCTGAGTGTGGGCTCAGCATTAAGGCTGATGTATTGTGATGAAATATGCACTACTTTAAATTTGATAAGAATAATTTATCATGTGGCCAATGTATGATATAGGACAACCTTAAGTCTTCACCCCTTCTCTGCTGCTTAGAATTCTCACCTGTGGTGTTTAAAATGTTATGTACTGGCTTAGAACAAATTGAGATCTCTAAGACCCTGTCTACACTAGGGACGCTTTTAAAAAAGTTTCCCACTGTTTCTAACACTGGTTCAGCTCCATCAGCATATGACCTTAATGTTCATTATGCACGCCTGACCTAGTTGTGGTCAGTTATTAGGCAATAGAACCCGTGTCAACAGGGATTAATTGTGACTAACTGTTAGTTTCCAATTACTAGTTGTTCAAGGTTTATCAAGCATTGTGTCTTTAATTAGGGAACTAAGATATAAACTCCTTTACAAAGTCAATCCAATGGGAATAATTTCAAGACCCAATTGCTGTTATATAGTAATTGGGAACCAAAAAAGGATTCACATATGAATAGTAAATTAAGATGCACAGTAGTAGCAAGGATTTATACCTGGAACATTAGAGTTCTTAATGACCCCATTAAAAGGAATAAGGTCATTTGTTATTTCAAGGATCATAGGATACTGCATTTTAAAATGATACAAAGCATGCACAAGGTTAAGACATACATGAGCGTGCCAGATTTCTTCTTCTGCATTTATGAGCCAGAAGAGCTAGTAGTCTTCTGTAATAAAACTCTTAAATTTTAAAACTACAGATGGCATCTCCAAAATCTTAGGGTTATCTGCTAGTAGATTATACTATAGAAAGTTAGACAACCTGCAGGTGATTTCTGTAAATGTTTCACATCCCTGAATGTCACAGGGTCAAATTCAGAGCTGATTTGTAAAAGGATAGGATTTGTGTCTCAGTGAAGGGGTTCAAGGAGAATTAAAGGAATCCAGGTGGATAAAGTGTACACATTGAAGAGCCATAAGATTTAAATTTACACCAATGAAGACTCCACTTTAAATTTGTCCTGCAGAGTTTACAGTCAATTCTCTGTTTTACACCAATTTCCAAATGTCCAATTTTCTGGGCCATATTGTGGTGGAGTAGGGTTGAACAGCGAGTGAGGAGTCAAGTCAAATGGATTTCATGTGTTTTATAGACAGTCATTCAGAGAATGTCAATTCAAGTCAAACTTCAAAGAATGGAAAGTGCTAACAATAAGATTTTACAAGATCACACCCCAAGATAGATTGAGTAGAAGTGAGACATTATTAACTAGGAATGAATCAGAATTATGTGGCACACTCCTTTATTTCCTCTTTTCACATATCTAATTTTCCTTCCCTTTACTAGCAACTTAGTAGTAGAGGTGCAGTAAAATTATATATAGAGCTACGTGGCAGCATATGTCTGTTTCACACACATTACTGCAGTCACTTGCTATGCTGTTAATTTACTTGCTTTGTTGTATAAAATGCTGCTGTTGCATATTAACAAGATATAATTAGGGGCCAGATTGGAACCTCCCACCCCACATGAATGTACTGCGGGCAGAGCTTACATGGAGCCTCTCCCATTGTGGCCCATGCCTGGGCCTATCCCAGTAGCAGTTCCTATACAAGAGAGTGAAGTGCTCACATAATTTTGCCATGCAGAGAAGATGAGACAGGACATAATCTTTCCCACCCAAGGCCTCTTTTCCCCTGACTCACAGAGCAGGCTGGCTGCACCACTCCATTATCCCAAAGGACAGCCCACCACTCACAGCTTCTCTGAGAACCAGGCTACTGCTCACAAAGTCTATGTCTACAGTTGTAAAGTTAAGTCAACTCTGATAAGTCGACTTAACTTCAATCTTGTTAAGTCGACTTAACAGAGTGGCTACACTTTAAGTCGACTTAAGTTGACCTTGTTAAGTAGACTTAACAGTAGATATAGCCGTCCACGTGGCTTTAAGTCAACTTAATAAGGTTGACTTAGCGGGATTCCCCAACCACACTGGCTTTAAGTCGACTTTCAGAGGTGGTGTTACTAAGTTGACTTAAGCTGTTATTAAGTCGACTTAAGGAAGAGCTTAAGTCGACTTAATAAAACCCAGTGTGGACGTGGCTTTGTGTAGGTCGACTTAAGCATCCTTAATTCAACCTAAGTTGCCAGTGTAGACGCACGAAGAGAGACTGGGCCCAATCCACCTCCACGCAACTCTATAAAGGAATGAGGTTCTGGCCCACTTTCCAACACAGGCAAGAGGCTGAAGCCTGCAATTTGATCCTAACTATCATGGGATTTTTGCAGTAGGATCCCAAGACACAGCTGAACTCTAGGGCTTTGGGGACATTATAGTGTGACAGTCCAAATTTCTGGCAACTATCTTGCCTCTGAGCACCAGCTTTTCTGGATTTCTTAGTTGTGGCTAGCTAAATCTAACAAAACAACTGTTTTAGTCATAAAGACACATGACCCCCTTTCTTCACCAACATTCCCAAGAATTGCTTATTCCTAGGCTTGGATGTATTATATTTTAGCAACTGGTAAATGGTGACAGTCAACTTTTCCTTCCACACAAGAATTGATGGACAAAAATACTGTCATTAATGTTTGAAATCTAGACTGAGTGAAAGTTAAATATACATGATGCATTCTACTTATGAACAACCTTTTGCTATAAGTCCTATCTAGCAAATCTGGAGGAAAAAAGTTGTTATAAAATATTATAAAAAAGTTGTTATAAAATATTACAATTATTTCCAGATGTGATTTACTTCCTTTTTAAGTTCGTAACATTACTTTAAAAAGGCTCACTCATTTAATCTACCTTTTACCGAATAAAACATCTGTCAGCATATCAGCCTCTTTATTTCAAGATCACTGCTTTTTCAGAAGGTAAATCAATGCCTTTTAACAGCTATGCACAGTGATCAACATACAGTATGTTCATTGATTCAACAAATGATTTCATCAATAAGGCACCAATTATTATGTTAACTGAAGTATGTCATGTTAATAATTCTAAGATTACAGTGGAACCATTCTATGATTACTTAAAACACTTCAGTGATTGAATCAAAGTAGGCTTCTATCGTAATGTTAACTCCTGCTGTACCCAGCACTCTATCAGATTCTTTAGAGATATTCAGTGGATGTTGATTGTTTATAGAGTTAATTTACAAGCATGTCTGGCCATATATAGGGGCCTTAAAGTGGATCTAAAGTTGCAAAGTGGTCTTAGTGTAAATGAGAATCAGGCCACAGGGTGCCTGCTCCAAGAGCTTAAATCTTCATTGATTAATAAAAGACATCATTTTCTGATTCATGTTTCCACTGCAGATATTAATAGACACCAGCAGTAATGATTTTAAAATTCTTGGATTTTTTATAATAGAAAAACAATGCTTGATGTATATGGAACCTGCCTCTTTCCTGCTGTGCATTCTGAGTCTGATTGCATTTGGATTTAGTGTGAAATTAGGGCCTGAACCCATTCCCACTGAAAACAGTGTAAAAATTCTTCTTTACTTCACAGGGAGAAGATCTGCGCCCAATCCTGCAAGTTGTTCCATGCCTGCAGTTACCAGCCATAGAGCTTCATTGACTTTGGTGGATCTCCATTGATCTCTTCACATGAAACCAGATTGAAGGCAATGACATCTGTTAGCCATCTGGCCAAATGAAACAGCTTGCATGATTAGGACCAAACGGCCAAGTCCTGGATTCATAAGTGAAAACCTCTGTATTCCCAAAAGCAATTGTGTGGTCCCAAGAATAAGTGAAGGACTCCCTGAAAATGTGTCCCCTCATTCAGTGATACATGCAGCATTGCCTAGGTAAAATACTCTTCTCTTCACCAAAAGTCCATTAGGTACATATCTTCTCTCTTCCTCTGCCAACAACAGAAATAATCCATCATTGCATGGTGGCTCACAATAGCAGCAGCCAGGCTGTGCTGTGGCTTCTGGCTGTGATTGGTCACATGAGGAGGGGGTCCCCTCTGGTGGTGGACTGGTCAGTAGGGGAATGGGTCTTCTTTGGGTCTGGATGTGGACAGCTCTCCCTTGACTGTGAGGGGTCTTCCTTAGCTGGGGAGAGTAGATTATCCCAACTTGGAGGAGTCACAGGGTTCTGGGGTCCCAGTGCTGGTTTCTCCAACTCCAAGTTGGGCCTCCGCAGGCTAGCACCAACAGGTAGCAGGACAGGCTGGAGTGACTGCAAGACTGCCACGCAGAACAGGTTGGCCAAGTCTCCTCTTACACTCCTCTTCTCATAAGATCAAGCCCACTGGCAGCTTATTCCTCACAGATAGAAGGAATACCTAAGGGATTCTCTGAACCCCAAATATTTTGTTTCAAAAGTTCATTCTATTACCCTTCAACAGGATAACATCTGCGGTTCACCTCTTTCTGTTAATTTCTTCTCTTTGCATATTTCACAATCTTTCATTAGAATTTGGTTCAGACTTGTGGGGAGGCCTGTTGTGAACCATACAATACTTAATGTACATGAAAAAAAGACAGATAGCTAAACATTTCTTGTCTGAAAGGAAATCTGCTTTTCACCTTTGCTGTTGACTGGTCCTTAGACACAGACTTTAAGGACATAATTTTCAGTCCTTACACAATATCTATTCATGCATTTTGCAATGATATTGATGCCCAGTGTGACACAGGCCTTCAGCAGAGACCTCACAGGAGACTCTTGGGTGAACTAGAATGTAAATACCCAACACAGGGGATTCCTTCATGCACTCTTTGGCTATGTCTACACTAGAAAAGTTAAGTGGACTTTATTAAGTCGACTTAATAAGGTCAACTATAAGTTGACTTAAAGTTGACCATATTAAGTCGACTTAACAAAAGTCGACTTAACTTTTCTATTGTAGACATAGCCCCTTTTCGACCTCATTAAGTCGACTTACTACTTTGTTGACTTAATAAGGTTGATTTTAGCTTTTTAGCAGGGGGTTGGACTAGATGACCTCGTGAGGTCCCTTCCATCCATATGATTCTATGATTTAGGCACTAATCCCCTTCCACACTGGTTTAAGTCGACCAAGCGTTAAGTCGACCTAAAACGAGATGTTATTAAGTCAACCTAACTTTTTCTTAAGTCGACTTAAGGAAAGCCCAGTGTGGACGTGGAGTAGTTTAGGTCGACTTAAGCCTCCTTAAGTTAACCTAACTTGTAAGTGTAGACGCACCTTTTATGGCTTCTGTCAGACATCATGGCATCAAAGGCCCTTGGGACACAGCTACATATTCTTTTGTCTTAGCAACTGGTTTATGTCAGTTTACATTTTCAAGTTTACCTTTGCAAGGAAAAAGAAATAAAAACGTTTTCTTTAAACAAGAAACAGGCTCCAAAGGCCCCTTCTCTGGACTATAAAGTCACAAGTGGGCTTTTGGACATTGTTTTAGATACTTATATAGGAAGTACCCTCCAATTATCATCTACTGACCATGATCATACTCTGTTATTGTTGCACATTTGAATGGTTATAGGCTTATAGGCCTGCCTGACATTAAGTAACATTCTAAATGTAAGATTTTGAATTTGAGTTGCAAATAAAGAGTTACAAGAAGGCCAGCCAGGCTGGCTATCTTTGCAATGTAACATCCCGTGAACGTAAGTTGTAAAGCCTTACAGTTCTCAATATTGGTCAGTAACAAACTGTCTTGCAGAAATTTGTTTTTGAAAGCCAAAGAAACACTGAGAGCAATTGATAAGAATTATTTATTGAAATTGTAATGCAAAAGAATAACACTGTGCCATCTTGAGCAATTTCCCACAATTCTAAATGCAGGGGAAACGATCTCCCCGTCTTTGTCAAAATTTATGAGTTATTTGATTAACAAAAAAATTAGAAACTAGCATGTCAATTTGTGTAATTGAAGAGTGAATGTGAATAGAAGTTAAAAAGTAATAAGAGGCTGCAAGGGGGAAAATGTACCAGTTCTCAAACAATGAGGATCCATATGGCTGAAGAATGTAAGAAAAACTAACAGCAAAGAACAGAGGAGGCAACATCCCCCTCTCTCCAAGGAAATGGCATGATACAGTTTGGAACAAGAATAGAAACGTAAAAACGTCATGTTTGTTACATCTGTGAGTGATAGATCATCACATCAAACATGGGAACGACATGACATAGCAGTTTTCATAGACTTGCATGTAGTCTGGGCCCTATAAAAAAAGTAAAGAAAATGAGAGACTTTGGATTTGTTCTGCAACTACAAGGAGCATCGTGTCGCGAGAGACTTCGGGTTTGTTCTGCTTCTACAAGGAGCATCATGTCGCAACCGATTGGACCCCGCTCCACCCTCGAGTTCATCTACCTGGCCAGCCGTTTGACTCGAGCAATGCCGAGGCTGGTAACTATCTCCCTTGTGCAAAACTGTGTGCATGTGCGTGTGCGTGTGTGAATGCATGCATATGCTTTAGAATGCTTTTTGGATCCTTGTGTTCATAATAAATGTGGCATAGTGCCTTATCCCCCTGAATAAGATCGCGCTGTTCATTTACTAAGCATAACATGGGAACTAGAGAGCTTGTATGATTCAATCTGAGCAAATTTAAAAAAAATATTTCCTTCACATATTCTACACAAGTCCATCAATTGAATTTACGATACAATTGGATATCAAGGTAATGACAGCTAGCGAATTTTTATTCTCTTGTCAAGTGAATCTTTCCCACAGTTTGAGCCATTTTGAGAAAACATTAAACCAGATTATTCCATAATCCCTCCCCTCTGAGTGAATTGCAGCCTGATCAGTTCTGAATACTGTGTATGACACAGACCAGATGGTACCTAACCACTAATTCCTTCATATTCCCTTCTCTCCATGTTCCTCTTTTCTCAGTGAAATGGCTAAAAACAAC
The DNA here is from genome assembly GCA_007922175.1 of Pelusios castaneus. Classification (NCBI taxonomy): domain Eukaryota; kingdom Metazoa; phylum Chordata; order Testudines; family Pelomedusidae; genus Pelusios; species Pelusios castaneus. The sequence continues at coordinate 6,031,564 of ML685841.1, read as the reverse complement.
CATGATTGCTACAGTTGTGAATAAGTAGAAGCACAATCCCTTCAGTTTTAGAAATGCAATCCAATCCCTTGTGTATCCATGAGGTGGCCCCTACCTAGAGCCAAAACACCTTGCACATTAAAAATACCTGCAACATTCTAAATGTTAATGGTACTTCCATTTACAAGTACACATTTATAGATCGTTGTGATCTGCAAATAGGGAAGTCAGATGTGCTACTACTATACTTTCAGGGATTTCAGTAAAATATTAAAAGGGTCAACACAGCTAGATGTAAAAGGAATGATGACCCAAAAAAGGGTGACCAAAGGAATACCTCTTGCAGCCTATCAACCCAACACCTCAATATTTATTTTCTTTCCTTCCTTCCCTTCTAGGATCAATTGCGTTGTCAGAGGTAACTTGAATCATAAAGCCTGGCCTAAGGATTGCAGAAAAGAAGATTGCCAACTCTGTGGAATTTCCCTGATCCCACAGAGGCCTTTCCCTAGGTATACTGCTCTGCCGATTGGGATGGGGTAGCAGTTTCCTTCCTTCCAAAGATCTATGGCAATTCTCTGCGTAACCCATAATGCTGAGCCCATTCCCACTATATAATTTCAATAAACTCTCATTTTTGGATCGGACTATCAAGATCAGTAGCCAATGGCATGTCCTGCTGCCAAACAGAATAAAAATGGACCAGGAAAAATACAGAAGTATAGAAGACAGACACTTAGCATGGAAAACTTCAATCTGAACAGCTAAAGTTTGGCAAAGTTATAATAAACTGAAAACAGGGTCTTAGAATGGGTAATGTCTGGCTATCCTAATTATAGGTATAGCTACCAACTTCACTTAAAATTAGACCTGAATGTTCTGTGCCAGATTTTCCATTACCCTACATTTTGTGTAGCTACGTACAACTGTGCAAAATGCATGTAAAAATTCCCATTCTGATCTGGGAGTGTTTCACGCTCAGTTTGAACACTTGTAAATTACGACAAGATTACATGTACTGATTACAAGATTACGAGTACAATTAATACAAGTAAATTACAAGATGTAAAGCCATAGAAAATCATGTCGATTGGTTTTAAGAAATACTATACACAACATACAGGTATATATTTTTAAAATATTTCTCAGATATCTTGAGTAATAATTTCAATTCTGGTAACTCTTCTGCACCAAATAAATGATATAGCCAATGCTCCATAATATCAGAAATGCCTCCTTCCATGAAAATGTTTTAAACACTAAGTTTCTAAAATTGCTAATGTGAATTATCTGATGGAGGTATTTTAAAAAAGAATTAAGTTTACCTTCATTATATTTTGCCCATATACTTATATATATGTACTAGTAAATTCTTCTGATTATGTGACTCGAATTGACATGTACCATTATGTCCTCTCTTAGCCATGAAGTAATGAGTTTTAAACAGAAAAGATTTGTTGTCATGGACATTGACTGATATTATATGACATCAGTTGTTGAAAGTCCTCTCTTTCTCTAGATCAATCAGCTGGATTTTTTTCTCTTTAAATTAATGACCTAATCATTATGAATTCCATTGGTATTTTATATTAACAACATTAATCACAATGAACTCATTTGCCATCAATGAAGATGGCATAAGCACTTCTCCAGGATTTCATTACCTGGATCATTATGGTGAAGTCTTACTACATTTTCTGATACTGCAGTGTCATTATCAGAAGTGCTGCAGCACTTTCCAAAGATGATATATTCTGGAATAAAAGAAAGCTATATAGAAATACCAGCAGCTGGTATGTAGCGGCATTAGTATAAAAACTTTGGTAGAAAGACAGTTATATATTTAGAGTATTTACATGGCTATGAAGATCTGAACCTAGCTATGAAATCAGGTACCTGAAATATGCTGAATGTATTTTGATCATCTGCATTTATTGTCCTAATAGATGATTAAGGTATCTAATTATGATTTTTTTACCATAATACGGTTATCAGAGGGTTCAAAAATAGGACTCATGCTCTATACATAGGAATAGTTACATGTAACAGTCTGCTGCTTTGACAAATATGGTTCCGTTATATTAGCTGTACCCTGAAAGTAAGGTATTCTGTATAATAAGTCACAGTGGAATACACTGGTCTGTTGCTATTTTAATTTATTATTATATGTTTTCTTCTCTCACCTACGTTACTTTCACACATGTCCACCAGCCTAATTTCTCAGACTAGTCAAGCTCTCTTCAACACAAAAGGGGTGAAAAGAAGTGATCTTTAATCTACAATATCACTTTCCCTGTTCTGGGGACCTGCTGCTAGCCCAGAAGGCTATTTTCACTTGTCTTTGACCCTTGCTGAGCAATGTAAAGGGGATGTAACACGCAAAGAATCTGATCCATGTGTATGTGGAGATTAGAACCCTGTGATAAACTGGAGATTTGTCATGAATTACACAGATGTGATAAATTGCATATGTATTTCTTGATCACATACTTATGACCACATGACCTGTCCACTAATCCACTTCATGGGACTTTAATACCCCAGAACCCTGAGTATCTTCAAACAGCTGATTCCTCATCCCCCCATCAACTTAATAGAGAAAGACTTCCTTTTTCTCTCCTCTGAACCCCATATTATCCTTCCTCCAGGGTGGGGCAAGATTTAGCTCTGGACTAGTAAAATCTTTTCTCTTGATAACAATAAGTGTAAAGGTACTGATAGGAGCTGTATGCCATTAGAAGGAGGAGATCAACAACCTCCAATAGGCCCTGGAATCACTCACTTCTCACCCTGGAATGGCCTGATATCATCCTTTAGTGTAATGGCATTTTTAAGTATAGAAAGGCTGTTTTAGAGTGTTCTCTAGGGGTACGTCTACACTGGAGCCTTTGGGTGACTGAAGGACGGTTAAGTCAACCTACAGACTCCTGCATCCACATTAGGCTTTTATTAAGTTGACTTAAGCTCTTCCTTAAGTCGACTTAATAACACCACCTCTGAAGGTCGACTTTAACGCTTAAGTCGACCTTATTAAGTCAACTGAAGCCAGAGTGGACAGCGAGTGCCCTTAAGTTGACCTAATTGGCCTCCAGGCCCCAGTGCAATGTGGGACAGCTACCCACAATGCACCACTCCTTCGTCGACCTAGCACCTGCCAGTGTGGACGCTGGCAGTCGACTGAGGTTTTCAGTGTGGACTCTCTAAGTCGACTTAACAAGGTCGACTTTAACAAAGTGTACAGTGTAGATGTACCCAGGAGTGGGTGTAGCAGCTTGGTGGAGAAAGGTCACCCTCCCTTGCTGGTACCTATGGTGCAGGTGGCCAAGACAGTGAAGAAGGGAGCACCTTATTCTTTCTGATGCTCCCGTGCAGGATGGGCCATAATTTGGCCTTTAGGCAGGTAAATGTAACCCAGAGGTTATCATCTGGCACCTTTCTCCAGCAGTACCTGAATGCCTTGCAAGATCCATTGTCTCAGCATATCTGCAAAAAGGAAGTGCTTTATCTCCTGATACAGCCTTATAGCGTTATTGCTAATGGGGATTTTGGTGATCCAGATCGAAGCCTGGACTCTGATTCCCTTCAGTAAGTGGAGGGATGGGATGTGTGGGCCTATGAATGTTACACTGTTTTAATTTTTGAGCAGAAGTTCTTAATATATTATTATTCATTAAAAAAAAAAAAAAAAAGCAAAACAAAAACAAAACAAAAGCAAAAACCCAGACCCACCTGAACTGCCAAATGCTACTAACACTAACCAGCTCATCATTTTAAATTTATTATGGCTTATTCTGTCTTCACTGAACGGTGACAAGTCTGGGCATGTTGTTTAAATAGCCTTTGTCACAATATAACACCTTGTTTGCATTTTCAGAGACACTAAGATAGGAAGGAAATGTTGTGCTGTATCAGACTGCACACACTGTACTCTCTCAGATTGCATCCCTGTTGTGGACAAGGGGTTCTTCACTTGCTTTTCATCTTACTTTTGCATAAATACAGTCTATGGCTCTCCTGCCCATTTCCCATCTGCATATTCATTCCTACCATGCCTTCCCCATTAGGACTATGAAGCAAATAATTTCCTGATTATTTAATATCATCAGCCTGTAAAAGGATGGCACGTTTCATTATTACAGGCACAATTAGAGGCACTGCCTGAAACAGGGGCTCCACAACCCTAGGTATTATGTAAAGATAGTCCCTACCTAATGACCTTACAAAGATGGAGGGAGATTTGCCTACAAAGCATTGCTTTCTTTTGTGGAGCTGACGGGACAGTATGTTCATCCAAAGACAAACAAACCTTGCACTGTAATGCACATGATGATGATAAAAGATATGATTAAGCTTGGGCAAATCAGGCAAATCATATCAGATAGTAAGTCCTGAGGGAACATTGGCCCAAAATGCAAATCAAATTGGATTGTGAACTAGTTTTTCTAAGTTTGAGAAAATTGTCTTTTATGCTCCCCTTTTGCCTGTTTTGTGCACCTTCTGATTTTCACTGGGTCTGGAATCTAACAGGAAGCACTGCAACCTCATGAAAGACCCTGTTCACCTGAGATCTCCAACTCATTTGCAGACCAAAGAATTTTGAATATATTTACATAAGCACCCAAAGTTGGCCTGTCATTAAATAAGAGATGGATTTGTATTTGTGTTATAGGATTATAAGATCATTAAATGGTGGAAAAATCAATGGGTGGCAACTTTAGAGATTGATCTGGATGAAAGTTTCATAATTGCTTTAGCCACTTCTAATGTACTTAGGATCTTTCTCAAGCATACACACAGAGTAGTGTTTCAGAAGACTCATCTAAATTATACCCCAGTCTATGTGGCCATCTGGCAAAGCACTGAAAATATGACATTGTCACACATTATGTACATTATGTTTTAAATTAGTAAAGGCTGCAAATATTCAATCTGGATGCAAAGACCAACTCTGCTTTGACAATTAGATCAGCACAGCCTGTAATAAATTAAAGGGAATGTACTCCTTGATTATTCTGAGAAATAATTTGGCATGCTGGGGAAGGTCATATGATGAAGTAGATATGAAGTTGCAAAGGTTTCTAGAAATGTAAACAAATTATTTTTGCCTTAAAAACTATTTGGTTCAATGCAATGGCAGATGTCTGTACTGAAGTCAAAATGGTGCGAGCCCCAGTAAAAATGGTAGACAGATGAATTTTGGAGGAGAAAAAGCAAAATAAAATGTAGCTTGAAATAGAATTGCTATGAAAGGTGAAAGGATATTTGACTACAAAGCATTTCTATTTCCAGTAGAAGTCAGCCAAATTAAAAGTGAACATAATGCACCATAATAAATTAAAGTGAGCCATGAATGGACCATGTTGCTATGTTGTGCTAGCCTGGCGTGCCCTCCCACAGGGCAGGACACAGCCCTGCCCACCCCGTTTCTATACCCTGCCCCTGTCCCGGTCCTGCTCAGCCCCCATTGTACCCTGGTACAATGGGGAAAATGCTGAGCCCCCCTGGCACTTTTAAAGGGGTGCACCCCCACCATGGACCACTCCCAGGTCCACCTAGGCCCTAGAAGTTGACTTGGGCGTCCAGTGTGGACGCTCTAAGTCGATTTGGCAAGGTCCCCTTTAAGTCGACCTACTTTTATGTGTGGACATACTAAGTCGACTTAACAAAGTCGACTTAAAGTCGATTTTGTTAAGTCGACTTAGCAAAGTTGATTTATTTGGCCAAGTGTAGACATAGCCCAAGATACCACAGGACTCTTGTTATTTATCCTTCTGATTATTTTTCCTAAATTTCTAGACAAGTATATACCTATAGCAGGAAAACAGTGAGTAACACAAAAAAGGTGGATCCAAGTAAATTAGCACATGCATGTGTTTATTCTCTAGTGAGATATAATAGTAACCTAATACAAGTAATTATGAAGACTATATGTTGGGCAGCTCTGAAAATCAGGCTTCTTATTTAGGTGCTTGAGTACAGATTTAGGCAGTTAACTTTAGACTCCCAAGATTGAAAATGTTCAGTCTACACATGTTGGCCAGGAAATTCAGATCCAAGTTTGGGTGCAGATTAGAATGCTCTCACCCCAACCAAAATTAAGGTGTTTTGCATCTGTGGCTTTGGGTTTGGTCCATTACGATTTTGTAATCTCAGGATACATTTCATGCATGTGGTTTTACCTGAAGAGATTGTTTCATAGACTGGTCCTTATTTCATTTGTGACAATATCTGCCTCTGGGATGAGCTTTTCCTTGTGTTCGTCCTTGAGTGGATTTTTATTGCTGGGACAGACAACAGACCTTTGAGAAATAGACGTGGTAGTGAAATTGAAACCTACCCTTTGCTCAGATTTTATTTTTTTACAGTCGTATTTTGTGATATTTTGTGGTGTCTCATATCACAGGATTGTAACTCAAGTCACCATACCAATGTATTCAGTATTAAAGTGTCTTCCATTCTTGATTGAATTTTGAGGCTTAAATTATATCTGGGCTAAAATGCTCATAAAAGGTCAGACAACCTGCCCTGACAGTTGGTGCTTCCTAGCCTATGAATCCAAGGGGATGCTCAAAGTTATCACCCTCTGGTTCTTATTGGCCTGCAGGGACAGGGGCTGGGCAAGGAGCATCAGGGGTTACCAGAGAACCAACAAGGAGGAAGAAGGATGATAAAAATCTCCACCCTGACTGCAGAAAGCTCCTTCTGGAGAAAACAGCTGGTAGCTCCAGTGATGTCTGCTTCCTTCTCACCTAGTTCCCACTGGGTGACCTGCAAGTGTATGGAAAGGCAACTACCCACCCAAAACAGGAGAACACAGTGAGTGAGGACAGCCTCTTTGGCAAACCACCCCCGTGGAACGGAGAGGAGATATTAGAAGTGAAGAGAGAGGGCAAGCTGAAGAGAAGGAAAGGGAGGAGCCAGCAGAAATTTGGGAGAAGAGTATAGAGCCAACAGATGGGGTTAGAAGGGGCACTTCAAAATTGTGCAATGAAGGAGACTACTCCACACTTGACATCCTTATGGCCCGGTTTGCAGCATCATTCACCAGAAAATCCACAGGGCAAGCCTGTCAATGTTAATTCACGCTGAACACCCTTCTGCCCATTCAAGCCTTCATTAGACTTAGACTAATGCCAGCTGCTGGTAAGGAAGCATTGTTTGTGCTAAATGGAGGCATTCTATCAGAGAAGATAAAGATGTGAAGAAGCACTGCAGGCGGTCCTAGCCTTTGCATATGCACCAGAGCCAGCTGGAAGTGTCTAGAATGGAGTTGGGAGGAATTTTTCAAACAAAAACTTTTTACAGAAAAAAATGCAGATTCAGGTCAACTGAAACATTCTGCAAATTTATGTTGATTTCACAGAATCAGTTCAGCCAAAAAATATCTTACAAAAATTTGAAGAAACCAGCACATTTATTTTGACATTTTCAAAATAAACATTTTGAATTTTCAATTCAAACGTTCCTTCAATTTTATTTTTTTTTAAATGAAAATGCAAACAATGCTTAAAATCAAAACAGAACATTTTGTTGTAGGTCAAATGAAATGTTTTGTTCAAACCAAAATGATTAAAAAAAATATTTTGGGATTGCCAGTGGACCAAAAAAGCCATTATTCACCCCTTTCTAGTCTGGTTTGGTGCTTGAGGATTTCCTGGTAGGACTCAGGACCTCTTCAGGTTACAAGGACCATGTAGCCTGCCCTGCTCTGTAGTTTGCAACTTCCCTCACACATGCATCATTATTTATTTGTTCTGTGGTAGTTTCTAGAAGCCCCAGTCATGGACCAGGGGCTCCACTGTGGCTAGACACTGTACAAACAACAAAAAGACAGTCTTTTCCCCAAAGATCTTACAATCCACGTATAAAACAAGAAACAACAGATGTGTAATGTGGTGAAACCCTCACAGCTTCCAAAGCAAGGAATTTTGGCTTCCCCATCTTTTTATTCCTCCATCGAAGGCATAAACTGGATTAATGTCTTCATTACACAACCACTGTAATTCTGTCTGTAACAGTCACACTAAAATAATGTCTCTCCACTCCCTTATTTCCAAAACTTCCATGTTACCACAGCAGCATTTAGAATATTTCCCTGAACTCACAGAATTTAGGATTTGGGAACATTGCATTTTGGAGAATTCACTTACGGAGCAAAAACATCTTTCATACAAAGGTGAATAAAGCCAACATACACTCAGTTAACAACTCTCACGGCAAACGCCATTTTCTTTGGATTTTAAAGGAAAAATAATATACTTCATGCTGTCAAGTAGGAAAGGACATGCAATTAAAGTTTCAATTTATTGAAAGTTCTTTTACATAATGGCCTGATTAGCCTCTGATTTACCCTGGTGTAAGCCCACTGACTTTAGTGGAGCTATTCTTGTTTAGACTGGTGTAATTGTGAGTGAGGTGAATCAGGGCCCCAGAATAAAGGACTTTCTTTCATATAATCTTATATACTATTTTAAATGGTAAATGAAGGAACTGGTGGCTAAAAAGGCAAATATGCTCCAAAATATAACATCCTAGAATAAAATAAGAGAGAGACATTAAAATGACTATAAACAAAAAATGCTACCTTGGACACTTAGATAACACTTGGGTATATGGGTGTAACTATGTCTGGCTTTTATTGCCATAGCCAGACACAGTATCATCTGTACAATTCTTTGGTACAAGTTAGAAGAGAGATAACTAAGGAGCAGTGGGGGAGATCTGATAGAAATGAATGGTGTGGAGAAAGTGAATAGTGAAGTGCTATTTACTTTTCCCCACAATTCAAAAGCTAGGGGGTCACGCTATAAATTGATAGGCAGCAGGTTCCGTACAAACAAGTGGAAGTACTTTTTCACATAATGCATAACTAATCTGAGGAACTCATTGCCATGGGATATGGTGATGGCCAAAATGATAACTGGGTGAGAAAAAGAACTTGTTATGTTAATTGAGACTAGATATACCAATGCTGATTAGCCAAGATGGTCAGGAATGAAACCCCATACTTGGTTGCCTGAAATCATGGGCATTGCTGGTGCTGGGCATAAGCCCGCGTCCCAGTGACAGTGCCCTGAGTCCAGCTGGGGACCCAGGGCCAGATTGCAGTGGCGGCAGAATCCAGCCCTGACCCCAGCCACGGACCCAGGGCCAAGAGGAAGTATGATATCCCTTTTACTGATGGGGAAACTGAGGAAGAGCAATTCAATGACGTGCCCATGTTCACAGAGATACTTGGGTTCAGATCCTCAGAGGTAATTAGACATTTAGCGCCCACTGATTTCAAAGGCTATGTCCACACTGGCAAGTTAGTTCGAATTAAGGAGGCTTAATTCGAACTATCTAAAGCCATGGCTACACTAGGATTTAATTACTTCAAATTAAGGGCTTCCTTAATTCGAACTAATAACTTTGAATATGCTATTCGAAGTAAGGGTTAATTCGAACTAGTTAGTTCGAATGAACCAATGTGGCCATGTTAGTTCGAACTAATTGCTTAGTTCGAATTAACCGACCCATTGAATTCAATGGAAATCGCTAATTCGAACTAAGCAAGTGCCATGAATGGCACTTGCTTAGTTGGAACTAATTTTTTCTAGTTCGAATTAAGTTAATTCAAACTAACTAAAATGAGTTCAAATTAGTTAGTTCGAACTAACTAATTTGAGCTAATTTTAGTAAGTGTAGACATAGCCAAAGAGAGTCAGGCACTTAAATATCTTCAGAGATCTCGGCCTTGGTGTCAGAATGGGGCCTAGGAGCTGTGTGTTCCTCAAACTATTGGTTGTGGTCAATTAATCCCTAACAGATGCTTTAATTTGCATCTGACTGACCAAAGTGCCATGGGCCTCATGGTAGTTAGCAAATAGTTAAGGGATAAGAACACCTCAAAATGCCCCTTCTTCCAGGGTTTTGTAGAAGAAGGTGGTCCACCTGCTTCCTGGAGTACTTGTAGGAAGGAGAGCAGCTGCAGGTATGAATCAGGTCCTGTATGCTCTCCCAGAACAGCTGGAAAGAACAATAGAGTAGTGTAGGGCAGGATACTGACACATCTGTTTGCTGGACTGTGAAAATAATGGCATCAAGCCCCTCCCTCAAGACCTGCTAATGGAAGGAGAGACCAGATCCTCATAAAAATCGTCACATGCACTTAGGGAGCGAAGAGAAGTTCCATGTGAGTAGATAGAATTTTGACCTTGGTTTAATGAGATTGGAGTGTACACATTTTAAATTTACCCTTTCCCTGGACTTTGGCTTTATTAAATAACAGCAACAAATTGAACCTAAACTTTGTTTCCCTCCTTAGCAGTGGCTAGGATGTTTCTTGGGGAACCTCCCTTCACGCACTCGCTCTGCCCATCAGAGCAACTGCAGTTCCTCTTGTATCCTCATTGGAGCCAATGGTTTCCACCTACTACATTGACTCATCAGCAATTACACTTCATCTTCACGAAAGGATCATGTTGACATAGGAGAGGAAGAGAGGAATCTGGAATCATACGTAGGGTCCTAGAGTCCATCATCCGTATTGCCAAAGTCAAACACTCCGTTGTAAATTAGCCCTTGGGCTTTTAAGAGACTCTTGCTAACTGGTACAGATTAAGGTGGGTCTTGCTTTTACTGTAACTTTTATCATGTTTATGCAATAATAAGTCACAGTGATCTGTAGTCACTTTGAACAGCATGAACTTTTCTAGCATGACATTTGTGTTGATATACAAAATACAATAACTTTCTAAAATAAAAAGTCATTGGAAAATCTCTGTCTCTTCCAAGCCTTTTGAATATAAGGATTATGCTCTTTACTGATGGAATAATAAGGATTATATTTCACTGAAGCCTGCAGCACATTATCCATCTCCTTCTTTTATGCCCCAAGAGGTTATTCCAGATTCTGTAGATTTCTAAGCGGAAAGATGGAGAAATGCAGATTTGAGTCTGTAGGGTGCGTGTTTAAGTCTGTATTAAATAAAACGAACAAAAGACAGATCAGTACAATAACTCTGAGAAGTAATGGTTGGCTCTCATGAGGTTACTAGAAATTCTTAGTGTGATTGTAGTAAAGCCTAGCTTATCCTCACTTTAGGCAAACCTCTGTAAATCTACATGGAAAGCAGATTTGCAGGTGTGTGAGTGTCACTGAAGCATGGGATTCCTTCCTGTGTAGGTACTGTCACTTCCCTTATGTGTCATATCCCGCTTAGCGTTCAGGTCCTGAATCAATGTTCGGACACTTAGGGAACAGTCCTGCAAATACCTAAGCCAGGGCTGGATTAATGCAGGAATTATAGGGGCTGAAGCCCTGGGCCCCAGCTTAAAGGGGGCCCTGGGCTCCAGGCCCTAAGGCCCATGTATTGATCCACCATCCACTTGCCACTGCACTGGCAGGGCTTGCTGGGCAGGAGGGGTGAGGAGGGACCCTGCCCTGCCAGTGCTGTGGGGTGGGGACCTGGGGCCAGAGCCCACGCCCCGGGTACTCTCATCCTGCCCTGGGCCGGCTGGTCTACCTCTGGGGATGCGGCGGGTTGGAGTGTGGTTGCACCACTCCTGGGGCAGGGTGGGCTGGTACACTGTGCGGCCTCCGGCACGGTCTTCCAGGGTCCATGGCCCTGGAGGGCTGCACCACCCCTGGGCACAGACCAGCTGGCTCAGGGCCAGGACAGGAATGCCCTCTGGCTTCAGATCCCCTTCCCCCCCCAGTGTGGCCCACCCACAGTCCACTATGGTGGGGGGCCAGAGCTCCAAGTGGGGGGCCCCACTGTGGTGGTGAGTGAGGCCCCAGGCCAGGAGTGTGGGGGCATGTGGTGGTGGGCAGCCCGGGGCCCCGAGGCTGTATTCAGGCAAAGAACATGCTTACTTATTTGTAGAGTCAAGCCTTATTGAGTATATAGAAGAGCATGTCAAAGCACAGTATGGAAATTTTAGGGTACATTAGCAGAATCCACACAGGCAGCTAGTGCACAGCATGCTAATGCACGGTAGATTTATAGAGAGGCTTGCCAGGCACTAACTGATCGTGTAGGCAAGCCCTCACTGTGTAAACAAATCCTGAGATTTTTCTTTTCATGCCCTGAGCTTCTTTTTCCACTGCTGCTGCATTACTGCTGTAGGTAGGAGTGACCTCAGGTTATCACTGTTCCTGGGGCTCTATAGGACAAGAGAACTGAAGCCACTGGACTGGAGAGGGATGAGAACCTTCTATCGCACTTTAACATTTGTAGATCCCAAACAGCTCTCCAAAGGTTGGGTAAAGTATTTTACATCAGGGGATGGGAAGAGCCATAGGTCAATGTAGTGACATCTTTGAAGTCACATAAAAAAGGAATTGGCAACAATATCTACCCTCATTTTGTGAGAGGGTGTAAGGGGAGGCAAGACCTTAGCATGGGAGTGGTGCAAATTTACCTCACTACTAATCCCTTACACCTTTAGTCAGGGCTGGCCCTAGACCAAATGGTGCCCTCGGCAAGGAGCAACTTTGGCACATCTCCTCCACTTGTTAAACTTTTGAATACTTCATTTTTTATTGCATTTGCAGCCCTTTCACAACTTTGATGCATGATTTGGATTCTTGAGGTATCCTGTCATATAAAATTATAAATTTTCACACTTGGGGTATGTCTACACTAGCAATTTAGGTCAACTTAAGGACCCTTAAGTCGACCTAAATTACTTCATGTCCACAATGGGCTTTCACTAAGTCGACTTAAGAAATTCCTTAAGTCAACTTAATGAAAGCTTAAGTCAACTTAATAACTACCGCTCCTTAGGTTGACTTAAGCCTTAAGTCGACTTCTTAAGTTGACTTAAGGACAGTGTGGACGGGGAGTAGCCCTTAAGTTGGCTTTTGAAAGTCGACTTAATGCCAGTGTGGACACCTATGTCCAAACTTAAGTCAACCTTATTAAGTCGACTTAAAAAGTCGACTTAACTTTTCTAGTTAGACACACTCTAGAATCTGTAAATCTGGATTTATTCATGCCAGAGATAAGCAAATAAAAATTATAAGCTTATAGAGGCTTTTAAATTATAATTATTAAATTATAAATTAAATATAGATTTATATATTAGTATATAAATTAAATGATAAGGTTATAGAAACTTTTTAATTTTAAGAATATCATCAAGAAATTAATAGTGCACCAGCATTGGGTGGCCCAGTATTAAATAGTGTTCCAGTAGGTGACAGCCTGAGAGTGTTAACCCTAACCATTTAGTTTAAAAGGTCGCTTTTCTCAGAAAGTCTGGGAGGTTCCATGAGAGTCTACAAAGGTTCAGAACATTCTAGCAGGTTAGTGAAAAAAGAATCTATCTTCCCCCTGCAAACCTGGCACCTGGGTCGCTTGCCCCTAAATCCAGTCCTCCCTTTAGCAGCAGCACCAGCTGGCAGGAGGAACCATCTGGGGAGAAGGCAATTATATGTCCCACGCCTAGTCATTGGGCCCTACTGAGTGCTATGGGTGGGGCCAGGAGGTGAACTGTCTCTCCTCCATTTATCTGCAGGACCATGGCTGTCAAGGGGTGTGATAGCCACACTGGCCTTCCCATCAACTCTTGCTAATCCACAAACCTCATCCATCCATTCTGAACATCCAGCCCATCAGAGCAGAGTCGTGACTTTCTACCATACATCCCACAACTCAAAGGAGCCCATCATTTGTAATATTCACAGATGCCTCAAGAAATGTGCACAGCATCATATTACAAATAAAATACAAGTCTTTTGATAGCTTTGTTCAGCCTTTGCTGGGATTCTGAAGCACAGAGTAGAGTTATTTAGTGATAAGGGTGGAGTCCAGTTAGGATCGGTATAGTGGATTTCCAGTGTGGAGCTTTGTACACTCAGTTTATCTGAATAATTGTTAGAAAATAATTTCTTAGAGGACTCACAAATGTATTAATTGGCCATGAAAAAAGAGTTTAAAAAAATATAAAGTTTCAAATGAGCAACTAAAAATCTGGATGAATATCCAGACCTCTTGGGCTTGATCCTTCTTTCACATATATCAGGTTTGCATCAGCATAATTCTACTGAGTTCTGTGAAGATACTCCTGATTTACACATGAGAGAATTGAGACACTGGGTCTCTAAAATGTGGCAGGAAATCTTGTAGCAATAGCATTTCTCAAGAGACTTCTGCTACTCCTTCCTTCCAGATGGGCTGGAATCAGGAACTGCTAGGTATGTGAAAATGAAAAATAATGGGAAACAAAGTTACAGTAATGAACAGCTCATAATCTTGAAAAGAGTCGATTCAGGTTTAAATCTACAATGTGCTAAGCCTCAAGGTGGAGGATAACAGTGGCTCTTATTTTGCTGAACCTTTGCAAATCTATTTATTGCTTTTGATTCAGATATATTTACAAAATAAAAGCATAGAAAGAATAATAGTCTGTTTAAGGAAAAGAGCGTGGCAATGAGCCCAGGCTGTCCCTTTGGGTTTGTTTCTGGATTGTGTGGGGTGGAATGAAGAGTGTTAATTCTCTCTTGGACACCTTTCCTGTCTGCTTGACCTTATCTCCAAATCTATCATGATTCCACAGTATAATTTCTGAGGTCCCCTTCTCTGCACCCTGAAGCTTAACTTCCCAATCCTGAAAGTTCACAGTATACTGTGTTCAGCTGTTTTCCATCCTGTCAATCTGCTCATCTAGAAAAACCCCTAAATATCCATTTCTATGACTTCTGTGAAAATATGGACATCCAATGCTCCTGGGACAATGCTGCCAATATCCAGCTGCCTTAAGAGATCAGCAAGAGACATTATTGTTAAACTGCTATTCTCCTTCTCTTCCCAAGTTCCCGGGAGTAACCTTTCTGTGAAGTGCCTGAGTTTCTCAAGCCCAGGTATGAATGAGGGAAAGCCCCAAAGATGCTTTTAAAGCCAAATCTCCAATGTGATCACACTGCATAGATTAAAAAGTGAATGGGGGTTGGGACCGGGGATTGAATTGTTCTGCAGTAATAGTAGCTGAGATTATGTCACAATGGGGTGCAGAGATATGCGATATTCTGTGATAATTGGAGTTTAGAAGGATCCTTTTTAGACCATGACATTTTTCATTCTTTTAGAAAACAGTATTGCATTACAGATGTTATAACTTTTCTTCAGAATCAGACTGGCCAGGGAACTGTAAATCTAAATCATGGCTGCCTTCAGGAAACATGCCAGCCAGTAAACACAATGAAATGAGTGAGATGAAAGCATCTGAGTGAGAAAATGAATTTTAGGCATTCCACTGAAGTCTATTTAGTTTTTACAGTCTGGCTCAGCATCTCAGAGGTAACAGCTGTGAGGGACATACTGGCTTCCAGTGAACAAAACTAAGAAGTCTATCATGCTAAAGCTTGAAATCTTTGCTTAGGGGTCCAATGCAGGATAGATGGCTTCCCCTGAAATATCCCTCATCCTTTTTTTTCATGTTGTACAGATCCAGAGTGCTACCAAAATAGTAATTCTTTCCTTTCCTGGAGGCTAATCTAACCACATTTACTGGGCTTGTAAGGAAGATTTCACACCAAAAGGAAAGACACTTACATGAAGGAGAAAAGTAGCAAAAAGAGTGGCCTTTCAGGAATATCATATGGCCAGCAAAATATTGTTACCACTTGCCATAATATTCTGCCCATTTGATCTCTTGCCTTTCTTAGAAGGCTGCTTAAGATCATGAAAGAGGGGTTTAGCTCATGGCCCCATCATGTCAAGGTAGACAAATGAGTCCAAACAATATAGGACCCATTCAAAACCTTTTGCCCATTGCTTAGACTGAATCTGAACAGAGCCATTTTGATGTTCAAAATATAGGAGTTTGTTTGGCTTATTTCCCTCCCTTCACGTTTTGTTCCCTCCAGCTCCCCCATTATTTTTCATTTCTGAATATTTCTCTGTGTTGGCTGAGTTCAGCGGAAAAAACAAATTACCACAAGTGTTTCCCCTGCCCAGCCAATAACAGTCTGATGCTCATGCTAGAGCCTGTTCTCAGAAGGTTTCCAGAACAGTTTCAAAGATCTGAGAAGCAGGTTGGATAAATGTTCTAATAAACATCCCAATTTTGGGGCAGGGATCAAATGCAGTACTACTTTTGCCAAATGTCACTGGCAATTTGGCCATCTGGAAGTCACCTGGATGCTTGAATCAGCTTTCAAGCAATAGCCACACTTCAAATAGGAGTTTTATCATACCCTCTGTTCCCACTAGCTTCAACTGCAGATTCAACCCTCTCACACCAAACACCTGAAAACTCACCTTTATGCCTTCCAGCTGCTACTTTCTTCCTTTTCTGTATCAAGAGTCATGGCACTGGAAGCAGAGGACCAATATTTTCTGGAAGGAATGTTATTGGGGATACACCAGCTGACCTGTGAATGGAGGGAAGGGATGGAGTTTCTTTGGAAGCACATCAGTCATATGGACAAGC
Organism: Pelusios castaneus; assembly: GCA_007922175.1. Lineage (NCBI taxonomy): Eukaryota > Metazoa > Chordata > Testudines > Pelomedusidae > Pelusios > Pelusios castaneus. The sequence goes on along the minus strand of ML685841.1, from coordinate 6,015,166 downwards.
CAGGATACAGGCTTTAGTGAAGTTTCACTTATTCACCTTAAATTGCATTCAGCTTCGCACCTCATGAATGAAACATGTGTCATGAAAAGATCCTTGTGAAGGGGATCTAGAGGCTTTGTAAAGAAGAGAGGGAAGGAACAGCTGGCAGGCAGGCTAGAAAGGAGAAGCAAATAGACTAATAATTACATATAGGAGTCTAACTACTTCCCAGACAGTACCCTCTTATTCCTTTCCTCTCTCCCCAAGGAGTCAGTAGAACCCCCTTACCCCCATTCTCTCAGCTTGTCCTACTCTCACCAGTTCCCTACACATCCACCTCTCAGACTTCTCCCAAACAGGGAAGAACGGAGGAATCAATCCAGAGTCTGGAAGTTGCTCTCCAGGTTCTTGCCATTACAGGATTTCAGGGGAAGAAATTATTCCTGCCTCCTCCTGTAGCTCCATTAAAGCACGTTGTGCCAGATTCATATTCTGGCAGCCCTGATGCTTTCCTCATTTTAACATGTCAGGGTCAGGAAGCAGCTTGGGAAATCATTCTGGAGCTTGAACTGGCAGCTTTCTTCTTCCTGGCCCTGGATATGGGCTAAGCAGGTGGGAAACCAGAGCCAGCTCTTCCCAGTTGAGAGGAGGTGGGAGTGAAAGGGCAGCTGGAGAGAAGGTGAGAACATTATGTGGGTACTTCTCAAGAAGGGGAAGGAAAGAAGTATAGGTGAGCAAACTGGTATTCTTATGTCAGTGTCCCAGATAACCGAATTCCCAGATACAGGGCCAGATCCTCTGCTATGCCTCTTTATATCAGCCAAGCATATGCCACACAAACACCCTCCAGAAATGTATATCACCCTACTGTAGCTTAACAAAGACAAGGTTCACGGATGACTTGATTACAATCTATAAGTACCTACCTACGTAACAAACATTTAATAATAGGTTCTTCAGTCTGGCACAAAAAAGTTATAACAACCCAATGGCTGTGAAGTGGAAGCTAGACAAATTCAGATTGGAAATAAGGTGTGCATTTTTAACAAAGAGTAACTAACGTGGAACAATTTACCAAGGATCATGGTGGAGTCTCCATACTGACCATTTTAAAATCAAGATTAGATGTTTTTCTAAAAGATCTGCTCCAGGAATTATTTTGAGGATGCTTTATGGCCTGTGCTATGTAAGAAATCAGACGACATTATCACAATGGTACCTCTTGGCCTTAGGATCTCTGAATCCTGTATTTTCCCCACAGAGGCCCCTTATGCCTGGCGCACTCCAGGGCAGATGGGATATATCAAGAGTAGCTGGAGATGGATCAGGGGCAGAAGGAAGAATGGCTGGTGTGGTTCTGAATCCTGCTGATTTCCCATTGTCTCAACCCTTATGGCACTCTGGCAGTGGGGTAGAAGTGGGAGATGAAAGTTTCCTTCTCTATATATCTGTGCTGGTTCTAGCAGAAGTATAGGGATGAATTTCCCTGCTTTATCCCTTGTGGATTCATGGGGATTGAGACACCTGGTCACTTCCTAATTAAAGATATCCTCAAACTAGACATGGTGGAGGAGTCAGTAGTCTTCTAACCCTCTATTGACTGACTCTACAAGATCAGCTAACAGGAAACAAGTGTAGATAGAACAAACAAGGAAAGACTAACACATTTATTTATTGCATGAGCTTTCATTGGATAAATCACTGCAGATAGGACAGACACCTCCAGGAGCTTTCCTCTCTGACAATGAGAGTCTCATTTTGTTCTAGGAAAAGATGAAGATTTAGATAGGGTCTTAACATTTTTCCAACAGGCTAATCCATCCACACTATATTACTTTACAAGTATGTTGGTACGCAAATATACTACCCCACAAATCTAACACCATTTTCATTGCAGTAAGGTTTCAGATTTCCACCATGGAGTAGCAAATTCTTCTAATTAAAGAACATCTAATAAATAATCTTGTATCCTTTTAAAAGTTATGGAGCCTTAGGAGTCTATAGATACACAATTTTCAAATAGTGTGTGTGTGTGTGTGTGTGTGTGTGTGTGTGTGCAACAACACAAGGGGAAAAAAGGCTACTGTTACTGTACCAGATAAATGTTAAAAAATGTATCCAGAGATGCTATAAAAGCTTTTGCAAGTGAGTATGCAGTAATGATTTCAAAGAAGCGATTACTGTTTAACGGGTCAAAAGCCTTTGGAATCCTTCATGTCTGACATGTAATACGTGCCTTTAAAAATGTCTCTCTACTTAAAGAACATTTTAGACATTAATGGATCTAAAGTAAAGGCTGAATTCTTTAAAGTAAATTTTAAAAATCTACAGTTACCCATTTATAGCCTCTGAACAAATTGTTTATTGTGTCACCTGTATTCTTCAAAAAGAGAACTCTTAAGATGTGCACAAATGCATGTTAAAACCAGTGGCAATTTATCAGTTTAGCACATGGAGTTTTGAAAACTCTGTTCAAATTTCTTAGATTTTGTCAGCCACAGAACTGAAAAATAATCAAGAAATCTTAGAATTATGTCCTAAATGTTGTCTTTAACTTGTTCATTACACAGACACTAAAGCATGTTGCTTTGCATCGTCACCCCATACTATAAAATGTGTAGGCAACAAAACCGAGACCTGATGAGCTCAAGAGCAGATGGAGTTCCAGCATAGGATCTGAATGTACTTTCCTTGGTGGATTTCAGGCTGATTCTTAATGTCACCTAACAATGTATTACAAAAATCACAAAAAAGTTTCCCTTGTACTCCACCTGTCTTGAGAATAGGAGATGCTTGCCCATTGTCACATCAGCAGTCAAACCATAGTATGACCTATTAATCAGCCCCTGAGGTAGACAACTGAGCTTTCAACTTTAATAACTTGTTTCCTTCCAGTCAACTCAGCAGATGAGCCAGGGACTTCACTTCCCAGTTCAATTAAGTGGCTCAGATACTATTCTGGTGAGCGCAATATATAAATTTTACAGGAGTAGGAGTAGGTGGGGAGATGGGGAAAAAAGAAGGGAAGGCAGAGAATTCACCCTTACTGCCCCATAGCTTTTATTTTCCCTCCAGGAAATTGCTAGACTATGCCTTTTGTGAGTTTGTTTGGAGCTAGCATCAGCCAATATATTTTAACCTATATCATGAACAGCAATATTTACACACAAGTGAGGAACATTTTGACCTATACCTAGGTTAAATATTTACCTTCTAGGAAAATGATTCTTAAGTTGATTGAAACAAGAAGTAAGTCAACATAGTCAAATTCCAAAGGGGTAGCCATGTTAGTCTATTGTAGAAAGACAACAGAGTCCAGTGGCGAAGTGGGATTTTCTCCCACGAAAGCTCATGCGATAAATAAATCTGTTAGTCTTTAAAAGTGCCACTGGATTCTGTCTTAAGTCAACATATACATTGTAAGTGTAATATGCATTCTCAGTACTTCCACCAGAAGAACCTGGAAAGCTCTCCTTTCAAACAGACATCCTTAAAGGAAGATTATATTACAGTGCCAGAAAAAAAAATGTATGATTCACCTCTCTCATGAAATGGTCAGGAAGCATATATTTGCATTTATCCTCTCTGTGGTTCAGAGTTAAATAGTTTTCATTCAGCTTAGTTGTATCCAGTCAGGATGTAGATATTTTCATAAGTGACTTCAGTCATTAATGTTGCTCCAAATCTCTTTATCACAAGGTGTACACATTGATTTTAAAGAAGAAGGTCCACATTACACTAGCAATTTCTCTAAAAACCTATATCCTTTATTTATCTGGAAGAGTAGGGTCTTGTAAATAAGCCACCTTTGCCGATAGATCTCTTTCTGCTCACTGATGTATGTCTCATTTTCAGATAAGTAAAATCAGGGATGTTGGGTTTGTTTGGGACTGGCATTTTCTAAGCTGATCTTGGCTAGCAGCCTTGCCAGCCTGGGCCACCTAGTACCATGCTGGCCAGTGTCCTGAATTTTTCTAAATGTAAGAAGCCATTGATCTGATAAACAGCAAGCCGAGCTGAGTCTGGAACTGTGAAAAAGGAGAACAAGGCCATTCCAAACATTCCATCCATACCAAGGAGCTACACGTTTTCCTTCACTCAGCCACTCTAGCACTTCTGTGCTCAGAGAGAATAAACAGACCTACACACGTGACAGGTCAACTTCAGACAGGCTCCATGATAAGGAAACTTACTGCCACCACCAGCTCTCTGGAGGAAATATGCACTTTAAGCATATAAAGTACATATTTATTGTTAATTACATACAAGACTATTGTGCAGAAGGCTGGTCTTGTGAATAAAGTATCAAATTTGGATTCCAGAGAACAGACACAAACTGACATTGTGCTTTTGGGCAAGTCACTTACCTTTTCTGTGTCTCAGTGCACCGGTCTATTAAATGAAGAAAATAATAGCTCCCTAGCTTACAAAGGTTCTGTAAAGATTGATGTCATTATTTCTATTTATTATTTGCACCAGAATGCCCAAAGATTGCAGGTCAAAATTGGGGTCCAGTTGTAGTAGATGATGTACACATATAAAGAAAGGCAGGTCATCCCCCAAATGAAGGAAAGTTTCATTAAGGGCACATCTACACCACAAAATTAAGTCAGCCTATGAGTATGTGTACACTGCTGGAGAGCTGGGAATTGATGCAGCGGGATCGATAGAGCAAGTTGTGGAGACCTGCTCAGTCGATCCTGGAAGTGCTTTCCAGTCAATGGAATTAAACCACCTTCCCAAAAGGAAAAAGGCTGCATCGTCCGGAGAGTCTGTGTTCGACACGGTGCAATGAAGACGCTGCAGTACGGCAATGTAAGTAAGTTGTCGGGAGATACACAAGCTACTTTACATAGGGCTACACTTTACGCAGCTTGTGTATCTCTCACAGACTGCCAGCCACCGTGTAGACCAGGCCTCAGTTAGGTCAACGTACAGCCGCTGGAGAAACTAAATCACTTTTGCTTATGCATACTGTGTTCCTTCCGTCTGTGATGCACATCCTCAGCAAGAGTGCTTGCATCGATTTAACTGTCAGCGTGGGGCATTGTGGGACAGCTTCTGAGAGGCAGCAACAGTCAGTGTAAGCAACACAGTGTCTACGCTGACACTGCACTGACCTAGGTACATCAACCAGAGGAGAAGTTAGTAAGTCGGTATCGTGGGTGAGTTATATTGGTGACAGCTACATTTTAGTGTAGACACTTAGGCTATGTCTACACTTGGCCAAATAACTTAACAAAGTCGACTTTAAGTCAACGTTGTTAAGTCAATTTAGCATGTCCACACTCAAAAATTAAGTCGACTTAAAGGGGACCATGCCAAATCGACTTAGAGTGTCCACACTGGTTATTGCTGAAAAGACTGCTAGGGACTAGGTGGACCTGGGACTGATCCATGGTGGCAGGGTGGGCACCCCTTGCTAAGTGCCAGGGGGCTCAGCATTTGCCCCATTGTATCTGGGTACAAAGGGGGCTGAGCAGAACAGGGACACTGGTAGAGCATAGGAGTGGGGTGGGCAGGGCTGTGTCCTGCCCTGTGGGGGGGCATGTCAGGCTCTGGCTGTGCCAGCCACCCTGGCAGGGAGGGCAGAGGTAGAGCCCTGGAGCCCTTTAAGTCAACTTTAAATCAATTTAGGGCTAATCTGCATCCACACTGGCTAATTCGACTTTATAACGTTGACTTAGCCAGTAAAGTCGACTTTAAACGAGGTTTTATAAAGTTCACTTTAAATTTCCTTAAGTCGACTTAAGGAAATTGTAGTGTAGACTCAGATTAAATTAAGTCGACTTAAGCAAACTTAAGTCAACTTAATTTGTAAGTATAGACGCACCCTTACAGAGTAATTTAGGGCAAATGCCAGTCGAATTCTGTAGTACAGACCTGGCCTAAGAGTGGATACGAAACTTCCAGAGGGACTGGTGGATAGTGATGGGGACAGGTGGGATTGCCAGTGTGCCACTGAGCATGGAAATCCCTCAAAGCCAGACTTTAATGTGAGATTTGCAAAGTACTCCACTTAGGAAAGAATAATCCATTGCACACATACAAAATGGAGGACTGCGGAAAGGGATCTGGGTGTCATAGTGTACCACAAGTTAAATATGAGTCAACAGTGT
>ML685841.1:5987706-6004068 GCA_007922175.1 Pelusios castaneus | reverse complement strand
CTTAAAATCTTAATATACCTATAAACTACACTGATAATGTAAATGCGGGCATGTCAAGAGCGTCCAGTCTAAATAAAGATACTCAGTCCTATGAACATGGCAAGAGAAACAGAACACTCATCTGCAATCTGTTGGAGCCAGCATGCTGTGTTACAGGTCAGCTACCATAGGTATGGGCAGGAATTATTGGTTGCTGCTCCCTAGATATACCATTTGTGGGCCAATCAATACTTGTAACTGCACAAACTCCTTGGCCATGACCTCAACCTGCATCAATATGGAGATTTTTGCTCTGCAGATCTCCACAGATTTTCTATGAGTGCTCTCCCCATGACATAGTTCCCATAAAGTTGAAATATACTATCGTGGTGGTGCTTGAGCTTTTCTGCTGCAGACAGGACAGGGGTAGAGCCTGGCTCTGTAGCATTTGTATACAAGAGTAAAGGTGTAAGGAGACTCCCCTACCATTTTCTGTTCTTGGAAATAATCCACTTTAACTTTTCTTTTGATTGGGGTTTGTGGATACTTCTGCATTTTATAAAACCTACTTTTTAGAGTGATCATGTTTTAAGCAAAACAGTGAACTCCAGGACCATGAAATAGAATTAACACCAATACAAAATGCACAGTTGTTTTCCTTAGGACTGGATTTTGAATGCCATTGTTACCTGACCTGTAAGCAGCTGTTGCCAGCAAAATGGAAATTAAAACTGGGAAACAATTATTTTATACAATAGAAATAAATCTGTCTTTTCTGCTTGTACTGTTTTTTTCTCTTCCAAATAACTCAGGCATATTATTACACAGCTATGGTCACACTTCTCACTTTTCTTTTCTTTTCCTTTCTTAATGGATCCGGTTTATTAGCCAAGCACTTATATTCCTGCAACTCAGTATTTTTGGCTTTTGATGACAGTGACATATTAAAGAAGCTAAGCTGAGCTAAAATAGATGAGATCTGTTACACTCATTTTGATTTATCTGGCTCCTTTGTTGATTTGCCAGCCTGAAATCTCTGGCATTGTTTCAGACCATGTCGCTGACAGAGAAGGGTTTTTTTTTTAATTCTTGCCCTGTTTTTGTTACAGTTGTTGTGGTTGCAACTAAAAGTGCCACAAAAGTATAATCGGTATATTAAATCTGATTGGTTTTTTCCTAATACCATAAAAATTGAAATAAAAGCAGCTTGAGGAAGTATTTATAGTTCATTTCAATCTCTTTGCACACACACACACGTATATTAGGGTGGTTGGGTTTATCTTCATTCTTTGTAGTTTAGGCACCAGGATGCACCAGGAGTTGTATATTGTGGTGCAGCTATAGCTCTTAAAGGAAACAGAACTGTTCACTGGGGCAGTGATCTGATCTCAGAACACTGCTTACCCCTCAACAAAATTATGCACCTTGCCAGAAGGAAGAGGGAGAAGGCAAATGGCAATGTCCTGCACCATCCACCCTGAGTGTGTGGATAGAAGATCAGAAACCCACTAAAATCCTGGGGTTCCATCAATTGCATATATAAAATCTTCATTAACTTGTTGAATTAAGTCAGTAGAAGTCATAGGAGTGATGGAATGGGTGATCAGACTGTACTTTTGGAGAATTGTCACCCATGCACAAAGTGCCGGGGGTCAGAAGAAGACCAAGCTAGTGAGCAATCAGTTCCTGAAGGCTTTAGTTACCATCTGGACGAAGTGCCTGGCATTCCTTGTTTGTTTTTCATGTGGAAGAAATAGATTTTGGTCCTTTTGTATGGCACTGCAGAATTCCTTTACACAGGGTGATGCTCCTATGGACAGGTATGGCAGCTTTAAAGCCAAAGAAGACAGTCAGTTTCCTGTGCCAGAGCTATGATACTGAACTGGACGACTTCTCTTTGTTATGTTCTTTGGATCCAACATGAAAAGGAATTATGCAAGTGCCAGGATGATCATTAGCCACTTTTTTACAGAGACAATACCTAAGGGCATAGCAGATCTGATTCACTGTTCAGCCAGTACAGAGACAAGATGGGTGGGAGGCTGCTCACTTTGCACTTGGGGGACCTGAGTCCAAGTCCCTACACTGCCATGGTCTTCCTGTGTGGCAGTTTACCTAGGGCCAGATTTTTAAAGGTCCTAGGTACCCAAATAGCTTTAAAAATCTGAGCCTTCGTCGCTCTGTGCCTTAATTCCCCATCTGTAAAATGGGGATAATAGCATGTTCCTGTGTTACAGGGGTGTTGTGAGGATACATATATTAAAGATTTTGAGGTGCTCTGATAGTATGGTGATAGTATAAGTACCTGGAATAGATTGCCAGTTTTATGCCACTGGAATCAGACTATCTAACATAGTTGAGAGTCATGCTCAAAGACATTGTGTACCGAGCAGTACTATATTAGTTGTTAAACACTTTACATTATAAGCTGCATGTTTAAGTTGACACCTGAACTTTGCAGTGAACATGCTAACCCAAATAACCTCTGCTCACTTTCCAAATGAACTGTATGACCCTTCTCCCTCTTTCTGCTTTCCCCACCAAAATGCCACTTTGCTTAGGATAATGTACACAAGACTGACAGCTGGTACAGTAAGAGATCAATTGCATTTCTTGTCAACTGAAGAAAGGAGAAGCAGCAATTGGCTTAATCTGCAGCAAGGGAGGTTTAAGTTAGGTAGTAGGAAAAACTTTCTAACTACAAGGATAGTTAAGCTCTAGAATAGCTTAAAGGAGGCTATGGAATCCCCATCACTGGAGGTTTTAAGGAACAGGTTAGAGAGCTGTCAGGGTTGGTCTAGGTCTATTAGTGCTGCCTCAGTGCAGGAGGATTGATTAGATGACTGACCTCTCAAGGTCCCTTCCAGATCTACATTTCTAAATACATTCTCTTTCCCAGGATGGTTTTATTAATTCCCTGCATTTCACAATCTTCTTTTAACTGACATCACAGATCAATAGTGTAATTAAACCATTTGTGATGTTATACTGTATACATAAATCCACTTGATGCCAATTGGGTGTCACATAAGTCCCATTAGGTTAACCAGTGAAGATGAAAGATCAAGAGAATGTTAATAAGAAACAAGCAACATGTTGGTTTACCACATTGTGAAAAAATAGAGCAGCAATAAAGAAACTTCAATGAAGAGAAAAACAAAGCTGGCTTCTTAAACCAACTGTTTTTCTCAGTGTATAGAATGAAAAGGAGCCAAATGTACAAATATTTGGTGGATGAGTCATCTCTTAGACTAGTCATTTTTTTTCCATGGACAATACTTCCCATATTTCTGGAAGCCATCTGTCCAAAGTGGGGGCATTGATTTTTTCCCACTCTATCCAGTAGCAATTGTAATATATAAAGCTAATAATAAAGTCCATGATCATACCTCTGCCCCAATATCCATCCATAGAGGCCCATAGATTTTAATTTTCTTATATATGATCAACTAGAAATATACCTTTTCAGTTTAGTAATGAGTAAGGATAAATTCTGCACACAAATACTGGGTAAAACAAAACAAAACAGCTTAACATTGTAAAGACAATGTATCCAATACTAACAAAAAGCAGTATCGGATCTTTAGTAAGACAGTTTAAAGATAAGTCAAAAGAAAAAATACTAATAAGATGTCCTCCTATAGGGAAGAATCATAATAAAACAAGAGATGATAATGAATATATTGTTGATATAAATCTCATTGTATTACCCTGAAAAATAGCTTGTGACATACTACAACAATCAATGGCGGGTCAGATTTGTATCTATTTCCAAAGGGAGGGCAATCATCTTATTAAGTATATTGGTTCTGAAAAAAATGTTTTAAAAAATGCCTTAGAGAGAAGAAAAACTTATCATATTGAATGGTAAAAATATACTGGACTGGTGTGGGAATGAAATTACTAGGTCCATTGGGAGGCAGAAATGGAGTAAGAACAGGAAAACAACCCCCCACCCCCTTCCTGTTGAACTCTTGATGTCTCCGGGAGAGAAGATCCTCACACCTCCCTGAGTCTCACTCTTTTCATGAGCCAGGCAAAGTTGGGTTGTCTCCATACACACTCCCTGTTGGCCTAAGACAACTTGGTATCACCTGCATATAGGAGCTAGTTTTTGTCAGCAAGCCTCCCTAATGAGTGAGCTATATTTTGGGGTTATTGCTGAAAAGAAAAGGGATGAGAGTTATTTTACCCCACCCCCAAATTCTCAGCAGCCATTCGATGTTCTTTACTAAGGTTTCCAGAACTGAGGTTGAATAAAGACATTACAAATTCAAATTTTTAAATAATTTTTAACTACAATTTTATTTAAGTAAATGTTGATCCAGAGTGGTCAGTGACAGTAAGGGCAGTCCAATAAAATATTTATTTTCTCCTGAGTATTTTGTTATGAAAAAAATGAAATTAGATTTCCAACCCCCCACCCCCCCACTTTGGAGTCTATTATATTTAAGTTGTTCTAATTCTGGGGCTCTTTCTTCAACTCACTTCCAAGTTGTTAGAAAAATTCCACCTCAGCCCCAGAGCTAACCTGCCAATTTTGAAGTGGATATGATTGTCTTTGTAGATTTTAGAGAGGTGGAGGTTTTATAACAAAAACACAATTGCAATATTAACTATTAACTATATTAACTGACTTCTGCATCTCCAGAATTGGCATTTAATCCTGTAGAAACTTTACATTTGACAGATATACCATAGTTTCTGCTCATTAAGACAGTTTTTCTTATTGCTCTTTCTCCCAGTTGATTTCTATATCATGGTGTGTTCAGCATACAGTCAGAACTATCTGGCTACTACAGGCTTCAGGATGTGTTTTCTGCACTCAGCGCATACCTGAGAAGTCTGGCATTCGATTAATTTCAGCGGAATGCAGCAGCAGCAGAGAGGTGCAATGAAGGACCAGCAGAGAAGGGGTTAAAGTCTACCCTGGGTTTTTGAAAAGGGATAACAGTCCATATCATTTTAAGACTTGATCTAAAGCCTGCTGAGGGAAATGGAGGAACCCCTGATTATTTTACTAGACTATTAACTGTCGAAAAATTGGGACAACCAAAATGATCACCTTAAAGCTTGATTCTGCATCATTCAAGTCAATGGAAGTTTTCCATTGAGTTCGACAGGCGCATCATCAAGCCATTAGTGATTGAAGCCATGATCCTGTAAGGCATTTAAGAGTGTTCTCAACTTTAAACATGAGCAGTCTCGTTGAAGGTAAATTATAATCCATTTTAAGTTTTTTGCTGTGCTCAGACCCTAAGGATTTGATCCAAAATCCATTGAAGTCCACAGAAAAACTCCCCTTGGTTTCAGTGGGTTTTAGATCAGGCCCTTGTGACCTAGTAATCATCAATTTTTGGTGTTTCAGTTTTTGGGTGCCCAATTTGAGACAGCCTGGACCCGATTTTGAGACCTCCTAAGTGTACACTATCAACTGACAGTTTCGGCCTAAAAGTTCTTGACATAAATAATTCCAATTTTGAACTCCTGATTGGAACAATGACAATTGCTAACCACTTTGGACCTTAAGAGCTACAATAATATTAATTATTGAGCAACAAACAAAAATTGATCCCCTTAAGGAATGAATTAAATTTGGTTTTGTGAAAATGGTGATCTTTTATGGAAGAAGTGCTTTTGTCCTTTGTTTAAAAATAGCAATAAGAAAAAGTATTTGAAGTTAAATAGTCCCGTACCGTTTTTAAAAACAGAAACATGATAGTTCAAGAGAACCAGAAAGTGAAATTGTCTAGAAACAACAGTGAAATTGATAGGTTTGGTTTCATTGACCAAGCTGAATGAAATGCAAAAGTAAACAAATGGATAGATGATGAAAAGTACATTCGAATATTAATGCTATTTCAGTTTTAATAATCACAGTAGTTATTAGTGACACAGAAAAGGACATTTGAAAGACATATTAGGCTAGATTCATTCCCAGTGAAACTCTACTGGTGGACTTTTTTATAATTACATAAAATCATATTTAACATTAGTCACCCAATTAACTATTCCATTTTCACTGAGAATTGTTCCTGAAGACAGACAATATCTTATAATGATGACTTCATGGGCTCTGTGGATTGTGATTACATCTTAGTTCTTATTCTTTATTAATTCTATTACGGTTGTTCACATGACTTTTGTTTAGAGTTAGTAATTTTTTGTCTCTTTCTTTTAGCAGTTTTCTTTTTGCTCTCTATTTTTTTCAAGAACTGTTCCAAGTGATTGTTAAAATCTGGGATTTGTGCCTGTTACAATAAAAACACAGAATAACACTGATTTAAGATGAACTGGATATTCCTGTTGCTAAAATCTAGTCATTGTACATGGAGCTTTCAATACAAATTATTTTGAAAATAAACCGAGCTGGAACAGAAATCTTTTTAGAAATTCCTAGCAGGAACAATTTGTGTTTTTGGTCCCAATTCAGAAAGTACTTAAGATTCTTCATAAGTGCTTTGCTCAGTCAGGGCCTTTGTCAATTTCATTTTGAGTCCTACAGTTAATCTGGATTACAATTTTCCTTTCCTTAAACTAGGCCAATTAAGAATGGCCTTGAGTTGGCTGGGAAAAGAAAGAATTCAAATTTCTTTTGATATAAATATTTTCTCTCAGGAAATACACTGGACAGATTAATAAAAAAGCTGAGACTAAACTAAACTGTCACATGCAAACTTGCTTCATCAGCTCACTCACCCCCCAATTTGGAGGGCTATTGCTTACTTTGAAACCAATAATTCCTGCTAGGAAAATAGTCCAAACATCAAGAAAAGAAAACTTTCCCAAAGGTGCTGAGAGAGTCTGACGAAGACAAGTACAATGTTTAAATGAAGGAAAGTCTGGGCCTGCTGGTCTCAGTGTGTTCTACTGGGACATACACTGGACTTGTTCAGAAAATAATTCCCCGTTGCCCCCGTGAGAATATAATGTTTCAACGCTAAAGAAAGGCAACACATTCTTGTTGCCCTAAATACATTCTTTGAAACTGACGGAAGGATAATGTGCATTCGAATTCCAGACAAACATTTTTATTGGGCCCGGGGGAACACGTGATGAAGTATCACCTGAAAAATTTCAATAAAATAAAAAAAGAAAAGAAAAAGGAAGAGGAAGGACCAAATCTTCACTTGAAAGAAAAGCAAGAAAAATCCCACTGGGAAATTACACTTCAATATGCTGAATAGATCTTGAGTTTCCACACAAATACTCACCTTTTCAAAATTAAATTTAAACACATTAAGTTTAAAATGAACATCATTTTAAATTATACCTCGGCACACCCCTGCAAATTTATTGCATTAGACTTCAATCCTGCAAGGATTTATGCACAAAGTTAATTGTGTATGCTGTAAGTAATCCCAATAAATTCAATGCAGGATTGGACCCTAGATTTTTGTTTAGGAAGCATCATCAAATGCACTCATTCAGTAATTCACAATGATAACATGAAAAGTAACAAGCTATGAGCTGCCTTGAGTTAACATCACACAGTAAAACTGATTATATTTGATAGGCCCCTCCTTTCTTGCCCGAAATAATATGTTCGCAACTTGAAATTAAATGTTGGTTTAGGAGATTTTTATGATCTATTCTCTTTGAAGTCATCTGCTGAGGTATTTTCAATATAAATATTTCATTCCATGAATTTTCCTATTGTCATCATGTAATAACAAAAATTAAGCAATAGTTCATATTCTTTTATAATCCACTTGCACCCTGATTTGAGTCAGATATCATAGTGGTTAGAATTGGAGAAAGCTTATTGCCATGTAAATGTAGGTTTTGGTCCACATGTAGGGCCCAGTCCTGTAATCCTTGCTCACTCAATTCTCAGTGATGTCAGAGGAACGGGCCCAAGGATGCCAAATATATTGCTGTGAGTTTTATTCTTGATAGTTCATTTGCTGTTTTATTATGTGGTGTGTCTGTTAGTATCAGGGATAGACTCTGCACCCTTACTCCTTTTGGTCACGCTTAGTTATCTGAGTAGTTCCACTGGCACTGGATACATTTGAGAGTTTGTAGCTTAATGTTGTGACTGAATTTTAATTCTGTCAATTTCCTCCCCTTGATTGAAACAGGATATGGACTGCAGACAGATCTGCCTCTTTACGATCAAATAACAGCATTGAAAACTTGAAGCAATTAAGAAATTAGTAATGGAAGAAGCAAAAAGGTGTTGAATATTCAGATATCTAAGTATCTCTTTGCATCTCTCTCCACTGCTCATCATTTGGAGCTCAATATCTAGGACGATCAGGGCTTTCCTGAGAGTGCATCAGTACCAGAGGGACCCATGCACCAGCAGCAACTGGCAGAATTTATGCTGGGAATGCAGTCTGGGATTCAAATCACTGTAGGAATTAGGCTGTTCACCCAACAAAGAGAGGTGAGAGAAGCAGGAATTCAAAGGATTGCCAGGGAGAAAGACAGGGACATAAGGAAAAGTGGAACAGGAAGAGGGAAGTCTAAGCTGAAAGCAGCCTTCACACTTAATTAACAGGATCTGCCAAAGACCCACTCCCTCAATCCTTTGGAATTGCAACGTCAGAAGCTCCAGTACCAAAGAAAAGGAAAACCCACCCGTATGAGGCATTTTAAATATTTACCCTTATTAAAAATACAGCATATTACTTTCTAAAAATTATCAGATGACACAGGGTGATACAACAATTTTGCACAGCTCATAGTATTATGGATTCCTCCTCCATGAGTGGAACTCTTATATGTCTACACTGGCAAGTTAGCTCGAATTAAGGAAACTTAATTCCAGCTAATTTAAGCTTTGGCCACACTAGGCTTTGATTAGTTCGAATTAAGGGCTTCCTTAATTCGAACTAATACATTCAATTATACCTTTCAAGCTAACTCTTAATTCAAACTAGTTAGTTCGAATTAAGTCAATGTCGCCATGTTAGTTTGAACTAACTGCTTAGTTCAAACTAACCGGCACATTGAACTTAATGCAACTGACTAATTCGAACTAAGCAAGTGCCATGCATGGCACTTGCTTAGTTCGAACTAAAATTCCAGTGG
Organism: Pelusios castaneus; assembly: GCA_007922175.1. Taxonomy (NCBI): domain Eukaryota; kingdom Metazoa; phylum Chordata; order Testudines; family Pelomedusidae; genus Pelusios; species Pelusios castaneus. The sequence goes on along the minus strand of ML685841.1, from coordinate 5,995,050 downwards.
GGCCATGCTAGTTCGAAGTAAGTTAATTCAAACTAACTAAAATTAGTTCGAATTAGTTAGTTCGAATTAACTAATTCAAACTAACTTTGGTAAGTGTAGACATAGCCTTAAGTGATGCTACACTACAAACAATAATTATTAATAATGAAAGTAAAGAGATTTTGTTATTCTGGCTGCTACATTCCTTGGGAAAGAATAGCTTTAGAGCCTCTTTCAACTAGTCATATTGAAACTCTTCACACACTAGAAGGAAAAGTATCCAATACTCAGCCTTCTCAAATGGATAGTTTATTGTATAACTTCGATTTGATATTATTGCTTGTATCTTAGTAGGACCTTTGCTCTCCCGATAATTTCTTTTCCTTTCCTGACCTTATTCTCTCCTTTTTATATATTTTGCATTTTTCTTTGTATTAATTCCCTACTTTTGCTAATGTCTTTTCATCAATATTTTAGAAATGGATGGTAATCTATGATCCTGGCTAACTGTGCAGGGGAAAAGCAACGTACTGTCAAACCAGTATGAATGGTTTGTAAAAATCTAGAGATGACAGGACTTGTTTTAAGGCAATAACTGGAAAAAAAATGTGTGTCAGACACAGTATGTCAGACACACCATACAGTTATTGTAGAAGCCATTGTTAACAAGTTGAAGTCACATATCACTTTTCAGTTTAAAGTGGGGGGTATCAAATGAACAGCCAGAAACAAAACTTGTCAGTTTTGTCCGGAAAGCCGTTGTTCAACACACACTAAATAAAACAAAGTGATTTGTTTTCAAAGAGATGGGCTTTCATTTAAAAAAAAAGAAAGACCAAACCATCTAGTCCCTTCAACCTCATAAAATTACTGTATGCACTGAAAAGATCAATCTGCTCTAACACAGTGTTCTGTCATAAGATAACTTTATTTTTTAACTTTTAAAGACCAGGAATGCAGAGTTTTGAGCCCTCCCCAGGGAATCTTTAGCTGCCTCTTTCTAAAGTATGTACCATATCCTCAGCTTGGCTGGGATTGCAGAAATACTAGTTTTATTGCTTTCATGACATCTTGTTGCTTTTACCAAGTTCATAGGTCTGCAGATCACTTGTCTTCAGTTACACTTGCTCTAGCCAGATGATCAGAAGGCTCATGAGCAAGACTGTTGCGTCTATTATTCAGCAAAAGATCTCAGCAGATGGCACTTCTTACATAGAAAAGTATTTTAACCTAACATGAAGGACAATTTCATAACTTTGGGAACTGCAAGTTATTCTGAAGATGTTATCCACCACCTACAGTAAGTCAGACACAGCACTTAGGATGTTGGTCATATGGCTTTCATCCAACTCTTTCCCCTCAAGCCTCCATGCAGTGACTTCTGAAAGTTCAACAATTATTCTGCTACATAATAAAGGTCTGACACATGGGAACACTGGTAAGAGAATGGATAGTATTTATTGGCTCCAGTTACATGAGTTGTGTCGAAGTTATAAAGGTTAATATCTCTGTCCCATGAGGTAGAAGAGACTCTCTGCAGTCTTGGCATGTCAGGCTGAGGGTGAAGGCTTAGCCAAGGTGAGATGGGGAGTGGAAAGAAATGAGAACAGAGATGCAGGCAAGAGCCAGTCCTGAGACTAGCAGAATCATCTTGGCTTTGTCATAGCAATCCTGCATTCTGCAAACACTCACTGTAGATTGTTTATTGGTCTTGAAATTGCACTTGGGGTCAGTGAAATTTCCTCATGTCATCAGTGACATAATATTGCAGTGTAAAGACATTTATGCCACATCATCAACATTGAGTAGATGACTCTAGACAACAAAAGGTCAGAATGGCACTGTAACAGGTGTGTGGCTGCTCTGCAATAATCTAATACAGATATATAATAATTATTGTAATGGAGGTGGAGCTGCTAGCATTATGTTGCACACGCTGCAGGAGACTCAGCACACACGATGGGAATGCAGCATTGGAAGCCTGTGTGTTCAGGGTGATGCTAGCAGAACAGCCCATCTGCAAAGAGGTGGTGTCCTCTCATCTGGCACAGGGAATATCTTTGCTTCTGTGCAGGCTGAGGAGTCAGGCACACGTGGAGAACTTCACACTCATATAGCACTCTAGACTGCAGCTGTTAGAAGGTAACGGGCTCAGGTGCATCCACTGGGCTGGTAATAGCACTCGGTACATGCACGTTATGGGAGGACAAACAAATAACATCACTTCAGGGGTATGTTTCCTCCCCAGCTATGTCTGTTCAAGGTCTCTAAGCTGGGGCTGAAGACCAGGCTCAGCATAGGGGTAGCCAGGTGATGTTCTGTGGGCTGTTTTACAGAGGGTCAGAGCAGAATTTAAGTGTTCTTCCAAATGCGAGCGAGGGGCCTTGTCTTATTTGGGCACTTTCTCCTCAGCCTCTTGGGGCAGTGCTCTCACCCTCAGAGCAGAGTGCGGGGGGGTGATTATGAGATCCACACATGTTTGCATATCAGGCCTCACATTTACAACAGGCTGAAAAACTGCTAAGAGCTTTCATCAGTGTTTTTTATTTTAAGTTGAAATTTCATCTATCCCTTTTTATTGTTGAAAAATTTCAACCAGCAACCATTTCTATCACTGGTCAAAACCCTGAAGGGATTATTGTAGCCAGTTTTTAATTATTTATTCAAAAAATTAAGTTCAGAGAAAAATTTATGCAAGTTTCATAATATTTCCACTGACTGCTTACAATGTCTAGTTCACACCCACTTTTATATTGTTTCAAAATCAGAGTCACTTGGTGCAGAAATTGCAAGCTGGTGAAAAGACAGTGGGAAAAGTGGTTGCAGGTAGCTAAACCTTTTCCTCATGGGTTTACTTTTATGAAGAAGAAAGTAAGAATTAAACAGACAAACAATCAGGAAGCCTGCTGCAACTGAACTCTACCTGTCTTAGTGCATTCTTACCACTATGTCTCAACCAGCCACTTTGTAAGTTTTTTTCCTTGAGCACTTGTGCAAGAAGAAGCCAGATCTGTAGTAAAATTACCCCCTCCCCCGAAGTGTTTCTGCACCTTATTCTAATACTCATTTTCCCTTTTCTGTTTCTGTAGAGTATTTTTAGTTTAGAGGATAACCTACCTAAGATTATCTGTTTTCTGAGCTTAAAGCTCATGTGCAGCTCCTCAAAATACTACAGTACTTTAAACTAGGCTAGTCACAACAGGTTAACCACTATAAGCATACCCCATAGTTAAATAAATCACTCAGAGAAGTTCATACAAACTATCTAAAATAAAAGGATCCAGTCCGTATGAATGCCCCTATACACATAGTAATATTTACAATATGTATAAGAGAAGAAAAATATCTAAACTCATTGTAAAACTGCAGAAGACTCAGTTCTAAAATGCTCATTCTAATTCCCGTTCATTTTCTCTTTCTCTTGCGCTGTCTCTTATTAATAACAGCTGAGACCTGGGCTGTTCTTGCCTGATTCACATTACTGGCAATGCTTAATTGTCTACACCTGTGTAGTTCTGACTCTTTAAACGCGCATATGGCAGCCTACTTAATTTCTAAAACAGCAGCTTTTTGCTAGCTGTGCTATAGGAGCTTTATTAGGACAACTTTGTTTTTGTTTCTGTTTCTGTAAATGAAAAGACTATTATAGGGTAGAAAGGAAGGTATGCTATCTTGCCGGAAAATAAAGAAAAGCAGTTAGTGTATGCTACCTAACAGAAGAAGAAAATGAAATCTTCTTGAAACTTTTTTTTCTCTGAAAGCTATTCAGGTAAACTATCATCTGTTTCCCTAAGCTAGTGGTTCTCAACCTTTTGTGGGTCATGAAACACTTGCTGGCATGTTGTGACTGTACAGGACACCCCAGCCCATCCACCCCAAGCCAATGCCTCCCATTTACCTGGCTCTCTGCGACATGCTTGCTACTGTGTGGTGACACAGTAAGGTATCCCGACACAGTGGTTGAGAACGGCTGCCCTAAGCTACTAGTTTGGGGTTTTTGCTTTTTTGTCTCTAAAGGCCAAAAATATATTTCAGTATATAAACAGGCATGCTGTGCAATTCATATAATTTTCTGCAACTTTCTCTTCTGTCTAGTCTGGCTTTCTCCATTTCCAAGATCTCATATAATTCAGTCTGCCTTGGATGGGACAAAACACTAATTCAAGCCATGGAAAAATCCAAAAGGTTTTTTCTCACAAATAACAGCTCCTATGACTTTTTAAACTTTTAAATTGATTGATTTGCTGTTTATAGTTCAAAGAAAAAACAATTACAATATCTTAAACACAATAGCATTCCAAAGACAGTCTGTACTTTCCTCCAAAGGAAGGCTTAGGCAAATCTGTACACATACAAAAGTTTACTGATGATGTTTTCTCTTAAAATCGTAACTGGGCAGCATCCAGGGTAGGGAAAACTTGCATTCACAAATGCCATCTTTACAAAATAAAATGAGGGTGTATCTGCTTCAATAGCTAACAATTAAATATAACAACTGAACTAAAGGAAGTACTTATCTAGAAATGTTTAATGAGAGAGTGATAAAAAATAGGCAGTTACTGCCCAATTTGGGTAGTCCTTTACTCCTCTCCAGGGAAGCAGAATGATGAGAAATGATTAGCTGTTTCTGAAAGCCAGTTCATTTTTATGTTTATCTTAACATGCCAATATTCCTTTAGGGTTGGCTGATAAGTGGGGTACTATCCATCTGCATGATGGAAGATACCACTCCATGGGAAATGCAGATCTTCTCTGATGCGATATACTCTATACCTATGCAACTCCACTGAATTCATTAAGATGGTATGATTTTTACATGAGAGCAGAATCTGTCCTCTCATTTCCTTATGTCCATTAAATGTCCCTTTCCTACTTGAGTTCTGCAGAGTTAGCTACTTCGTGCTCTGTAATGTGAACTCCTGGGTCACCCTGTTAGAGATGATACTGAGAAAGAGAGGAGGCTGCATCTGGGGCTGCTATGCTCTGCTATACTGAAAGTTTACAGCATTGCAGATCTTTGTCATTGACAAATGCAAGTGATCCTTGTGTTACAATGGTTGGAAAATCTTCTATAGGAGATTACTCTTTCCCCTTCACTCTCATTATCTTTCTCATGACTTTATAAGTATCGTAGCTTAAAACAGTTGAATGGAGGCACACTGTGCTTCTTATTTTCACAGATGATCCAGGAAGTCTGAACATAACTTCCTTGTTTGTGGCTGTGGGTTGATGCTTGCACTCGATTTCAGTTTTTGATACAAAATTTAGACACGAATAAGAATAAATACAAATATGTTTAGAGGTGACACTTTTCCCTCGTCAAAATAACTAAGCAAGGCCTAGGCTTTACAGGCCTCTCAGGTTGGAGATGGAGAAAATTATTTCCCACAAATGTTGGCCTGTCATTTCCCAGATCTTACTCTGAGTTCAGAGGCCTGACAATTCTCTGCTTGTTTTATGTAGAGATTTTTTGGCTGGTAACTCAGTTAACTTATTCAATCATATTGATTTAAATATTTAAAAAACTATATTTGTTTGAGGCTGATGGGATTGGCAAACAGGCATTAGCATGGCAGGCAGTAGGCAGATTGGGGTTCCTGACTTAAGGAGCACTGAAATGTACTATCTGCTCCCAGACCTCCACACACAGACTTTTGGGTATTATTTGGGGAGTATCCTGAGTCTAAATCCCAGTAGGCTACCAACTTTAGGAGCTTCAGAGGGGAACTCAAAGTTAGTGATATTAAAATTGCATTTATTCCAGTAATTTCATAATGTAATGGAAAAGACTCCCAATCCCACAGTAAGATTCCCATAAAGCTTTACACAGTAGAGCACAGCATGAAGGCTACACAGTTTCATGTAGTGATTTTTCTTGTATCTAAGCTTACAATCAACATTGTCCCAGATTTGGCAGTTCCTACTGTGTAAGTGGTCTGCTAGATCAGTCTCCATGACTGATACTGTGACTGCAACATCCATTTTTTTTTACTTGTTTCTCATTCTAGGAACCTCGGAGCAGGGCTTTTGATTTCTGCCTTTTCCTCCACCCTTCCCCAGCAGCTTGAGCTTTTCTTCCAGTGTTGCAGTTTTGAGGTTAAAATGCTTTAACAGATGGGATTGCTTAATTAAGACTTAATTGTTGTTTTTCCATGTGTGCGTCCATCTTTTAACGGTTGGATTTATGCTGTCCGCATCCTGCCATTGCTGTGAAAGCATTTACTTATTCAGATGTAAAGCAAACAGGACCATTTTTTGGTCTGTCTTTCAAATATTGACACCAAAAAGCTGAAAGTTAGCTTAGAAGAGTGATTTGTTCAAAACTGCTCTTCAGACAATGGCATGGAGAAGTGGCACCTTCCCCCCGCCATGTTATCATATTTTTTAAAAAAATTCTGACAATTGTAATGCAAGCCAGGAGATGAAATGATGTTTGTCATAATAAACACAGATGTGAAAGAACTTTTTTGCCCTTGTGCTATGCCTGCAGGAACTTGCACTGCATTCGCAACATCTTTGGATTTCTTTTTTTTGAACTGTGAATAAATATGTATAAGGTTAACTGTTTAGGAGCTATGTTTCTTTGCTGTATATTGAAGTTACAGAAGAGACAACTTTGCTTTGGGTTGCCTTTGGTGTGAATACTGTTCTAGTAAGTGTTAAGGAGTTCTGGAAACAAGGAGCTCTGGTTATGGACTGGACCCCTTTGTGAGTTTGTTTTAGATGCTGTACAAACACTACACCAAAAATGGTCCCAAATGTTTGCAGCTTTTGACACCTTTTTAACATGATTCTGGGGCTATTCTAAAACTAAGAAATGCCAAAGTGAAGAATACTTTAACCTGGCATGTTTGAGATTCACACTCCAATAAACAATCTGCAATAGACTTTGCTTTACTATATGTTCTGGTGGTTTGAGTGCTGCTTTTATCTAATTGCTCTCTATGAAGCATCAAGAATAAATCAATGTTTGAGGATAATTTGTGCTTTAATTTTAATTTGCTTTACAGCTCAACGGAACCCAAGCAATTTGGATAAGCATGTAGCACTATTCAGTAGTTTCTGAGTGTCTGGCTCTCTTGTTTTCATAAACCCAATCTAAAAAAAATCAGACAGTTCATGTTTATCATTAAAGGTTTAGAGGCATGAGCATTCTGACCCAGAAGAGCAGTGTACTGGGAACTGCTATATTATCAGGATATTGGTCTATTTAGTTTGATACACTCTCTCTCTAACAGTAGCAATTGACTAATAGTTCCGATAAGTGGGGGAGAGGAAAAAGGGATAATTTACCTAACTAATTATGCAGTGTTTGTTTTATAATATGCATAAGGAAAGAAGAGGATTGCCTTTTAATCCTAGCAA
>ML685841.1:5719037-5987696 GCA_007922175.1 Pelusios castaneus | reverse complement strand
TATAATATGCATAAGGAAAGAAGAGGATTGCCTTTTAATCCTAGCAAGCAAATTGATTATGCCCTACAAATGACAAAGTGGGATCTCTCCCACAAAAGCTCACATGATAAATAAATTTGTTAGTCTTTAAAAGTGCCACAGGACTCCTTGTTTGTTTTGCTGAACTAGACTAACAGAGCTACCCCTTTGGAACTAGATTATGCCCTGTATGTCATTGTTTTAGCTGGCATAGCTGCACATGCTATTTAGGAAACCAAATTACCATTCCTTAAAAAATATTCATACTATTGATTTAATGTGACAGAGAGTTCCGTAAGCTGACAATATCTCAAAGTAGTAGTATTTCTTCCTTTTATATGTTTTCAGTTAATTGACAATTAATTTAATTGAGTGTCCTCTGGTGGGATAGGATACAAAGAAAGAAGTGTCTTTTGTCTTCTCACAAATTTAAACTGCCTAGAGATCCCATTAGTAAACATACTACTAAATTCTTTTCCTGCAAAACCAGCTGGCCATTTTAGCATGTGTTATTGAGGTTTATATGTATTTTCTTCTGAGGAATTCTCAGCTTCCTTCTCTTGATGAGGTTTCTCAGGATAATCATACAAAACACTAGTGGTACACATGTAACTCATGCGCTTTTCTCATTGCACTTTTTATGGAAAATTAAACTCCAGTCCAAGGAGAATATGAGAGAATAAGATTGCTGATCTGAGGTCTCCCAAAATTAAAATTACAACCCATTTTCTAGAGCTAATCAAAGCTAATTAATGGTATTTGTAGTAATAACTTTGTTTTCTTTTACTTAATTCCATCAGGTCAGAAAATAACATGTCTCTGTGCATATGTGGACATGAGTATGACGCACAAGACTGAGGAGAGTGAAAGACATTGTGCAGTCGGGACATTATAGAAAAGTGATAGTTTGTCAAACACAGTTTGTCAAAACTGGTCTGAACCTCAGTCTAACTCAGTAATGGGAAATTTGTCGCTGGGATAAGAACTTGTCATAGCCAAGAACTGATGGGTCTTGGCATCTCTAGGTTACATCTCTTTATTCCCATCGATTTGATACCAGGAGTCTGAAACCACCAAATATTAAGCAGTGTGCCCAAAATGAACACAAGAGACCATTACAGTTCCTTGCTATAATGACGAGGCTGAATGAGCTATGATGTATTAAAACTGCTCTGTCACGCAGGACCCACTGTTCCCTGGTATCTTTGCAATCTGATGTCCTGGGCCAGCTGACAAGGATGGGCATCACAAACTGCTCATGGAAACTAGCCTTGTCTAGCTCTATTTCACACAGTTTCTATCATTTCCAGGAGGCTTACCCAGCATGTCCCAGCTCTAGTTACAGTAGCAAGTGATTTTGAATGGAAATAATATCCTGCCCCTCACTTTGTTCATTAGGCTGGCAAGATTCTTCTTGACACAAATCTTAAACTTCTTTCTTTTAGTGGGTGATGCTGAAAACTGGAAAACTTTTGGTCAGATTTCATGTGTGGCTTTTTTCTTTTAAAACGGAACCTATTAGCTCTCGTTTCTATTGAATTGGATCACATTTGTAATATGGATGAATAAAATACAGTTCAGTTCTTGTTTATTTCTAATTAATACATAGGAACTCACAAGATGCCTCCCAGTCAATGAGAAGAAAGACTCGGCTCTCCTTTTAGACGACAATGAGGTTGAGATTAAAAAGCAAGCACTGTGGCAAATCTAGGATGAGGATCTTTCATCACTGTGTCCCAGATTCCATACAGAAAGTGATGTGTGAATCACTCTAGAGGAGAAAAAGAGATTCCTGTAGAATCTTCCAGCAGAAACCTTGAGGAATCACATGTTCCTTACTGTTATTCAGTAGGTAAGTTGTTAACAAGATAAGATGTATGCTATTCTTCATTATAGTCAGAATTCTATAAACAAATTTACACGAAATTTCTCCCCTTCTTAAAAATCATCTCTATTAAAATAAAGTAAATAATAGATATATATGTAGTAACTACTTTACTTACATAGCACATTCATTTAGATTTATAAAACATGAGAAAACACATATCCTCTGATCTAGGGGTCCTTCTGATATTTAATTCCACAATAAAATGCCATGAATGAGGATCCCCACTCCAAGAGTATAGAAATATGCCCCCAATGAATCCCATCCTTTCCAAATGCCTGGGGAAAAGGGTGCAGGCTAATAAATCTTGTTTCAGGTGGACCAAGTGTGGGAGGTGAATTCCAAAGTCAAGGAGAATGTTTACATCTGTTACTAGGGCAAGGGGAGGGCAAATAAAATATTTCTGATCTCTTCTTCTGCAGGGCTGCCTATCAAACAATCTAGTTCCCAAGAACCATGACAACAGTGCCTGAAACATGATTCTGCCCTCCATTGATATCTGTGGAAATGAGGAGCCTAAATACCATGGTAGATCTAGTCCATATGCCTATGCTGTAATCGGGTCCTGATAGTATCACTGGGTGGTAGTCTCTCATAGAGGCAGGCCCCATCCATTTGGTATTCTATCCAGAAACCTAGCTAGTATAAATCCTAGAGCAGTGGTTTTCAAACTTTTTTCTTCGGACCCCATTGAAAAAAATCACTTATGCCCGCCACCCAACAATTACATCTTTCAGCAATTTCAGTTTGAAAATCACTGTCCTAGAGCATATATATCACATTGATCACCTAATGCTTCATCGTGGAACAAGTGGGAAGCAATTGATTAGTTATTGCAAATAATACATTTCCTTTCATTACTGATTAAATAACTTTGGTAATGCAGCAAATGCCCTGTCATTGGAGTAGCTAACCTCACATGGCTTTCCAAGAGGATAATGTAGTAGTAGTTATCAGAATCAATTACTTTGCTAGTTTTTTGATAGTAGATGGCAGTCTCTCTCCCTAGCATTATATATAGGAATACTACAAAATAACAGTCAGACAAACCTGATTCCAAGTCAAAATAAAGAAGAGGCAGTTAAAAACCATAACAGATCTTCATTGTGCATATTGTACTATAAATGCCTGAGCAGATTTGCAAATTTGTACAATCAGAAGTCAGGAAATATTACACATTTTGTTTTAAATGCAAATGCTGATTTCCAGGAGTAAATGCCAAGAGTAAAATAAACATCTCCCATTCCTCTTTTACTTCTACTTTCAGCAAGGAGAGACAAGCCTGCTAGAACAACTACAGATTATTTAGCTCATAGAACCTAACAAGGATACGCTCTCTGTAAGTGGGCCATTTCTCCCTATCCATCTGGGAAAGAGGCTGCATACACCCCTTGCTCTGGGGCTCTTGTGGGTACTGGAGCTGAAAGGGGAAATTAGTGTGCAAGGGAGGTTCCAGCCCCACCCCAGGCGGGGGAGAGCAGACAACAAGCCATCTGTGACCCCATGCCCTCAGGCAGGGCAGGGCAGGGCAAGGCAATTAAGGAATCTCTTGGAGCACAAAGGCCAGGGTGAGCACTAGCAAAGTCTAGGGCATCATAGGCAGAGGGTGAGCAAGCTGCCACCCCAGGGAAGGGGTCGGCCCCACCTTATTCCACCAGGTGACAACCCAGGGCCTTCACGGTGGCAGAATGGTCTGCCACTGGATCAGCGGGGCTCCAGCCAAAATACGCTGATACAACTTCAGGCCAGGACACAATCACCAGACTAGAGTCTGGTTCCCTTGGGCTCTTTCTTACCCCACTCCCCTGAAGTACCTGGACCCCAGGGTCAGAGTTTAATTCCCTAGGTTAAACCACAAGTGGTAACCCTAACAGCTCGTTGGTGTCACTGGGCAGGCAGCTTTGGCAGGTCCCTGGCAGCAGGTAGCTCCAGCGTCTTCCCAGGGGGCAGGCAATCCCACAGATCCTTCAACAGCAATCCCATAGACCCTTAAACATCTCTGGAGTTGGGCTTGGGCACCGATGGCCAAGTCCTTCTCCTCTGGCCCCTGCCACCTAAGCTGAAGGGCTCGCCTCTCATGCTTCCTGTCCTCTCCCTCTGCTTCCAGCTGGGAGGGCACTGGTGTCTTGGCTCTGCCCACCAGGGGGTGAGTCATCCCTCCTTGCTAAATCCCCTTCCCCCCTCAAGTCCAGCTCCCAGGCTTTGGGTCTGGGCAAGTTTCTCTTGCCTAACTGTGACAGATCATCTGCATTTGTGTTTTCTTTACCTGCTTGATGATGTACAGTGAACACAAAGAGCTGGGAGCTGGAGCATGAGGCAGGAACTCATGATCCACATGCTGATGTCCTTTATAGTCTGGGGACACTTAAGGGGTGTATGGCTGATTATTACAATGATGAGGCTCCCCAGGAAGTAATCAGAAGATCTATACTACCTTTGACTGCCAGGGCCGCCTCCTCAGTAATGAAAGAGTTCCACTCTCATGGAAACAGCTTTTGACTGATGTACAAGACCAGATGTTTCTCTCCATCAGTTGTCTGGGAGAGGATGGCCCCAAGTTCTACTGCTGAGGTAAAGTCGGGGATGTACAGGATGAGTTTTTGACGCAGGCAATTGTTTAGTGTTCTGAAGGCTGCTTCAGTCGGGAGATCAATGTACTTGCTGCAGTCGGTCCTTGGTTTTGAGCTTCATCAAGGAAGGAAGCAATTGAGGTGAAGTTGGGATAAATTGGTGGTAGTACCTGATCCAGAAACTGCTTTCCTTGATTCTTGGTGGTCAAAGCCAGATGGTCTTGGATGGACTGTGCCTTTCCTATTAGGCAAGGGCAAACCCCAGGTAAGTTGTTGTTTGATAGCCAATTCAGCATTTCCTAGAGTTGACCCTCAGCCCAGCACTCCAGATTGTCTGCAGGATCGCTGCCATCTTGTTTAAATAGTCCTCCCATCTGTGGCTGTAAATCATGATTTCACTGATGTATGCTGCAGTGTACGTCATGTGGGCCTGCATTAGTCAGTCTATTAGCCACTGGAAGGTTGGGGGTGGAAGGGGACTTTATGGAGGCCAAAAAATGTAATTGTGAAATGGTAGAGCTTGCTGAAGATGGCAAGGCTGTCTTCCCTTTGAACCTGGCTCCAGCGAGATCTGCCAGTAGTGTTTAGTCAAGTCAAGGTTGGTAATATAGTGGGCCTCCCTAGGTGGTCAAGGAGCTCATCTTCCTATGGCATGGGGTAGGCATCAAACTTTGAAATGGCATTGACTTTCTGAAAGTCAATGCAGAATTAATCGGTCCCATCCAGCTTTGGGACCAATATTATGGGGTTGGGCGGCTACCTTTGTGATCTCTTGATAATCCCTGGTCTAGCATCGTCTGGATCTCTTGCTCCACCACGTCCCACAGCTTATGTGTGAGCAGCCTGGTTGTCTTAGGGCTGGCTGGATGATGTGCTGGGTCCCCATGATCTGCTCTTGCTCAGCAATAAATGTCCTAGGGAAGGCCTACAGCAGACACTGGTCTAGTCTCTGCTGCTCAGTAGTGTACCTCAAGAACATCAAGTGTTTCTTGACCCTCTGGAATGCCAGAAGGAGTGTTTGCATCAGATCATGCTTCAGTGTTCTCTTCTTGCCATCTGGTACATCTTGTCATCGTTTATCCAAGAAACCAGCTGTTCACTCTGGCTTCTGGCATTTGCTTTTGTCTTTGCACAAAAAAGACAAATGTTCTCCTAGCCACACATACTTGGGTGCGTTTTGACCATCTGCTCTGATCTCAAAAATGAAACAAAACAAACTTCAAATATTCTTAGGACTGTAGAAATGTGGGAAAAGCAGATAATCTAGGTCATCTCTTCCATTCTGTGTCAATGCAGGAATTTTTATTAATTACTATTAGTTATAAATATGCATAGCAGTTTGCAAGAAAGCCCCTCCTCCCACAGCTGCCCCGCTGCCTTTGGCAGCCAGCCGAAGACAGCAAGCCAGGGTGGGGTGGGGCGGGGCGGGGCGGGAGGGCTATGCCCAGCCCCTGAGGCAGCCCTCCCCATCCCGAGGGCGGAGCAGGCAGACCCAAGGGCAGAGCACACAGCCGGCTCCGGCTCCACCCTCCGACACAGGCGGCCTTGGCCTCCCAGCCGGAGCCGGCTCCCTCCCACAGTTGGCCTCCGGGGCCGGAGCAGGCTCCAACTCCCCCCCCTCCTCCGCAGATGACAGCCTCGACGTCCCGGCCCAGGGCCCTCCCTGGGGGGCAGAGCGGGCTAGTCAGCCCTCCATGCTCCCCTCCATCATGGGGGGCAGGGCCCCGCTTTGGCTAATTGACCCCAGGCCCCGCTCCCCCCACGGGACGGCCCTGACTGTCCCACAGCCCACAGTAATGCTGTGGAATGACTAAGGTCAGTCCTCTATTCTATTGCATTGATTTGCTCTAACAGTCTGACCTGATCCTATAAATTACACTTCCCTGCATTTATTTTCCTCCCATTCATCTGTACTTCTCCATCTCCAAGTGTCTGATGAAGTGGGATTTTCTCCCACAAAAGCTCATGCGATAAATAAATGTGTTAGTCTTTAAAAGTGCCACAGGACTCCTTGTTTGTTTTGCTGAACTAGACTAACATGGCTACCCCTTTGGAAATACTCTATTCAAGGCTGTCTCTCAACTCAGAATAATAATGGAACAAACTGAAGAAACTGCTGTATGAAAAGAAAAAGGAAAATGGGCTTAAAGCAGCAGTTTTCCCCACTGCTCGTATTTTAGGCATTCCTGGGACATAGGTTTAATACTGACTCCCAAGGAAGAGTGCCGTCAATGACTCAGTGATATTTTTGACTCTCCCTGGTTTTTGTCATTCATGTAATGATGAGGTCTCATCTTTCTTACTTAAGAAAAGTTGAGAAGTCACAGACTAATGTAGTATTGCTATATCAACACCTGCTACCAAATTCTTTCCATCAATAATGTACAAACCAAGTAAGCAAGAACCCACCCAAATTTAACACCCTCCCCCTGTGTTTGGTGGCGTCTCAGTGATATGCTAGTATTCTACTATATTCTATAAGAGGAAAATCCAGGGTGCCCTTTCTGTGTGGGCTGTTCATTCCTTTGTATGTAATGCCTAACTTGAATCCTTTTAGTTCCTGGGGATTTTATTGCAAACAATATATTAAATATCAGACAGTGAAATGTAATCATATTTATCGTGGCTGAATTACTTTAGGTACATAGACCAGTCTTCTAATCAGGTGTTTAACTTCCTCTCTCCCCCATTTTCTTCTTGCTGACATGGGAGCTTTCTACTGTTTCAGTTCCTTGTATTGTTGATCATATTTCGCCAGCTTTCGTCTCTGTACAAAACGGCACCCCACATTTTTAATTCAACATTCTCTTTGTCCACTTTTAGTTGATTTAAGTAAAGACACACACACACCAAAGTCTTGAATTGTGGATCATTGTAAGGGCATAGCAGCATGTAAACCACCTGCTCCTTGTAAATTTTAAAAAGGTAGGGACAAATTCCAAAGTTCTTGTTTAGTTTTTTTCCACAGTCCTTGTTGAGACAGAATTCCTGTTGACTAAAATGTAAGTTTTGCCTGAGTAAGTGTAACCTTTGGGTGGGCCAAAATTCATTCAGTTGCCCTTCTCCAGTGCCCCACAGAAATCAATCACAATCCCTGTGGGGAAAGCAGCTGGAGACCCAGGATCCAGTCTGTACAGGACTCACGGCGAAGCTTGCTCAGAGCTACACTCACACATTAAAATACTACTACAATAAACATAACAATGAACTTTATTAACTACTAACTAAATGAACCTTATCCTAAGAAAACAAACTACCATTAACCAAGAACAATCCCTTGCATGAAAGATACCCAAGAGTCCCAAAGTCTGTGTGGAGTTCACCCAACTCTCAGCTACAGTCTCTGTTCCAGTGTGGAAGCTTGAGTGGCAAGAAATAGCTGTCCTCTTCTTTCTTTGCTGGGATCCTCTGTAGCATTCCATGCAGGCTCTCTCTTCTCCTCTGCAACCAGCCCTCAGTCCCATATGCATGTCTGCAAGGTCTGGTGCAAATGACTCCTTCACATGGAGAAAACATCTTGTTCACTCCTGGCTAAGCTCCTCTCCAGAACACTGAGCACATGGTCTCCCCTCAAGGCAGCTCCTGCCTGCTGTCTGCTCAGGCTGCTGCTCTCCAGTCATCTGACTGACAACATCACATCACAGCAGCAGGGTACACTGTGGAGCATGCTCAAATTGCTACCACTCCCTGCTTCTGGAAGTTTCCAGTTGTGGGTCGCTAATCTGCCCAACAACAGTAACCCACCCTCAGCAGGTCTCTCAGAGATAGCCTTTTCAGGCATATGGGTTACATAAGGATTGAATAAAAACTCAGGCTTAGGTAGAAACCTGCATGGGCCTATATTTAATCTCTCTGCCATCCCACCCTCCAGTGCCGGATTTAGGCACAAGCCAAATAAGACATGGCTTAGGGCCTCACATTATGAGGGGTCTCTAAATGTGTCAGAGATAACTAAGAAGATTTATCATAATTGAAATTGATAATGCAAATAAGACTGTTTACAAGATGTATGTTTTATTTAGTTGTTTTTCATTGCATCTTTGCCTATATACATATGCAAATATAATGGTTTATCATTTATTTTTTCATTACCCTTTCTGTTATACTGTAATACACTTTTTCTCTTTATTTTTTATGGTATGGGGCCTCTGAATCTTGACATAGTTTAGGGCCTCAGCATGTCTTAATCTGGCCCTGCCACCCTGCAATTCCCATTCCCACCCACTCCCAGTATTATGGCAGCAGGTCTGCAGGACCTGCGAAATCCCCTGTCTTACTACAGGGTTCTACCTAATTCCTTGCAAACCAGCAGTTAAAGTTATTGTCACCCATGAGAACCCATGTAGAGCAGTGGGGATGGGAATTAAAAGCAGATAATAACCATACTGTTCTTTGAATTTTCCTCCCTTATTGCTCCACTGGAGATGGGGCGAGTACCGTTTGTCCCTGAAGGAAAGGCCATGGCTACAGCTCCAAATGCTGCTGATTTCCAGATCCATCGGTATTGAGTCCTTGTACCACATCCGTACATCCATCCATTTACTGAAAGTGTGGACCTCACTGGTGATTGGCCAGGGACCTCAATGTGAAGAAGAGTGAAAAAAGATAACATCCTGGGTCTGTTAGCTTTCCATGAGGAAAGTCCACAGGGCTGCTAGATTGGAAGATGCATGGTCTCTTAGCCTCTTGTGGGACCCCCCTCTTCCCTCTTACACACCCCCTTTGCATTCTGCAGAGATCCTTTCATGTAATCTGGAGGAAGGGAGATGGTGCATTGGAGATAGGAGTCAGGAATCACCTCCATGTGGGAGGGTCATAGCCTTACATGAAAGAGTCTGCTTGTTGATGAGGGAGCACAACTGAGGCTTGAGTAAGGATTGTGGGATTTGGGCTATTTTTATGGGGTTTTTTTTCCTTTAAAAAACATGCAACTGAATTTAGTGCTTATAAAATTTCTTAGATTGACAGCAGCACTGTTGATCACAGAGCAGATATGGCATGGGCAGTGGCAGTATCCATGCAAGCTTCCTCATCAATATACCTTGACACTGTTTAACATCCCTCATTGAAAAAGCAGTTTGGTCTCCATGACTTTGGAATCAATGGCCTTCCTGCTAAGATTGCCAGCAAAGGTGCTGGTGTTTTGGGGATGTGGATACTCATCACTATGAACAGGGCAGAGTTCACTAACTCCGTTTGCAAACCATTAAATGGTAATGGCTTTGGTAACTGCCACTGTGGGTTCAATGTAAACTGGGATCCCACCACCAGAATCCTAACCCTCTTGATATTTACTTCCCAAACATGGGAAGCCTTGACGCGCCTTATTGAATAGCCTGATACAGAAACTCTGCTAAACAGCTACTTCTGGTTAGTTGACAGATCTCCAGATAATGCATCATTGTGACTAAGCAGGTGCTATTTAAAACCAAGGATACATAAACTTTCCTTCCTTTTATTCTGTCAGAATCCCTTAACATTAATCATCTTCAAATGGCATAGTGATCAGCTGTATTTCTCACTGTTAACAAGCTTATGCAAGAAGGGTTGTTTGCCTGTAGTTGGTTGTGAGTGAAGTTGTTAGTAACCCATGACACAATGCTCTATTATTAACATTTCTCCTTTCTGAGGGTGTTGAAAAGTTCCCCTTTATTTGTGACACTGCCTGCATTGTTCCTTCCTCATCTGTCAGCCCTGAGAGATTGGTTTCTTCCCTCTCCCACTTCTTGATACTACATTCTGTGGCCACCTGTAATAGAGAAAGGCAAACAATAGTCTAAACTACAGTACCTTTCCTTACGCCCCCCCCACAAAATAACTTGTCATAGTCATGAGAAACTCAAAAAAGAAAAGAAAAAAAAAGCTGTGACTACAGAACTGTGACTAATATTGGAATTTAGCAAGAAGTCAGCTCCGGTTTCAAGAGACTACATTGCAAGTTTGGGAACATTTTGCCACTAAAGCTCTTGATGAATGACTCCAGGAAGAATAAGCTAGTTTTTCTTATTTCATCTTCTCTTTCAATGCTCCTTTTGCACAGATGATAATGAGGAATGTCAGGCAGGCATGTAGCAAACTGTTTCCCTTCTCTTGACTGAGTTAAGCTATCATTGTGTCAGCCCTGACACTGAGAAGCTGCTGCACTTCTGCTATAATTAGATTTGGGGAGAGAGAGCAGTGCAGAAGAAAATTATAACTCACTTTACTCTTTTTAGAACAGAATCCATTGAGCTGTCTCTCACAGGTATGTGTGTGTGACACATTTCTGCACTCCCCTTTTTCTTTTCCCTTTTTAAGAGTGAGGTTAAAAAGTGAAATAAGTTCTACATGAAACTTTCAAAAAAAAGAAAAAAACCAAACCCCTATTCATGTTCTTTTCAGCAATTTGGCCATACTCTTTGTATGATAATCAGATAAACAAAACACATGACCCCAATGGGCTAGATTCTGAGTGAGTCATGATGGCTATGTCTACACTGGGTAATTTAAGTCGACTTTAAGTCGATTTAGTGTGTCTACACTGAAAATTAAAGTCGACTTAGGGGGGAACTTACAAAGTCGACCTAGAGCATCCACACTGGACGCTCTAGGTCGACTTTGTGGGGCTAGAGGGACCTAGGGCAGGTCCACGGGGACAGGGGGGCACCCCTTGCCCAATGCCAAGGGGCTCAGCCTTTGCCCCATTGTACGTGGGTACAATGGGGCAAAGGGAGACAGGGACCCTGGCAGGGCATAGGGGCAGGGTGGGCAGGGCTCTGCCCTGCCCTGTGGGGGGGCATGCCAGGCTCCCCCTGTGCTTCCCCCCCAGCAGGGAGGGCATTGATGCAGTCGACTTAGGGCTACCCCATGGCTACACTGGCTTAAGTCGACTCTAAGGAGTCGACTTAAGCCTGAGGTCTAATAGAAAGGAGGTTTAATAAAGTCGACTTCATTTTAATTAAGTCGACTTTATTTTCCTTAAGTCGACTTAAGCAAAGTGCAGTGTAGACGCAGGGTAAATTAAGTCGACTTAAGCAAGCTTAAGTCGACTTGATTTACCAGTGTAGACGCAGTCGATGAGTGGTACTGTAGTACTGGAGCTTATGCACTGAGATCCAAGCGCGAGGTACCGTGATCTGTAAGGGAAGCAGATTCTGGCCCTTTGCCTGAAGTCACTGAGGCCATTTTCAAACATGCCTGCTAAAAATGAAGCACTCAAATCCATCCAGATAAAGCCTCTGTATAAAAGGCCGGGTTTCTAGAGCTGCTGAGCACCACCAGCTCCCTGCACAGGCCCCCTATTCCTAGCCCTACTAACACCGAGTATATTCTTAGTCCGTCCATAGATCCGTTTTTGTCCACGTTTGAGAAGTTTGGCCTAATCATCTCTCTACCTCCATTTTTCCCTGCATCCCTAGCCCACAGAAGGGCGAGGAGTTGAATTCCTTCATATCTATGGAACCCTTTGCAATCCTCAGCTCAAAGATTCTCTAAGTCCAAAGCAGTTTTACTGCTGTTAAGCTTTCTCATGCTAATGCTTACGTATGGAGTGAATCTGGGTCCAAAGTCAGGACAGTGAAGTATTAAAATGAACACATTTGGAAATACAAGCAGTCAGTAATATGGCTTTAGGGGCTGCACCTCTTTATTTCCTCCTGGGCCAAGAGCCATGGGACCTCTTCAGATCCACAGGCAGTGGAGAGTGTTGTTCTTAAACCTTATCCTGCTTTCACTGGGGTTTTCATATGATTTAGGTGAAAAAAACTGTTGAAAGAAAAATCTCTCTCTCAGTAAAGATAGAGCCCAATACTATTTTCTTTCTTTAAGAAAAAAGTGACATTTTGATAGAACTGAATTTTATGCTAATTTCCATAGCTACAAATTGTTTTACCTAACGTCTGTCTTTTATCCTAGGGGAAAACAAATGAAAAGTTTGGTCCTCGTAGAGCAATTCAAACCCTGCAGGATGTGGTTCTTATCCAATGAACGTTGCAAGGTTTCTTGGAAGAGACTGGAATTGGACCATCTTGCAATGAACAGCACTCCTCTCTTCTCCAGGATTTAGGCCCCAAGTCTCCTTATATATTCTCCTCTTCCAAGAGGTCAATGGCCTGACCTCTCTTCTGCTCTGTTCAGCTGGGGCTGGTTATCCTTTTAATTAATTAAAATCAGTTTCTTCTCTCTTTCTTCCAATTGTTGTTTCATTTATTATGTAGCTCCTTAAGAGGTAAACCAGAATGTACACTGCTTACAGATGTGCTGATACCCTGGAAACTGTGTTGAAGGAACCAAAATACCTCGAGAGATCAACTTTTCACCATTTCAAAGCATGTGTTCCCTAATCTTGTTAATGTTGACAGACGTGCCCCTTCATGAGGCCCGGTGTCCACAACTCAATTACTTATAATGAAAGAGGATCTTGTACAAGAATTCACCAAATTAACACTTATTTCATCTAGCTCATAACTCCCATGTTGAACTTGCTGGAGTTGTGCTTTCTGTATTAACATTAAATAGAACATACTGTCTGTTCTGAGCCTCAAAATGCACTTAACAAAAGATGAAGCTCAATGTCTCATCATAGCCACCATTCTTCCCATTTACTTTTGTAATATTGCACCCACATTGTGGTTAGTGCTTTTTATACATGTGAAAAGACACAGTTCGTAGTTCAGTTCACAACATCCTGTTGCCCGTCAGCTGAGTGCTGGTCTGGCCTTGCAGCAGGTCAGTTTCCACTGATAGAGAAAAATTTATGTCACAGAGCCAGTTCTAGTATAATTCGTCTATATTCACTATGTATGTGTTCTTATTTAAACTATGCTGATGAGTTGTTATTTAACCAAGATAAACTAAAGTATGCACAGATGACTCTGGAAACTTCAGCTCAGCCACCCTGGGATTCCACCTTTTCATATTAAAGAGAGGTAATGAAAGACTTTTTTCAAAGTATTAACAGTACATACTCCATAAACTGGTTTTAATTTCTATTAGCTTCAATGCAACTTCACTAAAGTAGAATTAATGCTGGCCATCCCACTTTCTGCTTTGGGTTCTCTAAAATATTAGCAGGTGTTCTTCAGTCATTTTTAAGCAGCAGTTTTAATTTCCTGATAAAGCATCATTAAATCTGCCTTGCTTCAAATCTTGACTATTTAAAATTGCTTGCCAAGCTCCACCCAATAGCTGTCCCAGAGTTATTCTGCCACCTGTCCAGGTTTGATATGCAGTTCATTCAGTTGCTTAGTATCTTGTGATAAGATAAATGCTACTTTTCTCAATACTTTAGGTGAAAACTCAGAAGACTGAGATGTGTTGAATCAATGATGGGGGTTAGAGGGTGGTGTTCTATTCTTTGCAAAGCAGGGCTTGTTTCTACATGGATACAAAGGATATCTGTAATTAGGTGCAGCAGAGGATATTTATTTGAACAGTCTACCTTCCTTAGTATGCATAAACCCATTGTGTGCTCAAATTGCATTGACATTAATTGGGGATGGCACACACAGATTGCAAATAATATTTATGACCCTAAGAGATGCTGACATTGTTGGACAAGTGCAGTCCTCCTTTGGCTTGGCATATTTCCAAATGTAAGAATGAATGAAATGAATAATGAATTAAATTAAAAAACATTGCATTGCATGTTGTTGGGCCTGGTGCTTCATGCTCATTTTACATCGCTGTAGCTCCACTTATTGCAGTGGGGTTACTCCTGAGTTACATTAATTAAGAGAAAAATGTTACTCCTGATTTACATTAACGTAAGAGAAAATCCTAACATAAAACTACAAAGCCTATTGTAGTCAATGGAAAGACATCCACTAGCTTTGGGCTTTGAATCAGGACCTAAGAACAAAATCATGCTCTGTGATTGTCGGCTCTCGGATATGGTATGAAGCAATATCATTCAGTGGACACTTACTGACGTGTTTTAGATAGGTCATAACTTCAGGACATACGGCTATAGTAAATAAACATTTCATCCAACGAATCCACGTCACCACTTGGAGGCTTATTCAACATTCTCATCCAAAAGCTGAGAGCCATCATAAAAGAATGTTTCCTTCTATCATATTGTGACTTAAAACATACTTGTTTCTCTTTCCAGGACTGCAAGCACTTGTGAATCCACTTACTTGAAAAGTGGTCTACATTTAACAGGTCAATAAATAATTTGATTTAATGCAGCACCTTCTTGTGAGAAAGATTAATCTGTGTTTTTGGAACCCAGCAGCAAAAGGCCCCTTGACACACTCCCTACTGCATATGAGCACATTAAGAAACTCTGGGGGACAACACTCACAAAGAGACGGAGTAACATCACATGACGGAGGCCACTTGCAAGTGGGCAGTTGACACTATACTACAATACATGCAGTAAGCATTCTGGACAGCTGACAATAGATGTTGCTGAATGGGAAAATTTCAAATTAAAATCACTGACTAGAGTACGTTCATCTCACTAGCGTAACAATATTATAGTGCAAATTCCTGCTCTAATTCTGAAGACCATTGCTACAAACACATCTCACATTGCCTTCAACAGCACAACCGACTTGGCGGAAGACCACCTTCTAATTCTGCATATGGAAGACTTGCAGGATTGGGTCCTGAAAATAGCCCCAAAATTGCATCAGTTAACATAAAACAAATATCACATGGGACTTATCCATCCAAGTCCCCACTGTAGAACACAGCTCACGCTCTTAATGCTCCCAAAGCTAAACGCTGATGCCCTTGAGTTAAATGTTTTATCCCTCACTCCCCCGTCCATATAAACCCATTCCCACTGTTGTTCTTGTTGATATCTGTGTGAACCAGATAATTATTAGTTGCTTTATAGAAAAAAAATCATATAGCCCTTATGTGAATTTTCTATTTTTTTTGACAAACCATGAAATCTGATTATTTTCCCCCTACCAAAATCAACTGATCTAATTTGTTCCTTAACTTCACAAATTACACAGATGTCTTATTGTAGCTTGAAAAGAGATGTTGCCACATGCAATTATAAATAAATCATAAAGCACAAACAGGCCATGCATGTGGCATTGTTGCTGATAGCATCTTTGATAGGTACAGATTATTAGTCAGGCATACAGCATAAAGGGCTTGTCTACGCTGGGAATTTAGCTATTGATGGCATTTGAGGTTGGGACCAAGCCTAGAGAAATGAGTAAAGATAAAAAAGGGGATCAGTTAGAATAGATGATTATAGTAGAATGGAGGAGGCTGACTGCAGAGACTTGTATATACATGCATATGTTTGCACCATCATATTTTATGAAACCTGCAGTTTATCTATATATTGAACTTGTAATTTCTAAAATATATATAAAACAAATCCTGCTTACCACTTCTGGGCATAATAAAAATCCGACAGCAGTCAATATATCATGAAGGCTTCAAAAACAAATCGAAAATGTATGGCTGCCCTCCAAAGCTTTCCCCTGGTTTTATTTTGTAATATTGACAATTAGAGGCAGTACAAGATGGCAAAATACATGCTGTGCATATTCATTATTTTACATATTCCTAATGAAGGATTTTCAGAAGAATGATGTTATGGCACATTGACTGGAAGAAGACTACATAATTTTTACCCTTTCAGTCACACAGGGCTCAAGGTGCTGAGTGCCTCCTTCAGAGTGCTGAAAATCTCAATTTCCATTGCCTTCAGTTAGAGATGGCTATGCTTATAGATCAGAAGGGACCAACATGATCATTTAGTCTGACTTCCTGCACATTGTGATCATAGAACCTCATCCATTCACTCCTGTAAAAGACCCCTAACCTCTGTCTGAGTTACTGAAGTCCTTAAATCATGATTTAAAGACTTCATGTTAAAGAGAATCTGCTGTATAAACTAGTTTAACCCTGCAAGCGACCCATGCATATCCTGCAAAGGCAGGCAAAAAACCTCAGGGTCTCTGCCAGTCCGGCCCAGGGAAAAATTCTTTCCCAATCCCAAATATAATGAGAAGTTAGAGCCTGAACAGGTGGGTAAGACCTAGCTGTCAGCAGAGGCAACTTTTGGGGTAGGTGAAGCAGGTGTACATCTAGGGCCTCAAGCAGTAATGGGCCCCATTGCCTGCTTTGTGTACCCCAAAATCCACCTCTGCCTCAGTTGACAGCAGGAGGAGAAGCTAGTCCCTGGGGCCAGGGCTGGTGGCTGGGATCTGGGGCTGGCGGCAGGAGGGGGGAAGGGTCAGGGCTGGGGCGGGGTGGGGAACTGGGGTCAGTGTCGGGGTGAGAGCTGGGACTAGCGGTGGGGCTGGGGTGGCAGGGATCTGGGGCCATGGAGGGGGCAGCAGCAGGTAGCTGGAGCCACAGAGGGGGGCCACAGGGCCATCTATGGGGTCCCTGTGTGTATAGGCCCCTTGGGCCTATAGGAGGCCCCTCAATGGGCCTTCACCTGGGGCCCCCAAAAGTCAAAGGCCACCTCTGGATGTCAGGCACCTGGGAAAGAATTCTCTATGATAACTCAGAGGTCTCTCTATCTTGTGTCCTATCATGAGTCATTGGAGATATCTGCTGTTACCAGTTACAGATCAGCTACATGCCGTTGTAGGCAGCCTCATCCTGCCAACCCCTCCATAAACTTAACAAACCCAGTCTTGAAATAAGTTAGGTTTTTCGTCTCCCAGTTCCCCTTGGAAGGCTCTTCCCAAACTTCACTCCTCTGATGGTTAGAAACCTTTGTCTAATTTCAAGCCTAAACTTAATGATCTGGCCAGTTTATTTCTGTCTGTTCTTGTGTCCACATTGATCCTTAACTTAAGCAACCCCCTCTCTCCCTGCTATTTATCCCTCTGCTTAGTGCTGTGTGTTTGGGCCCTCAGAAAGAACTTGTTCCTTCAGTTGAAAATGCAGCATGTTTTGTAGAAGCCACATGTGAGAAGAGGTAGTGCAAAGCAGTTGCAAAGCTACTCTAAGGAAGTATCTGAGGATTTGCCTTAATGCAGGCCTCTCTGGATGGCATAAATCTGGTATCACCAGCTCCAAAACATCTATTGCCTGAGTCTCCATACAAGGAGCCCCATGTCTGTTCTAATTTTGCACTGACCAATGGTTACAGTCACATTTCCTCCCCCTCCATAGCTGTTCAGTGTAAGAAGCAGAGTTGAGACTCAAGCCCTCCATATTTTCCAACTCCTAGGTTTTGGCTGTTCTGTTTTTTTCCCCTTTTCCTTGAAATTCTCCTTTTAAACTCCAGTTCAGGTCTCAGATGGGGAACATTTTTTTATTTAAATGCAGCTTGCCATGAAGAGCCATGCAAGTGGAGAGGGACGAAAGGCTCTACGTGGTATGTTCCTTAAAGTATAAGTGCCAGCTTGAAAGGTGATGCATAAGATGGTGTACCTCTGACTATTTAAAACCAACTCAAACTTACTCAAATCTTCTTTTCTGGTGTGTAATGGAGTCAAGAGATGTACCTTACATGCCATAGAAGGCGCAAGTTAAACTAACCCAACATTTTTAAAACTTGCATTTTTTGTCAACTCCCTGACATGTGTGCTACAGCATCCGAGACTCTTTTGCACATCATCAGAGCACACTTTAAGTAGGTGAGAGTCTAACTTATACTACATTGGGCACCCCCACTGATTTTAGCCTAAGCTAATTTTTTTCTTTTTTTGCTGAATTTTCAGCAAATTGTTGTGCATCCTATGGCTGGTCAGACCCTTATTAATTCTCATGAACATGACCTTCTATGCACAGCCTTATTGGGGGAACAAATAACAGCATGGCTCAGGAAGTGGCCTCTTGAGGTAGATGCCGGCAGATCCATATGCTCTGAAGTTGTCATTGAGGATCTTTCAGGTTTAACACACTATATGCCATGGCTCTCCAGTTTGTACAGCTTCTCCTTCCAATTCCTCAAGGTTGCAAACCCTGGTTCATTCAGATGTCAGAGAAAGAGGGTCACTGCCACATGATGCTCATGATATTTTTGCAGTTAAAATATCTGCAATTGTTCCAATGGAAAGAAACCTCCCTTGGCACAGGTGTGTATCTCAACATTACTCCCTCTTAATTTGTTCTGGTATAGCCTTTTGGCTAATTCCAGATTCAAAAAAGAGATGCAACACAGCATAGAATATTGTGGTATGTTTTTTTAGGCAGAAAACTCCATGAAAAAAATGTCTTGGTTTCAGAAGGAAAAGAGATTTATGTGCACCAAAGGCTGTAAAATATCTTGTCACAAGTTAGAAAGCAGATTCATTCAAGAAATTGGAAATGAGCTGAGTAGAGCTTGGCAGTCACAGGAATTATTCATTTTTGAATTCCTGACCTTATGCTTCAAGTCTGAATAGCTCATCTCCTGTTGCCTGTATCCTTTTAATTCTGAATTTCAACTCATATTTTGCCAGCATTTTGATCACCTATCTTGCTAAGCAGCTAAGCACAGAACAAAAAATTAATGAATTTTGAGTTGTCATTAGCAAAGTCCTGACCGTCATATTAAAAGATGTTTCTGTTGTGTTTAACGGAGTTGACTTGACTAACCAATGTCTTGTAAACATAACCCATTTATTAACCAAAATGAACAGGAAGCTTTTAAAAAAAAAACCCAAAAAACCTCCCTCTAAATAAAGAGAATGCCACAAGTGAGTGGGAAATCTCTGGACCCGAAGAAAGGGGGGTGGGCACAGGAACTAACTACATTTAAAAGTAGTGATGGATATTCAGGGGAAAGTCCTGGGCTTGTAGTCAAAACACAGCAATGGGGGCTGAGCGCTATTCCAGGTTCTGTCATGGACTTCGTTGCCTTTGGCACGTCACTTAACCTCTCTGTTTTTCAGTCTTTTTACTGGTAAAATGTGATAATGGCTGCCTATTACATGAACTAGCTGATGCTTTGCAAAGTGCTTCGAGTTTCCTGAAAGGAACATGTTGTCTAAATGCAAAATATCTGTATACTTTGTGTAAAGGTTACACTTACCCTTTGTAAATGGTTTGTGAAATGAGGATAAATGATTAACAGATGTTATAGGAAGGGTACAGACAGGAATATTGTATGTTTTAGTGGATTATAATCTGTGGTTATAAGATATTAAATACCTATCTATGGTTATCCTCTTGATTAGACTGGTGAAAATCAAGAGTAACTCTAGTGCCACTAAGAGTTATGTTGTTGGGAGAGAAAAATAAAGGTAATGTCTATATATTTTGACATACTCGTGAACAGCCATATAAATCATCTCTTTTGCTCATTTACCATACACATGGCTGTTACTTGTTTTTAGCAACTGAGCGTGTGATGATCAGTTTGTGGTTTAAAGCAGATTGTCCACCATCTCTTCCCATTCACTGCTTTACAAAACTGAGCCATTTGTTATTCTCTTTTTCATGACAGTCCAAACAACTTTGTGAACTTCCTTTGTTCACTGAGACTATAAATCTGGGAAGGAACTAACCTCCACTTCTCTTTCAAGGATGTAACAGTCAAAGTTAGAAACAGAAAAGACCTATTACAGCTAACAGTCTGTAATGTGCCAGAGGTGACTATGTGATAACTCTTGGTTAACAATGATTTTTAGTACAGACCGCTGGGAAATATTTAATCCAACTACGCCAATAGTGTTCTCTCTCAAGTGCATAATTGTAAACTGTTAAATAACATCATTTTCTGTTTTTAGTGAAAAACAAAGAGGTCATTGATTACTTTGGGCTCGTAGCACTTCCAGTGTGTTGCAAGATCTTCTGAGAAAGGACCGCACATACAGCGGATCCACACATTCAGAATTTTCTAGCATTAAATAAAAAGTGTAATTTTAATGTGCTTTTGAGAGTATTTCATTGTTTTCTCAAAACACCAAAGTGTGTTTTTTTAGAAATTTCAACATAAGTGCAAATGGCTTCCTCCCACTCCTGTTTATCTTATTCTACATGTACATTTTATTTCATACTTTTATTAACTCAGGACTTTCCATCCCCATATGCTCTCTGCCCATTTCAGAAGTAACAAAAGAAACTGTATCAAATCAATAAACTTGTAGTTGAGAGGCCAGCTCCATCTCAGCGTTTCAACCCAGTGAGCATTGGCTTGCTGAGTGTAACCTGAAATCTTAAAACACTTTCTAGATGAACATAAAGGTACAAATAAGGGCTGGTTTGTCTCTCAAGTCAACACTTAACATGAAAAAGCTGATGATGTTTTCATTGATGGCGGGAGAGTGACAGACAGCCTCTTGACAGAGGATTACCAGGAGAAAGAAAACAGAGCTAAGGTTCTGTTTTCACTTTCCAACTGCAGAATGAAGGAGAGAGGCTGGGGGAAGGGTGGTTAACACTGAGGAATTGCATTTTTTCTCACTTCTTTTTTGGGGGGGAGGGAGGAGGGCTCAATTACATATATATCACCATAGCTAAAGCAAAAGGCCTATATTTTGCTGATTGATAGGTAATAGCTTTTGCATGGAATCACAAAAACTCACTGGATAAAATTGGCAGTACTGCTCTGAAAGGCAGCTGTCAATACACACGAGCCATTAAGCTTCTCCTCCAGTAATAAACTGGGACATAATCCCCTATGTGTGACCAGCCTCTTAGTGCCAATTAGCAGAGGACACAGGGGATGTTTAGAGGGGTCACTTGAGTCAGATATATGCATAATAATTCATCACATAGTGGCATATGGCTCACTGGTTGTCATAATCTTTGCAAAATATATGCACACATATTTAAGGACTTAAGGCAGGTAACCAGGAAGTGACGTATCTCAGGCAATGTCTACAGTTACAAAGTTAAGTCAACTTAACAAGGTTGACTTTAATTCGACTTAAAGTTGACCTTGTTAAGTTGACTTAACAAATTGACTACACTTTAAGTCGACTTTGTTAAGTTCACTTAACAGCAGAGATTGCCGTTATATTGGCTTTAAATCAACTTAATAAGACTTAAGGGGTCAACTTAAGGCTTATGGCGACCTAAAAGGAGGTGTTATTAAGTCAACTTAAGCTTTCTTTAAGTCGACTTAAGGAAATGCTTAAGTTGACTTAAGAAAAGCCCAGTGTGGACGTGACTTTCTTTAGGTCGACTTGTGTCCTTAAGTCGACCTAACTTACCAGTGTAGATGCACCCTCAGAAATGTTCCTTTCCATCTTGGATGACCCTTATCTTCCTGTCTTGTCATTGTGAATTCTGTGCCTCACAAATGTGTGCCTATCAGTATCTGGCGTTGTATGCAAATAAAGAGATTTTGAAATCTACAAGAAAGGTCTCTACAGGAAAACAAACAAAAACCTACCAGCAGGGATCCTGTTTATGAATAAGGACAATGGATTGTTCTGATATATCTGTTGGTACAGATAGACAACATGGATCTTTCACTGAGGAGGCAACTAGACTGTGTGATTTGTCTCATGAATGGAAGATCACAGCCACGCCTGGCTGTAAAATGATGGAAGGACTTTAGGTGGGATTTGCTCTAGTCCAGGGGTCTCAAACATGTGACCCGTGGGCTGCATGTGGCCTGTGGAGTTACTTCCTGTGGCCTGCAACGTCACCCAGAATTTGTAAAATAATTATAATGTATAATGTAAAATTTTCAGTGTGTTTATTTGCTTACTCTTTGTCTTTCTGATGATACCTCCATCTTGACTTTTAACAGCATACTGTGTTATATTACTCTTCATTTTTTTCACGTTTGACTAGACTTTCATATCATTGTATGAAAAGGTTTCAGTGACGTGGCCCTCAGGCCAATATCCTAGTCCTCACATGGCCCTTGTGGTGATTTGAGTTTGAGATCCCTGCTCTAGTCTATAACACAAAAGGATCTAGTGAAGCAAGATTAGGGTCTAGAATGCATCATGTGATTTTATTTTATATGTAATCCTTTGTTTCCAGTACTACTTCTGGCTAGCATTTGAATCTCTACACTTTGTTAAATAAACTTAGGTATGTTTGTAGTGAGAAACAAGTAAATGTGCTGTGAGTCCAGCAGAGCTGTGATCTGAGGTGTGACTGGTAAGCTGTGGTGTACGGTTTCTTTAAAAGCAACAAATTTGTGAACACTGCAAGTGTCCAGTATAACAGGGGCTGGACGCTCCGGGGAGATGCTTGTAGAGTTCAGGTGTTGGAGTGTCTCTCTACAGCTTAGCAAGAGGCACAGTGGGGTCTGCATAGGCCAAGAAGGAAGTGTTTGTGCATCCTTTGGAGTCAGGGAGCCAACACATTCCAGGCACAGCCATGACTTCCTCACATGAAAGGCAGTGGTAGGGAGGTGCCGCCCAACCCTGTCAATGCATCGTAACATGGCTCCTCTATTTATTTAATTCGTTTCCCCTTCTGTCATGAGACTTTAAAAAAAAAAAAAAAAAGATTTTCTAGAGCCAAATCTTCAACCAAGCACTTAGGGTTTGAGGAGCTCAGTTGCATGCAAGGCTTCTCTGCAGAGTCTGGAGAAAAAAAGTAGTAACCCCCAGGCATCAAAACAGAAGCACAGCTACTTCATGGCCACTACTGACTTCTTAAGGAGGCGGTGTTCCCGCTTGCAGTTAGGTTAGTTTCAGCATTAGCAATGGCCAATAAGTTGTGTCTACCCAACTGTGCACCTAATGGCCCTACCCCATTCCCTCTCCCAGTCATCCACCACTGTCCCACTTTCCTTCACCTGACCCTTGTCTGTAATTTGATTATCAAGTCTGTCAGTACAGTAAGGCAGCTAGCATGTGGCTGAGTGGTGTAAAATAGATAAAAATAATACGGCACTTTACCCTGAATAAGTAATGTAGTTCTCAAGAAAATATTTGTACAAGTTGTACCTGTAATGGTTTTTCCCTAGACCTTCAGCTGTGATCCATGGACCACTGATGGTCCATGAGGGTATTGCAGGTGGTCCATGGCGGGGCGGGGGGAGAGGGGGCAGGGAAAGAGAGGTAATGTAATAATAATATAATCCTGTGTACCTCTTGTATATCATATTCAATGTTACATTATTATTTGCAATATTAATTTGCTTCATAATGTTTAAACCAGCTTGCTTACGTGGTGGTCCACAAAAGCTTTCAAGGGTGATGCAGTGGTCTGCTTAAAGGAAAAGGCTGGGAACTGCTGCTCTATAAAAATGCCTCCTAAAACATCAGGGCTGTGGATTAAGTAAGCATGTATCTTTGGGTAGCAATCAAATCAGGGCACATGAATGCAACATCTCTAATCAATGTGCAAATTAATCACATAACTGCAGCTGAAGTTTATTATGGGCATGACTGAATAAAATATTACTATCAGATTTAGGCCTTGATCCTGCCACCATTTGCACACATTACAACTCCCAGTGGTAAAATTAAACATTTGTGGAAGTGTTTGCCAGATTGTAATCTTCAGTCATTTGATCAATGCTTTTCAAGATGGCTAGAGATTTGGTAGTACTAGCTCCTCGGGTGCCCAGTTTGAGACACCTTGAAATGGTTCCAGTTTTCAGCAGCTAAATGCTCATCATTTTCTGAAAATCAGGCCCTTTTTGAGGTGTTCCAATCCAGGCATCTAGAAATGGAGGCCCTGAAAATCAGTGACCACATTTGAAAATCTTGCACATTTCTGCACTCCTGCAGCCAAAGTAATGGCTTAGCTGTGCAAGGATCTATCACACATGTGTTCCAACACTCTCTGGCATCCACCACTCCTCTGCCACCCACACAAACTACACAATTATTATAGATATAAATAGATGACTCAATAAATCATAATAAAATGATTGTTAAGCCAGGTAGAATGTTTAATATGTTATAAAATATTTTCTTTTTAAAGACTGTGGGGACAAAATAGTCACATAGCATATCTAAACATATAATGTATGTGCTCAGATTAAGGTACTGATGTGATATACTTACCCTGTTTGACACTAAATGTAATGACTCTGGCTGTGTCCCTGCTCTCTTGTTAAGTTGCAGTTAACAGAAGATTGGGGTGCCACTGAGGGAAACAGAGAGGACTTTGGAGCCCACATTCAGTGTGGGAAGGAGGAGGTCTTGAAGAACTATGATCTAGACCCTGTCCCATAGCAGGATTATAGCATAGAGGAAAGGACTGGAAGAGCTATGTCAGAATGTGACAGGAGTATATCAGTGGAAATGCTACAATGGGGAGAGGCACGAGAGACACTGCAAGATGAGGGAGATACATTGTGGGGCAAAGGAAGAAAGACAAAGGGAAAGGAGGGAGACTAAGGTGAAATGTGGGAGAGAAAGAAGGAGGCAGCTCTGTGAGAAGGCAGAAGGGGGCAGAAAGGCTATCACTGAGAAGACGAGAATGTGATAGGGAAGCTAAGGAAGGGAGTAGGAAGATTAGGGAGGAGAGGGGAAATGTCAGGATCTGAGCAAGAGGAAAGAAATTAAAATGGGGAGTTGAAGGAGAAAGGATAGATGTGTAAACAGGAAAAGAAAAACAATATTTTTATAAGGTTTGAGGGAAGGGTTAGGGGTTTGTTTGTTGATTTGCAGGTGAAAGACTTTTCTGTAGTGTTTTCACTCTTATTGTTTGCTGGCTGAGGTAAATTTGTTACCTCCATTTGATCATTGAAGGTTGTGAGCTGTTGGAGTTAATTGATTTGTAACATAGTGTTGATGGTGCTGGGTGATCATTGTAAATTTAACTATCATTCGAGCGCTCAGACCTTTTGGATTTTTTATGTGATATGTTAATTTATATGTATAGACAAAGGAAAAGAGTAAGGAGAAAGATGTCTAAAGAGCAAGAGAAAGTAATATAGAATGGAAAAAAACAAGGCCATACACACATTTCATTCCACTGGTATTTGCTATATGTTGTTATATTTTCCTGGCAGAAGAGGAGACATGGAAAGAATGGAGGGATACAACTGAAGCCGATGAGGTGAGCAGCATCTCCAGACTGATTGCAACCAGGGCAAGACATTTGGGGCTGATGATGGCTCGGGAGACTAGGCCATTGCAATCTGATCATTGCATTGTGTGAAGCTGACTGATATTTGTGAGGTGGATAAGTATGAGGGGCCAAAATCACCCCTGGAGTAAGTTGGCTGTAGTCAGTGGAGTTACAAAGGCTATGTCGACACTTGTAAATTTAGGTTGACTTAGCATGTCTACACCTAAATTTAAAGTCGACTTTGGGGGGAACTTACAAAGTTAGCCTAGAGCATCCACACTGGATGCCTATGTCGACTTCTCAGGGTTAGGGGGACCTAGGGCAGGTCCACGGGGGCAGGAGGGGCACCCCTTGCCCAGTGCCAGGGGGCTCAACCTTTGCCCCATTGTACAGGGTACAATGGGGCAAAGGGGGACAGGGACCCTGGCAGGGCATAGGGACAGGGTGGGCAGGGCTCTGCCCTGCCCTGTGGGGGGGGGGCATGCCAGGCTCCCCTGTGCCCCCCCCTGGGAGGGAGGGCAGTGGTGGAGTCCTGGCGTAGCCCTAAGTCGACTTAGGGCTACTCCAGGTCTACACTGGCCTAAGTCGACTTTAAAAAGTTGACTTTAGGCTTAAGTTGACTTAAAACTTGCTTAAGTCGACTTAAAGAAACTGTAGTGTAGATGCAGGGTAAATTAAGTAATTAATTTACAAGTGTAGACACATCCAATAAAATTCAGTAGTACAAAGTGCATGGTCATGCACTTAGGCTCTAATAATAAGAATTTCTGCTACAAGTTGGGGGCTTATCTGCAGAAGAAAGACAGTGTGTGTCAGTCACAGGATAACTGAGCCAGTAAGTATTGTGGCTGTGAAGAAGGCAAATGTGAACTTAGTGCGTAGGAGGTGAGCATTTCCAGTAGAGATAGAAAAGTACTAATGCCATTGTACAAAACACTGGTAAGACCTCATCTTGAATAGTGTGTACAGTTCTGGTTCCCTCTTATGCCTCAGCATCCCCTTCCAGACTCCTTTTCACTTGCTTCCATTGTAATTAATGGCAACACAACCATTGTATTCAGTGGCTGGAAGAATTGGCCTCAGAGAAAATGTTCAAGGAATAGTGTCTTTTTCCAGTACATCCCATGTTTCTTCGATACTATATGATGGTTCTGATCTGAGAAGTTCAATTTGTTATAGTTTGTGTTACTGGAAATAAAAATTACCCAGTGACAATTCAAGAAGGCCACCTTTGCTGATGGCATAAGCAGGAGCAACTTCATTGCTGTTTATGCTGGTGGCAAATTTTGGCCAAAATGAACTTCTGGCCTTTCTTCAGTGGTTCAAGTCTTGTTACTTTTTTTAAGAACAAGAAAGCTGAGGGGGAAAAAAAGCATAGCAGATAATAATGCTTAATACTTAACACTTACATGCCATTTAGATCTGCAAAACATGCTGTACAAACAAATGAACTATTCCATACAGTACCACTGTGATATAGGTAGAAAAATATTATACTCATTTTAAACATGGAGAAGGTGAGGTAGAGAAGGAAATGACCTGCCCAATGCCACACATGGATAGAGCCAGGATTATAATTGAGGACTCTCAACCACATGCTTTTTCCTTCAGACTCTTTTAATAGATTTTTTTAATGTGAAAAGCTAATACCTTGAGTTAAAGGTTATTTTAAAAAGAAATCTGTGCAGCAAGTCAAACTATTAATTCTGCAATGTAGCACTTCTCTCCTGTGGTACTTGAAGAGACCTGATGTCCAGTCTTGTGATGTTCTGAACAACTTGAACTTCTATA
The DNA here is from genome assembly GCA_007922175.1 of Pelusios castaneus. Lineage (NCBI taxonomy): Eukaryota > Metazoa > Chordata > Testudines > Pelomedusidae > Pelusios > Pelusios castaneus. The sequence continues at coordinate 5,960,597 of ML685841.1, read as the reverse complement.
GAGATGATAGCACTGTTGACCAAGCAGGATTTAACTGACTGGAGTCCCTTAGGCTATGTCTACACTTGATAATTTAAGTCAACATAGCATGTCCCCACTCAAAAGTTAAGTCGACTTAGAGGGGACTCTGCCAAATCGACCTAGAGCGTCCACACTGGATGCTTAGGTCAATTTTTAGGGGCTAGGTGGACCTGGGACAGGTCCACGGTAGCAGGGTGGGCACCCCTTGCCAAGTGCCAGGGGGCTCAGCCTTTGCCCCATTGTACCTTGCTACAATGGGGGCTGAGGGGGACAGGGACTCTGGCAGGGCAGAGAAGCAGGGTGGGCAGGGCTCTGTCCTGCCCTGTGGGGGGGCACGCCAGGCTGTGGCTGTGCCAGCCACCCTGGCACAGAGGGTAGTGGGGAAGCCCTGAAGCCCCCTAAGTGGACATAAAGTCGACTTAGAGCTACTCTGCATCCACACTGGCGAAGTCGACTTTCTAAAGTGGACTTTAATTTTCCTTAAGTTGACTTAAGGAAAATGTAGTGTGGACGCAGATTAAATTAAATCAATTTAAGCAAGCTTAAATCAACTTAATTTGTAAGCGTAGATGCACCCTTTGATGACTAAAGTCACTTTGTTTGGTGACTCATTTGCTATTAATTAGCTATAATGATAATTTCTGTGGACCCACCACTATCTGAGTGAGGGGTGGTTATTGGCACTATAAGCAATGCTATGTTGTACCAACCAATGTCTGCATAATGAAAGATTCTTTGAAAAGCCCAATTTGCCAAAGATCAAAGTAAAATGTATTTATTTGCTGTTGTAACATTCTTTTCCTTCCAGCTGTACTGGATACATTTCATGACACACTTCCCAGACATGGGCGAGAGTTCCTTCTGCTAGCAGGCGGTACAGAAGGAAGTTCCCCATTGTGACTCCTCTGTCTGAATCTCTTATCTCCTCAAACCCTGCAGGGAAGTTATAGAGGGAAGGGTTGTCTTTCACAAGACAAACAAATAAACAAAGATTTGAGCTTTCTAAATACTCTGAGTGGGAGGAGACTTCTAACTTCTAAACCGATCCCCACTGTTTGTGGAGAGATGAGATGAAATGAACAGGGAGAACAGTGTGGGTTCTACAAAGGAACATTTGGTTGAGACATAACAATTGGCCACCAGCTGTCTGAGAAAGAAGGTGTCTTCAGGAAGGCACTAATGTCTCAGCGATCCAATGTTGGGACGTGCCCTTTTCTTACCTTTGAATGAACAATGTGACACCTTGAATATATCTTTCCAAGAGGTGCTCAGATGCTGCAGTGGTGAGCACAATACAAGAATCGCCATAGAATATAGTAGTACTTAGAACAGAAACATCCTTTTTATTCTACTGACTGATAAGTGCAGTAATCTTTGAACACAAACGATGTTGCTCAAGCTCAAAATTTTCTTTTCAATTTTTTTTCTACATTTTCAAACAGCTGTAGGAATCATGCAGCTGAATCACCAAGCACCAGTTGGAAGATGTATGTTGTGTTACGTTTGGGGGCCTTGCTAATTTGGCTTATTCTTTCCGTAAGAATGAAATACATGTATAGTTAGTTACACTGGCAAGGACCACAGTTACCATGATGTAGGACTGCTAGAGTAGAATATTTTTCTTCTAATGGTGGTTACCCCCCATCCTTGACAATTCATCACATTCTTTGGGGCACTTGACCTTTTCAAGCTGCTTACCTGTCCTACTCAATCTGTGCCCTTTTGAGATGATGTCAGGGCAGAAGCCGCTGTAATGTGCCTGCTGCAGTACTGGTATTTCAGGGCACACACCTCTGTGATATCTTGCTCCACACACATCTACTCAGCTGCAAGATTAATCTCAAGACATTAGTCTCTGTGCATTCCTTGTCTCAGCTACCTCTAACAATCCAGGAGGCTGATGTCAAGGCATTGGCCTTTGTGAGATACCTGCATTGCCTTCTTCTGTTCTTCTGTATGGCTGATGTTGGAATATAGACCACTCTGAGGTGCCTAATTATTCCCACATCTAGCTGGCGGTCAGGCTGAAGTTATTGGGTGAGCCTTAGCAATGTCTTTGATTTTCTATAGGCTGATGTCAAAGGAGAAGCCTCTAAGAGGTCCCTGTGTGCCTGACATAACTTCTTACCTCCTGCAAGGTTGATGTTGGTACACAGTCTTTTGTAGCTGTTGTTAGTAGTCATAGTAGAGGAGGGTCTTAAGAAGGATGAAGAGTAAGCTATATGTCTATAGGGAACTCCTCCCAAGTATTGCAGAAAGTATAAAGGTACTTATCTGAAAATGTAACAGGTGGATGGATGACAGAGGCTGGTATCATGTGGTCGATATCTCAATGGGAAATGAGAGATGAAACACAGGGTGGGGTCAGGTCACAAAGGGCCTGGAAAATGAAGCTGCTTATACTTGATGTCATGGAAAAGGGGAGGGACACAAGGGAGGGGTGATATGGTCAAATGTTGGACTAGGAAAATGATCTTTGCCATGGCATTCAAATGGATATGAGTGGGGCATACTTTTATTACCTTTGCCCTGAAGTACTAGTGTCATCTGGGAGGTCCCTGCTTTACCTGCCTCTGTCTTGTTCTAGGATTGATGTCATGGTGAAATCCTCTGAAAGCTACCTGCTTCTGCCCTTTTGTGAGGGTAATATCAAAGCATAGGCTTCTGTGAAACCCCCTACCCCACCCAGCTCCAGTGGTTAAAGTAAGTGGAAATGCCAGGGAATGCCATTCCCAGGTCCCACAAATTTCATAAATTTCATTCCTGTGGATTCCTATGGGAAGGGAGCCCAGAGATTAGGAAGACCCCGGCACCCATTCCAGGGCCCATCAAATTATACTTTAACCACTGCCCAGCTCTACTTTAAGGTTGGGCTAGCTAATGGCATGGTATAAACCTCTGAGGGTGCATCTACACTGGCAACTTAGGTTGACTTAAGGACGCTTAAGTTGACCTACACAAAGCCACGTCCACACTGGGCTTTTATTAAGTCAATTTAAGAGCTTCCTTAGTCGACTTATTAACAGCTTAAGTCGACTTAATAACACCACCTCTGAAGGTTGCCTTAAGCTTTAAGTCGACTTCTTAAGTCGACTTTAAGCCAACGTGGACGGCTATGTCAACTGTTAAGTCAACTTAACAAGATTGACTTAAGTCGACTTAAAGGGTAGCCACTCTGTTAAGTTAACTTAACAAGGTCAACTTTAAGTCAACTTAAAGTTGACCTTGTTAAATTGACTTAACAGAGTCAACTTAACTTTACAAGTGTAGACATAGCCAGAATTCCTCGCCTGACCAATACACACCTTGCTTCTGTACTAAAGTCAGAGCAGAGGCTATTGAGTTGCTCGCACCTAAGATTTGCATGAAGGTAAAAAGGCAGGTAGAAAATTGCCCTTTCACAACAAAAAACTACTTTCATGAAATTCTTCATGATAGCTATTTCTTCTGTTGGGCTTCTCTCTCGCTCACACTCTCACACACGGCCTCGCTCTAAATATTTGGCTTTCACCATTTTGGGCTGCTAACCCTATCCTTGGTATTGGAAATTTTGAAATTTGATTTCGCTCTGGCTCACATTAATGAACACTGGTGAAATATCAGTCTTCACATGAATATATATCAAGTGAAACTTTGCATTTTCACATAGCTCTGTAAGTAAATACCTGGGTAAGTTATTGTGTAGCTGTAAAATTATTTAAAGAGGTCATTAGCATTTGTTCTGACAATTTATATACAGCCATCCAAGTTACTAATTTAAATTGTGATCAGACTGTAACTATACCGTATTTCAGCAGTTGGAAAAGATGCTAATGTTATTCAAGAAGGGTTTATAAAAAATAATCCTTGAATCCATTTGGGAAGTATGGGTATTGCATCATAAACAGATAGGGGGATTATTCAGAAACAGATGCAGCAAGAGCTGTGCAGTTGAAGGAACACTGGTAGAAATCTTTTTTAAAAGGATGCTGTCAAGATTTATATTGTGTCCAAATAAACTAATAAAGAGATAAGATCCCACACCTATCATCTAGACAGATAAGTCAGTCAAGTGATGGGGAAATAGGATGCCACAAGAGCAAATGATGAAGGCTCTGGTTCAGCAAAATCCTTAAGCACATACATAACTGTAAGCCTATGAATAGTCAATTCCATTATGGGATGATCATCATCTGGCATAACCTGGCATAGTGGCTCCATGGAAGTCAGTGCATTAATTTATACTAGCTGAGGATTCAGGACCATATATTTTTGTCTAGGCTGCATTCTCTCAAATTGTTCAACATCCTGACTGTCAGGTCACAGGTTGGGGAGATTAGATAGATAGATAGATAGATAGATAGATAGATAGATAGATAGAATTTTACACTATATCAACAGTGGGAATTAGGACCACATAACCTTCATGACTGTAGTATTATGTGATTCAGACAGGAAATAGCTTGATTTTCAGATTATAGATTAGGTCTGCAAGGTTGACTGTTAGAAAAACAACTTTTTAATTTGTTAAACTGACCACATTTTTAAGGGGTGCTATATAGAAATCACACATATAAACACTGATCACAATCATCTCTGTCTGCCTATCAGCTACTTGGTAACTTATTCAGCTCCAGAGTTTCTTATACCTGCTGAAAAACCACTGCCTCTCTGAGAACTCACCTATTGATCTGTTTTTTAAATACATTACAGCATATGCTGATACTAATTGTTGCCCACAGATGGCAGTGATCCTTCACTATTGCAAGAATGAACCACCAGAATTTCCTCTCTGCCTCAGGCATGTATGTGGACATCCACTAATCAGTTCCATACCTGTCCAAGCTCTGTTTGAGGTTCTGTGATTCTGCTTTTTGTGAGAATCACTGGCAGAGAACTGGCTCTGGTCCTCTGCTTCATCTCTAAGGGCTGTAGTGTAATTTGTTTAATGGGGATGAATTTGCTCGTCAGAGTCAGGGATATCTGCTGAAAAATTCATTCAAATCCAACATACAAAACTGCTACAATGTGAGTTGAAGGAAGAGTGTGCTACTAAAGGTTGAATCTTTCTACTAAGTATCTGGTCAAGCTAATTCCCAGCAGGAAGAGAGGAAGTAAATGAAACTTAACCCCCCTCTTCCCCTGAAAATGCACAAAAAAACCCACTATGAGCCCTTCACAAATAGCAATGAGCTTCAATTATATTTTTTTTAAGTTTCTTCACAGTAGGTGGTGAGCACAATATTTAAACTGGATAGATAAATAATTAGATTAAAGGACTCTGAACATAAATAAAGCCTTAAAATACAAAAACATTTAGCAAGCACCATTTTACTTATTTGTGCATTAGAGATGTTTTATACAATAAAATTTGGAAATTTCTCTTCTTCCTGAAATGGGTAAGCCATTTAAAATGATTTGTCATTTTCCAAGATGAGCTATGAAGAATTATAAAGCAAACGGGAAGTATCAAGAATAAGAAGCAAACCAATAAGTTGCTTTTTACTTATTCCATGGTCTTTCTCTCTAATGAATTCCCTGCTCAAATGCTAATTAACTTTGTGGGATTTTTTTCCTGCTCATGGATCAAAAGTGACACACATGCAGCTGGGAACATCTGGCATACAAGTAGAAATTCATCACATATGGTGCCACCTGCATCTTGATATGCCAGTGAGCCAAATTTTGCTGTCATTTATGTCCTTGCAACTCCACTGAATTCGGTAGATTTGCATACATGTAGCAACCTCAGAACTTAATTATTCTGGTTAAATGTTGGATTTAACAACTCCTCAGATGAAATTCTGTCATGTTGCACCAGTGACTACATTCTTTTGACTTCAGTGGTGCAATGAGAGTAAAATTTAAAACTCCTCCTTGACTTTAAATGAACTCACTTTTGCTAGTCTTTGCCCTGGTCTTGCAGTGGGTGGAAAATGTCTGGTGGGAAAAGTGAGTAAGGGACAGGTCTATCTGATGTCACTAACTCAGTAACTTTTGCTTGCTGCTGGGTTGCTTTCAAATCCTAGGTTACTGTGAGGCCTCTGGTGAAGTACTGCTATCTTGTTGCTACATGATAGGGCTCTGTGAACTTACTGGTTCAAAGCGTCAAACTTGTGGGTCTGACATAAGGCACAGGCCCCTGAGTAATACTGAGCCTGCAGCTACAGCTGTCTGGAATGATGCCCAGCCATGAATCCCAATTAGGTCACTGGCCCAGGACCTGTATCTGCCTCGGATGATGTCCAGTCTTTTGTGGAGTCTTTTGCTCAGCAGCTGTAACTTGCTGGTCTGGTATCCAGAGACAATCTCTGTGAGCTCACTAGCCCAACACACCCAGCTTGCTGGTCAGATATCAATGGAACTCTCTCTTGCAGCTATCACGTTAGTCTCAGATGGCAACCATGCAGGTGTGGTGGATAAACTGTAGACTGCTTAAATCCACCTACCCCATGGTCAGGAGAGAAAAAAATGTTTTGTTCTACTAGTTAGAAAAAAAATACAAGGTTGATAACACCACGTGCACTTCAGAAAAGGATCTCTTAAATGACTTACATTTTAACTTAAGGATTTAGGATGCCATTTTTTATCAGAAAAGAGGATATTTAAAGGAAAACCATCAAGTTAAAAATCACACTTCTCTCTGCAATACTTTTTTACCTACCACTGAACTGATACTTTAAAAAAAAATCTTTATTTTTTAGTTTGCACAAAATGCTATCAAATGCACTAACTAAAAAGTCAGTTTCACATGATGTGCATCCAGCAACTTTGTAAAAACATTTCACATACAAATCAAAGCCAGAATCATCTGGCATGAAGTTAGATAAGTACAGATGGTGCCACCTGCATCCTGCAGCATGAATACTATCCTGCCAGGTCTTGCAGACGATGACCTATTTAAATGTAAAAGAATACCACTCGCACTCAGCTACACCCAGCAAAGGATGATTACAACTTCTGGAAGAAGTCATAGAAAATGACAGAGAGGAAGCACTAAGGAGAAGGATTTTCACACTGAGATACACTTCTTAAAAAGACAGAACTGAAAAACACTTGTGTCCTTTTGCTGTTGTTGGAACATTGTCTGTCTCACAACCCAGCTTCTCTTTCTGGAGATGGGCTTGAGGAAGCCACAAAATTCAGCTTTGGATCAATATTTCAATTCATCCCTCTCCAACTCCACAACCTAAGGCTATTCAGACTCAGTATTCTGGTTCAAGTCCAGCTCCAGTTTCCATGTATTTTTACAGGGAGTTTTGTAATCATGCATTGTGTGTGACATCAAATTTCTGTTGCCATGGAAATGAGTGGAGTCACAAGTTCAGTTTCCTGATCTTATTCCTCAATTAAGAAGGAAAGTTAAAATGGATTAGGAGTAGAGCTGTGTGTGAAAAACTGGTATTTTCAGACTGATGGCTGCATTGAAATATCAGGCGAAAAAATTGTTTCTGATTGACCCAATACAAATCCTGATTTTTTTTTTCTTTTGGCAAACTGGAAAAGGAGAAAAAAATTCATTTCAGGGCGATGGTTTTTAAACCATCAGATTACAGTAAAGTTCAGCTTCAAAAGCATTTTGTATTAAAAAAGAAATGCTTTTATTTTGAAAATGTCAAAGCAAAACATTTAATTTTTTAAAAACTTTTTTCTTTTTCCTGACTGAAAAAATTCAGTGAATTCACAAAACATTTCATTTGACTCCAATCTGCATTTCCCCCCTCACCTCCCCCAAAAACGCTTCAGCCCAAATGTTTTGCCCAGCTCTACTTAGGATGCGGAAATTAGTATTTGAACCCACACATTTCTTTCATAAAGTAGTAAGTATAACTGAATGAAAGTTAATAGAAGAATGTGGCAGACAGGTATATTCAAGCTTTCCACAATGAGAATTTAGTTTCTCTTGAAATAAAAGCAGTTGATTTTGTTCATATTAGACGTGTTCCATTCTCTGACAGAAGTCTATACAATAAATTACTTTTTACTTTTACTGCCCGTTGGGGACCTAGAGATGGACATCCTTTTATCTTTCTAACAAGAGAAACAAGTATCAGCTTTAATTACATACCTATACCACCCAAGATAAAGCCCATTAGAGTAATGTCATTAGAATATGTCCCGGAATGAACAGTCATTGAAAGACAGAAGATTTCAGTTTGTTTTTCAGATATGTTATTTTTATACATGATGAAACTTTACTTCCTGCTAAATAAAAATGAAAAGATAAATAACCGTACAAACTCAGGTAAAAAGTCTCAGTATAGTCTTTTCCTCTTACTTGATTTCATCTCCAACACATGTGAGAGTTCTATTCAGTTACTCAATTCTATATAGTATCTGAATGTACTGGTATTTTATCCTCTTTGATGCTATACAAAAATTGCATCTACTAACTAGCCCAAAGGTTTCAGAAGTTCAATCCGGATATGTACTTAGGCTTCTTTACTTTAGACATGAGGCTAAAATGCTCATCGGATCCTGTTTTGTTTTCTTTTTTCCTGATTATCCCAGTGGCTGTAGAGGGGGTTATATTTGCCAAGCTAGAAATACCACCAGGACAGTCTTTTTTCTGGTAATTTGGTGCTTTAGTTCCCAGCTGAGATGAGGAAATGTAGAAGAAAATTCATATTACACGCACTCATGCATACACATTGTTTATGTTACTCACTAATTCCAAAGGGGTAACTGTGTTAGTCTAGTTCAGCAAAACAAATAAGGAGTCTGGTGGCACTTTTAAAGACTAAGTTAACTGAATTTTTAAGAAAAGGATTCCTGGTCAGTTTGAGTTTAGGAAAAAGTTCAGGGTGATGCTTATTTTTATTGAACTAGTTTTACCTATTCCTAATTGCAACTACTCGCTCAGAAGGAATTTTCAGGGGATAAAAAATGTTTCCTTCCCTTAATAAACTACGGGTAGATGCTCAGAGACCATGGGGATGGACATGGAATAAGAACCTGAATGCATTAAAATAGACCTTTAATTTTAAGAATTAAAAGGACAGCTTGGTATCCTGGTTTAAACTCTTTTATACAAAACACATTTCTGAAAGCTGTGAACTACTTTTTTATTTCTAAAAAGACAGGAAACTAGCCTGAAGCCTGAATAAAGACAGCTAGAATTATGGTTTCTACAATACATATAAAATGTATGTACAGTCAGTAAGAGATAATGTATGATGGACAATTATAAAACTGTTTATTTTTGTGGTGCCTGAGGGTGTTAAAATAAATTTTGATGTCTTTATCTTCTTACATTACAGGTCATGGAATGAGTTTTATAAAAAGTATCAGTAGACTATGCCATATGGTAAACTGATCTGTTTTACTGTGCTAAAATAATGGGCAGGATAACTTTTTGCCAAGGAATCAAGACTTGTTAAAGTCAGATTGAGCAAGATATACTGAAAAGAAATGAATGGTGGTTTTTATGGCTTAGCTTATACAAATGGTCTAAAAAGAACCCAATTAAATGTCACTTATTACAAAAACCACCGTGTTTTAACAACTCGTCCAACAGAAAGTAATTCTGCAGTAACAAGCAGCAGAATGGCACTTGATACTCCAGTTACAATAGTACTTCACATGTCATGGGAGAACATCTAACAGTGCATGGACCATAAACATCACTGGACAGCATCTGGAAGTTAACTTTCAGCTCCTGTGAACCTCAGTCAGCATGGTTGTTGCATCAATATATAATTAGGCAAAATAAGACTGTCAATGATATAAAGCTGCCTATCTGATCTATAAATTCAGTTTTCCATATTCTTCTGACTGGGAGCTGGACCAACATAAGAAAACACAGTAATAATCAGCCATTTTTTTTACATGTAGCTTTGACAAATTATCTGCCAGTTTAACAATGGGTGTGTTACTAAATTGCTTGGTGTCTCCTGATTACTAGACATAAACTTTACCAAGGGAGGTTTGTTTTCCAAAACAACTGCTATATAAAATCATCTGCTTCTTCAGTTTGTTTTTTCAGGCCTTGGTATGTGGTACTGTATCTATCCTTCCGATGACATGCCTCAAACAGTGGTGAAGATTTGGCTACTTTGTCAAATACTTCATAAAACACTACAAGATGACTTCATTCAAGGGTGTAGAATTCAATCTGTAAATTCAAGTTTTGTTACCGATAATCTTCCTTGAATTTGATTAAATATAAAAGAACACTTAAAGACCAACCATCTCTTACAATAACTCCTCATGTAACATCCATGTCAGAACTGAAAAACTCTTTTTGTTTATATATATAATTTCTCTTCTAACAAAGGGATTTTTGTAGCTCTAATAACAAAGAAAATGGGAATGGACAATATTGCCTGGACCACAGGGCATATGCAACTTCGAAGAGTTTTTTTCTGTGAATCCATGGTATTAAGAAGCTACTTCTCAACTAAAGAGGCTGAAGAAAATCTTGTTGCTTTCTGAAAGCTGTTCCTTAAGAGACTATGCATTGGGGAAAAAGTCTGGGGTTATTAAGTGGGGCCAAAGAGAGCTTTTGCTATTATCTGCTGAAATAATTTTTCATGCTGAAGGTAAACCATTGAGGCCTCTCATACTTAATTTGAATAAGGGAAACTGATTTGTGATGGTATTCTGCTCTGTAAAGATAGAAATCCTCAGTGCTGTGTCAAGGGTGCATATCTAGCCAGGGTGGATGACACTGACATTATGTCAGGAGGCAATGTTTTCAAGGACAGAGAACTTTGCAGTTGACAGGCCCTCAACATTCCGCTGTAACATCTTTTGGGCCAACATTGATAACATTTCCTTGTTGTTGTCTTGGTCTGCAGTAACCAAGCGCTAATTGAATTGATTTGCTGGTTGCCACTTTGGCCTCCCTTGAAGGGTAATCACAGGGCTTGTGACAAGAATATATCTGCATGTATTCCTCCACCTCCTATCCAGCATCTGGATGCAGCCAACAAACTGATCATCAAGAATGAGAGAAAGCTGCTGCCGCTTCCAGGAATTTTCACATTATCACTAGGCTGGATGAATAACTACCTGGTTTTGGGCTCCCATGCCACCTCTGGAGCATAACAGATTCACTGTGTCCAGATCAAAAACACTTGGGACATTCAGGACAGCCTACTGTGCATCTAGTAATGTGGCAGATGCTGCACATATGCTAGATGGTTGCTCTTTTCATAGTGGGCTCCCTGGAAGTCTTCTCATGCTGAAAACTATAGACTCAGTGATCGTTGACTGATTAAAGACTATTTAGCTGTTTCCTAAATCTAGCCTTGCTTGCCTTCACAAACACAATAGCTATATATAATAATTGATAGTGAAGTATAATAATTGATAGTGAAGGGGGAACAAAGGGATGAAAGATGGAGTGACATTGTTAAAGTGAAGGGTTAGGAAAATAATCTTTGTAGCAACATTCTAACTTTCTTTTTTACTATGTTTAAATCCTCACACACATGGGAAATCCCACAGGAAAATTCTATACTGCTATGAAAAGCAAATAATAGATAATTAACACAATATACATCACTATTTAGTATCACATACTTGTTTGGGGGAACCATGGAAAAATTCTTTTATGTCTGCCCCATGAAGTGAATTGTACTTGTGCTGCAACTTTTTTCACTTTTTATCCACAGATCTTCAGATTCTCCAAGTGGTTTACAAGCATGGGGTAAGCATCATTGCATCTATTTTACAAATGCAGAAACTGAGGGACAGAGAATTTTAGCGTCTTGTCCAAAAAGTTAATGGCACCTGGATACAGAACCTACATCTCCTAATTCCTAGTCTAGTGCTGTCTGCACGCAACCACATTAATCAAACCTTTATAGCCATATGTTTCTTCATGCACAGTTCACATCAGTGCTGGTGAATATGGTCTCATTGCAATAGAACTAAATATTTATTTTCCCCTTAGGAACAGTTTGTTTTCTGGAAGGACCAAACTACCCTTATCTGATGTTTTGATTTTGAAAGTGTCATTCAAATGCACTGTGTCCTTTTAAAAACGTCTGAAGAAGGACACCTGGCTGAATGTACTATACACATTCAAACAACTAGAGAAATTTTCGATACAAAAGAAATAACCATCCCCTTTCCTACAGAAGGACTGCATATTTGTGCAACTTCTTAGTGTTCTAGCAAAAGAAACAAAAGTTTGTATCCTTCAAAGCCCCCTTCCACCATGTTTTGTGTAGACTTTGTGAAGACTCTTTGTAGAAGATGGTGCCAATAAACCATTTCCCTGTTGTATAGTATCAGTCTTTAATGGACTTAATGTGTAATAATAGTCTTGCATCTGACAAAGTGGGTTGGAGCCCACGAAAGATATGCCCAAAGAAATTTGTTAGTCTTTAAGGTGCCACAGGACTCTTGTTGTTTTTGGTAATCTTTAAGATTTGGCAGTATGAGGGCCAAAATATAGCACTACTTGAGAAAGCTGAAGTGAGGAGGAACTAATGTATTTAACATATATGTTTTCAATAATGTCAGTTTCACTATTTCTGTTGGTAATTTCCAGTCATAATGGGGATAATTGCAGGTTTGTGGGATGTACCTGGTAGTGAGGTATAGTTGAGACTTATGATAGTAAGTGGTAACATATGTTCTTACCGTATTGAAGCCTGACAGTATTACCATTGATGCGGTTGTAGGCAAAATGTACTACAACTTGTGAGTTGCAGTAATATATCATCCCCCAATGTATTGTGTGATTATTTACACACACACACATGGAGATTCAATGAATCAGTGATAAGTTATGGTGACTTTAACCTTCAGAGACACATATAAAAGGCTCTCCCAAACAACCATGATTATAACTGGCAATATCCAATATCAACATCCCATGATATCCCACTCCTGAAATTCTCCTGAGCAATGATGTATGCAGATAGAAACACATTATTTTATAACACTCTTGCCTTCAATGACCCTCTGAGTAGGCAAGTGTTGATATGTTATCATTTTATTTTGCATCCCCTGAAAATTCTTTCATCTGACATGACCTCTTACCTCTACTTTCTGTCAGCTTTATTTACATCATCAAATAAAAATGAATAGAGCTGATTAGATCTGATTAGAATTCAATGCCAAGACAAGTCAGCTTTGTTTGTTTAAAGTCAATGCATTTAACCATCTAAACACAACTCTACTGAAGTTAAAGATAATCTATTGACATCAGCAGGGAGGAGGCTTTAAATATTTCTTCTGGATGTAGGAAACAGCTAGAGGACCTGTTCTATACAGAAGTGGTTGTTTTGCAATCAATCGGATTTCAGGATTAGGATTTTTTATTAGGATTTTTCTTCAGTGTTACTGGATTTTTTAAAAAGTTTATAGCCCAACCAGCCAACAACTCATTAAGTACTGGGGTTTGGAGTGGATTCCATATTAATAGAATATGACACCCATTCTAAATACTGGTTTACTAGCTGATAGCCACTATCTGTAAGCAGCAATGGACAAATGCTTCCAATTTCCTACGAGGGGAATTTTTTTCCCAAGCAAACAATACCATGTCACATTCAATACATCATTTTCATCTCTTTCTTCCTTTCCCCACATCCTCATTTCCTTTATTCATATTTCATCTTCATCGGACAAATAGAACTTTATAAACCGAACTTTAAAAACAAAAACAAAACTATGAAACTTTTCAGACAGTTTATAGAAGTTTTAAGGTGAATGATGAATCATTGCAAGCCCTTCTCTTTATTGAGAACTTGGAAGCAACATTGCATCCATGCTAGACTAGCCATCAGTGACAATCAATGTAAATTGAACCAGTTTGCAGACAGAGAAGGCAAACATTTCCACCATAACATGAAGATATTGATCACTCTATGAAGGATGTATGCTTTATTTACTATATACGGTCATTGCTGCACTGTAGCTGGTCAGAACTACAAAGGATGCATCTTGAACTGGTTTGTATGCATAATTCCTGTTCACAATCTCACTAATCTGACATCCCTGTAAATATTTACTCAATATTGTACCATACTTCAAATTTATTACTTTAATTGCCTCTTATAACTTGTTCATAAACACTAAACAGAAACCAGTTCTAAAGATGGAGGAGATAACATTGACATTGGCAGTTACATATAGAAGAGGAAACACCTCACTTTCAGTCAAGTTAGCCCTCAGGATAAAATCACACTGACCTTCACAAAATGGAGGTGCATATGAAATGGCTGACAGCATGCACAGGATGACGGAAACCTGAGACACATGATGAATCTTCACAGGTAAAATGGGGAAATATTCCTCATGTGCTTCAGGCATCTGTTATTTTTATTTTAGCTATCCCCTAGTGTTTTTCTTCTGTTCAGGTTCCAAAGTGGTTATTGAAGCAGTTGTCCATTCAGCACTATTCACAACAATCCGCATTAACCACAGAAGGATAAGATGAAGGGACACCTGGAGTTGTCACTGGAATCAAATGGAAATTGCACTTTTCAAAACAGCTATCAAACAAAATTGATATAAATTAACTCTTTGTGACTGGGCCTCACGTCATGAGGTCTGTATCTGACATTATCCTCAGCTTTGAAAATCTCTCATTCCTTGTACTTATTTTTATGGAAGTGAAGGACAGGTCCAAACTATCTATTTTCACTACCTCTCTTCCAGACACTCTCTTCCACATATTTTTTCCCAATGGGAACTATCCTGTCACCAGTTGTTCACTGTCCCTTTCTGAGGGTTCAATTTATTGGCACATAATGTGCTTTGAAGTTTTTCTTCCCATCTGCCCTGCATCATCTTCTTCTTTTTTTTTTTGGCTTGGAGAAAACAAGCACAGGGTCTGAAGTGTCAGCTCTCCCTATGAAAATTTTTAATCACTGTGTGTGAAATCTTGGCCCCACTGAAGTCAATGAGAGTTTTGTCATTTTTGGGCCACCATATTCCCATGACAGAGTCTATTAACAGCTGAGGGTCTGATAACCCTATAGGAAGGGTAGGCAAGGAATAGACCATGGTAAAGGGAAAGCTTAATAATTAATATAGTGTAGCCTCCCAGTGTCCTAAAGCCTCCAAGGAAAATGAAACATTGCAGGCTTATACCTGAGCCATGTTTCAACAGTGCAAAGTGACAATAAATCTGCCCTCTCTCCCTGACTGGCTATTTCCATTGTATGGGAGTCAGTGCAGAGCTGCTCTGGAGCAGGGAACTCTTCCTATGCAGGGAACACTTCTTATGGAGAGATGAACTCCTTTACAGTGCTAGAGTGGAGTAAAGGGGCCTTACATCTATGCAGAATTAAGCCCCAAATGTTTCCATGCAGATCTGATAGAAGATAAGAGCTGATGATGCAGAGATCCACTGGGATTTTTGAGTTTAGAAAGCATTTGTTGGCACTCTAACGAGGAACACACCTGCTTTCAGTGGCTTTCCTAGAATGGAACACCAGGTTGTAGTAGGGAGAAACTTACAAGTTTGATCATCCCCTCTTAATTCTGAAAAGTTTTAAACTTTTCTAAAACACAGGAAATTAAATCTGTTTTCTTCAAAATTCTGCGAGGAAGGATTCATGGGCTCTCCTCTCTATTTAGTACATCTTCCTTGAGCTTCTCCTGCCTTCTTGCCTGGAATTTGGCTGGCTAGGGGCTTGACTGCAATGAGGAAAGATTACGGACCAAATTCTCTGTTGTCATATATGGATGAAATGCCAGTGAAGGTAATGGAACTGTTCCTGTTTATACCAGCAGATGATATTTGCTCTTCAAGCACAAGAAAAGCATTGAGTACAAAGATGTCCTAACACAAAACCGGTGCGTAGTACCAAATGTGATGGAGAAACATCAGGAGAGCTACAACAGCAGGACAACTGGTTCAGCTGAGGCACCACAATTGACAGGTTACTCAACCTGAGACAGCGCAATATGTTAACGAGAGATAGAAAAGTGTACATTGCCCATAAGTTATAGACGTGAGAAACCAATTCTGCTTCCTGTCAAGTCAATGAGAGTTTTGCCATTAACTGACCCCTACGTCTTGGGGCCATAACTGTTCAGGACTACAGACCAGATTCTTCCATCTGCAGTCATTATGCCACCCAGATGTTCAAACAGAAAAATTTGATTGCCCCTTCCATTTAGTGGAACTCCTCTTCTCCCTTCAGCCCTCACCTCTGCACACAGTCATTAGCAAGAAGTGCAGGAAAGGGAAAGCTCTATGTCTATGCATGCCAAAGGCTTAGTATTAAATTTTAAATGGGATCTTTTTTATAGGTAGTTCGAAGTCCTGGTGTGTGTCACCTAACACAGCCTGCTGCATTGCTCCAATCACTCAGATTCATGGGAAATCTGGGACCTTTCTGCCACACTGTGCCAGGACAACAAAGACTCTTTTCATAGGCTTTTATGAGGCAGCATTCACAAAGATTTTGGGATGCACTGTATCCCACTCAGTTCTTATTATACCTCTTAATCAATTAAAATATATAGATTTCATATTTATTCTTGATAGAACTAAGAAGAAAGAATCCCTGTTTTATAAAAAATGGATTCTTATTGATATAAACTATTTTTTAAGTTAAAGGGGGAGGAATGAACAATTTATATCACTTTTCAGAGAGCACTGTGGCTGTAGTGGTGGAATTAAGGGAATCCCAAAGCAGCCTCCAAAGGTCAAGAAATGTCATCATGACCTCCAAAGATCAGTGAAGGTCATGAAGCTCAGATTATAAGGGGACTAGAATGAGTATAGAAGCAAAAATAAACTGGGTAAAATCCTGGTCCTATTAAATCAATGGGAATTTTGCCATTGTCTTAAAATAAGGCCAGGATTACAGCTATTAAGTAGAACACACAGTCGCCACTTGAGAAATTTGGCATAACAGTGGCAATCAAGCACTTGACATACACAAAAGCCAGGTCATGGCAAAGCCTTTTGTATTACAAGCTGGTATTTATTTAACATCATGATGTCATCTCCTGTAATATTGTTAAAAAGCATATTGTCACACTAATTTCTCAGAAGAAATTTTAGCTGAAGAAATAACCTAAAAAGTACTAGGTTTCCTATTCTGCCTGAAGAAACAAGAGCAACATTTATAAATGACTAAACATACAGTGTATTTTTGTAAAGAAAGATGATACGTATGAGGTCAGCTTACTAAGGAACTACTGGGCAAAGGAAGGAGAAACAAGATATGCATAAGATCCAGCTCAAAACTGAGGTTGTTTGGCACTAATTGCCTTGCAACTATCCAGAAGAGAATATGTGAATGCTTACAAGCCATTTTCCATGTACTCTACAACCTCCTTGCGTTAGATTTTTACAAAACTTTGTTAAGCAACAAAACACAAGCCAGAACCCGAATTTCACTGTATTTTTCCATTTTTTTGCAAACCCCTTGATAACACAGCAATTCAGCATAGCTGGGCTTTGTTTTTAAATGTATCTTTCATATACAATCTGTATATGTCTAGCTACCCGTCTTTCCACTTCCTCCACTGTCACAGCAGACGTTTTAGTTAGAGTTCATTGAGCTGAACAGAAAAAAAATTATTCATTTCTTGTGAGTAATGTCCCATCTGCATGAGAATGACGCAAGACTATCAGCTATACTGTATATTTGGGTTGGTCACTCTGTAGAGTCCCAAAATACAGCCCTTCTTAGTCTCTCGTAGGCTTACTGGATTTTAGATATGTGATAGGTAGGGTGTACAGGAATTAATGACAGTAATGGATGAAAGCCCAACTCTATTTTCCCTCTGTTAGCTTTTTGATTGTATTGGTGTTTAACTTTATTGCTCATGAACTCTGGCAACAACCTGTATGAAAATATAAGCACCAGCAGTTATTACAGTTATGTGCGGTTAGGTCTCAAATAAAAGCATACTCATTTATAGGGAGCTCTCCAGAAATGACAGGTTACCAAAGCTGCCCTCACTCCCACAGAATTTGGATACCTGTGAATTATATAAACTGAAGAAAATGAGAATGTTTGAAGGTGATTTGCTCATTGTCAAGAGGTTACAGTTACAACAAATATTATTTGAAATGAATAGTTCAGAAAGCTCTACTGATTACTTTGTTTTTTTTAGATTACTGTTGCAGAGTCAGACAGTGATTGTACAGAATATCATGGTACCTTGAGTCAGACCTGAGGCAGGCATGAAAGGGATGTCAAGGAGAGTAAATGTAATAATTACTCAACATCATTATGTAGCCTGCAAAATAATAATAGTCCTAGAATTTTGTCCTTTCTTCCCGTTTTAAAGTTGAATGGTTTCCTTTGTGGTTATGAGAATTAGCACACAATGAGATACACTTCTAGGGATTACATTATTTAAAATTAGACTTCTCAGTAATCATTTACTTTCACAATTCTGATTAATGTGCATATTCTAATGTAGTGGTTCCCAACCTGTGACCCAGGGGCCAAAAGTGGCCCATGGGGGTTTTCAAAGTGGCTTGCCACTCCCCTCCTGCTGGCTGCAGAAGGAAGCCACTGCAGAGGGCCCAGGTGGAGCGCATTTCTGTGGGGCTACAAGACTGGTGCAGGCTCCCCTCCTCCTGGCTGTAGCAGGGAGCACAGCAAAGCATTCCACCTAAGTCCATAAATGCTGGGGTCCTTGCAGGAGTCCAAAGGAGGAGAACATTGGTCTCCCATCCCCCTGACTGCAGAAGGGAGCCACTGCTTAGGGACCTGGGTGGAGTGCACAGGGCTACAGGATGTGTGTGGCTTCCCTGTTGTTGCCAGAGAAACAGGAGATCAGCAAGAAGATAGACTGCTTTTGGGGTGAGTGGGCCAGTTAGCAGAGGCTGGTGGCCCTTCAGGGTTGTAAAAATGATATCTGTGGCCCTTGTGCCAAAAAGGTTGGGAACCACTGTTCTAATAGATTATCTTGCTTTACCTCTTTTGATGTTATGTGCCACTAACCAAAGAAATGAGTGTATAATGGATAGGAGGGTTAGATGAAATAAAAATTTATCCAAATTCCTGAGGGTGCTGAGGGAGTTGGGGGAAGTGATTGCAGAGCCGCTGGCCATTATCTTTGAGAACTCGTGGCGAACGGGGGTGGTCCCGGAGGATTGGAAAAAGGCAAATATAGTACCTATCTTTAAGAAAGGGAAAAAGGAGGATCCGGGGAACTACAGACCGGTCAGCCTCACCTCAATCCCTGGGAAAATCATGGAGCAGGTCCTCAAGGAATCCATCCTGAAACACTTGGAGGAAAATAGAGTGATCAGGAACAGTCAACATGGATTCACCAAGGGCAAATCGTGCCTGACCAACCTGATTTCCTTCTATGATGAGATGACTGGATTTGTGGATGCGGGAAGAGCTGTTGACGTGATATACCTTGACTTTAGCAAGGCTTTTGATACGGTTTCCCACAGCATTCTCGTTGGCAAGTTAAGGAAGTATGGGTTGGATGAGTGGACCGTAAGGTGGATCGAAAACTGGTTAGATCAACGGGCTCAGCGGGTAGGAATCAATGGCTCGATGTCTGGTTGGCAACCGGTAACGAGTGGAGTGCCCCAGGGGTTGGTCCTGGGGCCGGTTCTATTCAACATCTTCATTAATGATCTTGATGATGGAATAGACTGCGTGCTTAGTAAGTTTGCGGATGACACCAAGTTGGGGGGAATGGTAGATACTCTGGAGGGCAGGGACAGGATCCAGAGAGACTTGGACAAATTGGAACAGTGGGCCGAAAGAAACCTCATGAGGTTCAACAAAGACAAGTGCAAAGTCCTGCACTTAGGACGGAAAAATCCCATGCACTGCTACAGGCTGGGGACCGATCGGCTAAGTAGCAGCGCTGTAGAAAAGGACCTGGGAGTTATGGTGGACGGGAAGATGAATATGAGCCAACAGTGTGCCCTTGTTGCCAAAAAGGCCAATGGCATATTAGGGTGCATCAGTAGGAGTATTGCCAGCAGATCGAGGGATGTGATAATTCCCCTCTATTCGACACTGGTCAGGCCGCATCTGGAGTACTGTGTCCAGTTTTGGGCTCCCCACTACAGAAAGGATTGGACAAATTAGAAAGAGTCCAGCGGAGGGCAACAAAAATGATTAGGGGGCTGGGGCACATGACTTATGAGGAGAGACTGAAGGAACTAGGCTTATTTAGTCTAGAGAAGAGAAGACTGAGGGGAGATTTGATAGCAACCTTCAACTACTTGAAGGGTTGCTCCAAAGAGGAGGGAGCTAGGCTGTTCTCGAGGGTAACAGAGGACAGAAAAAGGAGCAATGGTTTCAAATTACAGCTGGGGAGGTCAAGGTTGGATATTAGGAAAAACTTTCTCACGAGGAGGGTGGTGAAGCATTGGAATGGGCTATCTAGGGAGGTGGTAGAATCTTCATCTTTGGAGATTTTTAAGGCTCGGTTAGACAAAACTCTGGCTGGGATAATTTAGGGGGAGTGGTCCTGCTTTTTAGCAGGGGGTTGGACTAGATGACCTCGTGAGGTCCCTTCCAACCCTATTATTCTATGATTCTATGAAAAATTTATCCAAATTCAAATCTTTTTTTAGGTTTGAAAAAGTTTAATTGGCCTTTTTTTCCCCTGTTGGAATGTCTGCACTTTCTGGTTTTGGCTCAGAGAGGAAATGGAAATGCTAAAACTGTGGTTTAACTATATAATTAATATGTCCCTACCTTTACATCATGTTTAAATCTCTAATAACTCTTTCTGCTGAGATGAGCAGCCATTTGGTATTTTATTTTGGTACAGACTGTTACAGAGAAGGACTTACAGAGTGGTCTTTCACTTGCAGAATTTACTTTTGTTCTTCCTTATTTTTTGTTCTCTTACTCTAAATAAAGGCCATTCTGTAAGTATTTTGAACTCTTCATTTCCACTGGTTATTATTCATGATTCATGACCTAAATTACATGTTACTATTCTGTTGTTTGATTGGGTAACTGAAGCATTTTTTAGCAAAAGAACAGCAAATAACTTATAGCAGGTTAGTGCTTTTTTTTGAAGACTCATCTGTGTGATATCAGGATTCATGCATATTTTCATGAAGACCAATGGTAATGCTAATCTGAATGAAAAAATTATATGCTCGTCCCACAAATCATGATTAATTAAATCTAGTGCTTTTTTGAAAAAATATTCACAAATCAGATATTTTTACTATTAGCTAGCTGTAGTAATCAGTAATATATCAGGCTGTATTTCAAATCTAGGTACATGGTAATTTATAATCTGTTATGAACTAATTTTTCAAAATACCCTTATGAACCTTGATGATACTTCTCTGCATCAATGTGACTAGCTAATGGTTATCAGAACTATCAGTGACACAAATAATCTGGCAACCATAAGTGGAAAGACCATGTATTTTATAAAAATCCTTTCCTACTTACTGAACATAACATACCATGTACAATCCCTTCCTCTTTTTTAAAAAAAACGGATACACATACTCGAATACTTGAGCAACCAACCTATGGATCTGAACTTCATTTTAAAACAAACTGGAATGGCAAAGGGGGTGATGTATGGGGACTGTCTAAGAATCTCAACTTTGATGTTACATGCTTCACCAAAGCAACCAAAGAAATGCATTTATGTGATCCTAGTTGAGTACACTCATCTCCCATTGAGGTCTATTGCATTTTTATTACACTTTCTGTATGATGGTTTTTCATAACACTCATGGCTGTAGGTATGGGCTATTTGGAGAAATTTGAAACCTGTTTTAACAAATTAAGGGTCCAGTTCCTCCATGGGAATCTCACAGAAGATGTTCATCATATCTGTATTTGATAAAATAGATTTTGAATTCTCATGACTACAAGGAAAGATTTTTGCTAAAAACATTACACAGAAAATGCAATATACATGTAATCATAGCTCCCAATAATGGTCCTTCATCTAAACCTAAAAGAAATTCATAAACATAGTTTGACTATTTTCCGGAACCCAGTAGGTTTGACTGGAATAAGAGGACATTCTAGTTCTACATCCCTTGCATGGCAATAGAGGATTATTTCATTTTTCCTCCAGTCAAACATGCAACATACATTTACAGTATTTTCCCAGGATGATTTTGATGAGAAAACCTCTTTTACAAAAAGATCTTTTCCAAATGGAACTTTCTACAACTCATGTTGAATGAGGTACTATACAGTCAATAAGATGTACTTTTTCAGCCACAGGATTTTATTTTGAATAAAAGAGCTAGAGAAGACTGAAGTTTTATAAAGACAGTTGTACAATTTTTGATATGGCATATTGGTACCATTACAGATAAATACATGTATAGTGCTTATACAGAGAGTGAATAGAAAACATACACACTTTTCTTCATTGCTTCCTCACTTGTCTGACATCATCTCTCCACATACCATATCAGGTTCTACCAGCCTAGCATGTATGTTCCTCTTACAGGAGAAGCAACTGCACCTTCAGATCACCCTGGACAACTCTAATGCGATATAAACAATAATGTAAAGGCTAATATAAGCTAGATATGAATAATAAAGGCATGATGTGCATTTTACTAAGCATCCTCCCAAGAGGCACTGAGCACCTGTCAAGTTCAAGTTATATAAGTAAATATGGATCACCTCTCTCTCTCTTTGTGTGTCTATATGTATATATAAACATAAAGAGATAGAGTAAAAAATCTGTGGGCAGGGTTAACTTTGCCCACATGACCATGAAGGTGAAAAAAGGAATGTAAATTACCTCCTTATTCACTGCTCAGATACCCACTACCCTGATTGACACTCATAAAGCTGGAAGAAAGGTCAAACAGAGACACCCTCCTCTCTAGCCTTCCAGAATGGGAAGAAGCTTGGCTCCATCCCCACAGTGTGCTGGTCAGCAGAGCTGAGCTGACATGGAGAGAGAAGTTATTGCTATTCATATAGACTAATAGCAGATTATTTTCCACTGAAACAAGGTGGGAGCAGGGAACAAATTCTGATTCAGTCTCAATTCATTCCCTGGTCTTCTCCCAGCACAGTGCAGCTATGCAGGGAGTATTATTTTACAATCTAAGCTTACATTTATTACACACCAAGAGGGCCCTGGTTCCTGATGAGGGAATCTATGTATTACCATGATAATAAGAATAAAAATAATGCTATTAGATTGAAAAAAATATTTTCAGTGGTATATAATGTACTCAGTCTGGAGGGTGAGACCTATTTCATTGTTGGTCATATTTTCATCCTCTGAGATCAGTAGACTATTTCATTGTGACTTTTAAGCCCAATCAACTCAATATAAACTGTATTTTATGTAATCTGTTACATGGAATATTTGTAAAAGCTACAGAAAAATGTCTAGAATACATTAATTCATATTTTTATTGCTATAGTTATCAGTAGGTTACTTATTGGGTTTCCAGTTTACCATTGCAATGTCAGCTTTCATCAACAGAGCTGTCTGAAAAATACCCTCTGAGAACAAAAAGGAAAAAAAGCATTTTTTTTCTACTGAAAGCCTGACATTTTATTTCCTGCAATATGCAGATTACCTTTCTATATTTTTATAAGCAGAAGCAGAATTTGTGTATTTGTTCAGTGGGAAAAGGATGGGCAAAAAAGCTTTCAAATTTTTCTCCAAACTGTAGAATTTTGATAAAATGCAAGGCACTGTCAATATTATTTTTATCATGAAAAGTGGACCACATAGAAAGTGTCTTTGTCTAGACTACTCATCACAAGGCAGATTCATTGCCATACCCGCCTATGGCTCTCGAGGGAGTTACATGGTGTTCTGAGAAATGATTTAATGAAATATCCTATCATAAATGACCAAAACATGATTTATATTCTTCAATGTGAGCTTCAGGCCAGTGATACACTTAAGTTATCTGTTGAATAGGCTGAAGAGTAGAGCAAGAATAAATGACAGGGAACAATCAGTGGTCAAAAGAGAAAGATATAAAGGATATACCAATTATTTTTCATGGGTTTTTCCTTCTTCTGTTTGAGTTGATTCAGTCATATCTTTTCTTTATGGCTTGCTGATTAGTTCTCTGAACCCTTGGCCAGAATAACCAGTGCCATTCCTGCAGGTACTCCTTGCCTGTTTGCTAAACTTAGGTGTTTTTAGGTAGTCTTTATGGGGGCAGATATTTTAATTGCAGCATTTAGATGGAATTATCTATGGGCAGTAATATTTAGTGTCTCAGAGTAATAGAAAGGGTAAATTTATTCATGATTTAGCCTCAGCTAGTTTTGCACATTTCATGTTAGTTCCCCTTTAATTCAAATTTGAAATGTTAGAAGAGATCCTATAGTCTGCTCCAGTTATAAAATCGAAATTTTCTTCTTAACGTGAGTATTCAGCATTTGTTCTTTCTTGGTTCTTAACCTTTAGAGGCAGGAGGTCATCTGGAAACACACCAGGATGAAATGCAAATGTCCATATTTAAAAAACAGAAAATCTTCTAAAGGTTCGAAAGCTCGATTTAAAATGACTATTGTCTGTCAACCCTACACTATTTTCTTGCTAGGGATCTTTATTGTTTCTTTCATATTACACGGTTCTTTGGTACTCATTTCCTGAAGATGATTACTTTTCAATATCAAACTTTGCCAACGGGCCCTATTTGGCCCAAATCTGAAAACTTGCAATGCAGATGAAGCAGGGTGGTTTTCCAGTCATTGCAGACTGCAAACAAAAACAAGATGTAGCATTTCTTTCTCTGCATATATACTGAGTCTGAATGTAAGCACTGAGCTGTATTCATCTAAGAATTAGTTTCTTATAGTTAAACATAAAACCAAGCAAAACTGAGCTAGTTTGGGGGTTTCGTAACAAAATCGAAACTTGGCCCAATTTTTTCTAAAGGTTTGCTAAAGTTCTCAAATCTTTTGCATGAATGTGGACCTGGACAGATTTATGGTTTGACAGTCAAACAGATATGGGCTATGTAAAAAACCAGTATTTTGAGCTGTATGTGCAGAGGTTAAAGTAAGGGGGAACGCACCGGAACGCAGTTCCGGGGCCCATAAATTTGAGGAGCCAGAGTTCCGGGGCCCCTAAAAATAGAAAAATCCAGCGGAACACATGTTCCACCCTGCCCTGACAGATCCTACGCCCCACCGTTGTTAATCCAATACTTATTGTGTTATGCAGTGTTTGCTAGTCTGTGACAATAATTGCTATAGACATAAACGCCATATAAAATTATAAATATTTTTATGGAGTGATAACCGATGCATGTGATACTGAGAAGTGGTTGCAAATGCCTACCTGGGCTGGGCCCCGCACATGCATGAAGGGGGCCCAGAGATTAGGAGGGTTCCAGGGCCGGTCAAATTATACTTTAACCATATGCAGATTAGTTTTAAGGTAAAACAGTCAAAACTGCCTAAGTGATTCAGAAGCCCACATCCCATTTTTGAAAATGCGACTTTGTCAAAAGCACAGACGGAACTTATGAGCCATTTTTACCCTAAGGCTAAGTTTTGGGGCTCAAGGTTGAATCAAAGCATAGGCCTGGCTTCAGGTGCAATGGTTCAGATAACACAATAGCTATTCTCACAAGATTTTAGTCCCAAATAGTGGCAATTTCAGTCAAGCTCATGAGAATGTAATACTGGAAAACTCCCAAATTCAGCAATTCTCAAAAGATTTTCACTATTGTAGGGCAGCTGTTTTCATTACATTTTGACCACATCCATACCCAAATGAGAAGAAGACCCCATTTACATTTTGTATTCAGATGAGAACACAGGGGTGGATTAACATCAGCGGATCTAAACCTCTCTAAAATGCAAAATAATAAGGCAACCACATGAAACTAAAGATTTCACACCACTGCAGCACAAAGTCAGTTTGAATCATTTTGTGCTCTGAGTGTGGCTTTGATACTTTTGTTTATTCAAACCATAACAGTGAACATGGCACTTTGATGTGTAGGTGGGACTATGCAGTTACTGAATTCATGTGAAGCAAAACCAAGATCCAGCTTTACCTGTTGAACTGAAACCAGTACATTTTGCACAACACTTACTACAAATTCAGGATGTGCGAGGGAATGAGGTAACCCAAACAAATATTCAGAAGTTAAGAAAAGCTATACTATCAATATAAACATGATTTAAAGTGATACTGTATTTGTTTGAAAGTGGTAAAAGTGGAATATCAGGGCCTTTAAATTTATTTTTCCAGTTGTTCTGAAGTGTGAATCTGTTTTGCATATTCATCTTATTTTATGGCTGAGATCTAGCAAGCTAAGTTTCCTTCTGCAGTCTGTACCACAAGGAGAAAATAAATGCCCGTAACAGCCAACACAACCCACTTGAAAGTAATGACTGGCTTTTTCAGGTGTTCATTTTCTTGATGGTCATGCAAAGGCTCAATCCTCTTTGAAGCTGGGCATATTCTTCACACCATGGCTAGTAAAGGTGTCTCTCTCCCACACAGAGACACCTTGTTTGTGTTAGGTGTCTTGTCTGTGTTTTGTCAGGCACTGGCCCCTATTTGTGCACGAGCTGTATGAAACCAGGGTTAGCTACATCCATGCAAGTCACTTGTTAAGATGGTGCAGCATGTCTTCACTAGGGGTCTGGAGCAGCGAAGCTCCATTGTGCTGTGGTAGAAGAAAAAGCCAGGGCAAACAGGGCCCTGGTTCAGAGGGATAAAACTATGCTTAATGAGATGGTACTTTTACATAGGCCGCTTTGGCAACAAGGATCTGTGCAGCTCAGACTCAGAGCAGCATAGAATTAGTCAAAATTTTCCTAATTTTGATTTGACTACTTTTTTTCACTGAAATGGATATTTTGAAAAAATTGAAGCCCAGAAATTCCAATTTTTTAATATAAAAATGTGAAAACATTTCAAAGACATTTGCATAATTCTCCTCCTGCTCCTACCCCCAAGGTTTTCATCAGCTATTGAAATTGTTGGGAGGTCTTGATTTTCCCCCAAAAGTACGACATTTTGAAAAATCAGTAATTATTTTTTTAAAATTCATGAAATGTTTAACTTTTTTCAACCAGCTTTATAAAAATAAAATTCAGCTGTCTCATCTTCAGTAACTGGTGAGATTATAATATTCAGTATCTGCTGCATATCTGAGGAATGGAACAAGACCTTTTCTGTCTCCCTGTTAAATAAATCTCCCCCAAATCTTCAAACACCCTTGTGTATGAATTGGAAAATTTTCATCCTATCAAGAACAATTTCTTTACTCCCCATCTCAACCATCTATGATGCAGTGCAGCAAAAGGTGGGGGCAATCCCCAGTATGACATTCTTGATCATTTTGGGGAAAACCCAGAGTGCTCAGTAAGGCTACGTCTACACTAGAATAAGTTAGGTTGACTTTGTTCAGTTGACTTAATAAGGTCGACTTTAAGTCGACTTAAAGTCGACCTTAGTAAAGTCGACTTAACAAAGTGGACTAAGTTGACTTAGCTTTAAGTGGACTTAGTCCACTTTGTTAAGTCAACCTAACCACCCTTAAGTCAACTTAATAAAGTCGACTTACGGGTTACTCCACATCCACACTGTCCTTAAGTCAACTTAAGAAGTCAACTTAAGGGTTAAGTCAACTTAATGAGTGGTAGTTATAAAGTTGACGTAAGCTTTCATTAAGTCGACTTAAGGAATTTCTTAAGTCGACTTAATGAAAGCCCAGTGTGGACGTGGCTTAATTTAAGTCGACTTAAGCCTCCTTAAATTGCCAGTGTAGACATAGCCTAAGAGACTTGAGATTTGCACAAAGATATAATGGAGGCCATTATAGGACTACATTTGCTGCTTGTGACAGGAATAGAGCTGTAAAAGGAAACAGCCTTCCATTGGCCAGACAGTATTCCATATATTAAAACAATGAATCTGTCTTTGAAAAACAACAGAATAATGTTTTGGTCAGAGAGATTATTTTTAACCGGATCCCTGCTGTAGAAAAACCTCTGTTCTCTCAAACAGTACTGTAGATCACAA
The DNA here is from genome assembly GCA_007922175.1 of Pelusios castaneus. NCBI lineage: Eukaryota > Metazoa > Chordata > Testudines > Pelomedusidae > Pelusios > Pelusios castaneus. The sequence goes on along the minus strand of ML685841.1, from coordinate 5,932,718 downwards.
CAGTGGCTTTATTCTGCTACTGGTTGTACACTGCAAAGAGTTTGTTATGTGAAGTTAAACAGAACCAGTTTCTGTTTTGGAGCAATTGTGTGAATTGAGTCATGGCAGAGTTATATGAAATATGTGGGGAGGGAGGGAAGTACATCAACTTGATGGGGTGGGAATTTGACATCAGATGGGTGTGGCTTGCCAAACGAAGAATATTACATCTATTTTCCTGGTGTAGCACAAGTAGTGGAATTGTATTTTAGTAAATGTATTTTTTCTTAATTTTATAACAAATGTGCAAAGCAGACTTTTGCAGGAGGGTGGGGGAGAATAATAAGAGGTGGGACTTGGATTTGAAGAGAAGTGAGCAGGAGTTAGACCTGGCTAAGTAGTATAGCTGTCCAAGACAGTCAATAGAGAGGAAGTATAGCTAAGCATAGTAATAGGAGAGCAAGCTGAAGAGGATACACAATGTTCTAAGAAAATTGAGTAAATGCTTCATGAAAAACACTGGACATGCTACATGTAAAATATTGTAAATATATAATAGCCTGTGGGCACTAGTGATAGTATGATCTCCAAAAGTTCTGGTGGTTTGATGTATCAGCTCGTGGAAATATGTCACATCCACAAGACTAGCCTGGAAACATCATGAAAATAGATGGATTTTTTAATCTCTCAAGTACTTTCTACTTTGGGTCAAACTTAGAGGTGGGATAAAATCAGAAATCCTTGGATTAATTATGATTCTGTGAGACACTAAGCACTCTCAACTCTCATTAATTTAAAATTTGAAGCTGCCCAGGTGCTCTATTTCTCTCCGGATTGTTCTTTTGTTTTTGACAGAACAAGTATTTTTTTAGGTGTTAGTGATATTATGACACCCAATTACTGTTCCTCTCTGAATGTTTAGGGAATGGGAATAGAGCAACAAAAGGGGACAGTAGTTTCATAGTCAGCGAAAATATGCTGTTGATTTTTAGTGACGTTTTGGTGAATTTATTTAATTAAGGTACTTCACTGCTTGGTAAAATTCCCACACAAATTTGCTTATCACGCCCTCACAGTTGGTCATACAATACCCAAAGAGAAAGAGAAAGAGTTTCATTTTATAACTGGTTAATGGTCCCCATCCATTTATAAACTTCTTCCACTGCTCAGTACTTTTCATATGGTGAGCGTGCTTCACCAACCTTGTCATGTCACCTCCCAGTCTCTTGTTAACATATGGTCTTCTAAATGTAGATGTTCATCTGTTTGACTTTTTCTTTAAAGCTACTAGTAAAAAATACCTAAATATGAAACAGATGCACAAGTGCACCTTTGGATGAATGTATTATGGAGACAAAACTATCACCAGTCTCCTCAAAATCCCGTTCTAGAGTTGTTTTATTATCACCTGGTCATGTGGTGTACACCTGTGTCCTGCTGGTAGTGCAGCTGGTTGCAACATGAGAGATCGGCAGGTTCAAAAATAGCTTGTATTTTTATCCTCTTGTGTGTTCATTTTATTATTATTATTATTCCCCACCCCCCACCCTCCCATCTAGAGTTTTATGGTTCTCATGGCTTTGATGTGTACAGTAGCAGCAAAGGTAAAATTTCTTTGGGCCCTAGTTTTGTATACATTAAATAAAAGAGGGGAAATTGTATAAATAATCCAATAAAGAAGAAGACACAAAGAAGAATCTTCAGTAAGTTTCACACTCACATGCATTTTTATATCTGGGTAGCTATAGTATTACTTAAAAATGAACAAGAAGCCTTGTGGCACTTTTAAAGACTTACAAATTTATTAAATCACATGAAGTTTCGTAGGAGAAATGTCCTTCCTCAGACATTTAAAGATGGAGCATCTTCAAGCATCTGAAGAAGTGACATTTCTCTCAGGAACGCTCATGCAATTAATATATTTGTTAGTCTTTAAAAGTGCCACACGACTCCTTGTTTATTTTGCTGAACTAGACTAACATGGCTACCCCTTTGGAACTTGTTAACAAAAATGGTGCATTATTGTCTGGGTCATCACTATTCAGAGTTGATGGTGGGGAAAAATTGGAAATTGTCTGATGCAAGACCTGCTAAAGATACTTATATTTGTCTCCATTCGCATACTAAGCAATAGTGTTATACCATAATATTCAGCTCAAGGCCATCACCAACATGCAAGCCATTGAACAGAAGGAACTGTTTTTGCTAATCTACTTAAAATTTCACCCATGGGGGACTAGATTGCTCAAGGATACAGAGTCTTTTGCTGGAAATTCACTTGAATTTAATCCAACCAGGCCTGACAACATATTTCTCTGAAGTGTTGTTATTTTTTTTTTTGCTCAGCAAGTAAAGTATTCATAATCATAGTTAGTATGATCATCATGGTTAAGGGTGAGTGACTGCACAGACTGGTAAATTTTCATTAAACATTTGAGTTAGTACTAATGGCAAAAAGTCATTACCATCTGACAGCTCTTTGGTGGTTTGAGTGACATGAATTGTGGTTCTCAATCAAGTTCACAGTGGACAGGTTGACACATCACAATAGATGTTCACTGGTACCCCTCCAATCGCATCATTAATCAAGGAGAGGGTATTACTGTTCTAGGTCTTACAACATGACAACCTTCTTATATGAGTGATAACTAACTTCTCTGTCTGTTGACATCTTCCAGAGGGCTAGCCATGTTAGTCTAGTTCAGTAAAACAAACCAGGACTCCTGAGGCACTTTTAAAGACTAACACATTTATTTATCACATGACCTGTTGTGAAATAAATCCCACTTCATCTGACGCTTGAAAAATGGAAAACTTACAGTTTGGGAGGGAAAATAAATGCAGTGAAGTGTAAGTCGCAGGATCAAGTCAGACTATTTCAGCAAATTAAAATAGCTTGTATCTTTACAGAAGTACTTCACGAAGAGCTCTCTTTGTTATGGAAGAGGTGACGCTAGTTATTACAGAAATTAGGAAATGTGAAAGCTAATTTATATGAAATTAAAATAAAGGAGTGTGTGACTTAAATAAAGTATCAGGAATGTTAATCTATGGGAAAAAAGTAATATTGATTGATTTACTCTGATACCTGTAACAGGAGTTGAATAAATCTTTAAGGAATGGCTTGGAGTGGTTTTATTTTTCATGTTATGGTAGACATGTTCTTTAAGAAACACCCAGTAGTTCTGAACCGTTTCTTGAGGCATAGGTATTTAAGTTACTGTTACAACAGTTCAGCTGTCTTTTAGACCCCATCAAATTGCACACGGCAGTAGAAATTAGGCTACTTTACAGCTTAATGGATAAATATTTGAGTAAATTCTTTCCTGCATTCTCTTAATCGTAAACACAGATCAGCACAATTCTCAAAACAATGGATTTTAATACCCAAACAACTAAGAATAGTATTTTTCATTAAAATACATATTTTTTAGAAAATCTTTTGGGTCCTGATTTGGGAAAGCAAATAACTACATGCTTAACTTCATGCTTGTACTTAAGTCCCATCAACTAAAGCCTACACTTTCTTAAATAGGGATGTTCTCCTGAACTGGGACATAAGAATATGGAATGGCGGAGTGATCTTCAAAATTTGGAAATGTAATCCTAATTTTTTTTTTAAATCTATTTTTACTAAGCCTCCCTTTCCTGTTGTAGCTGCTTTTTTAAATGTGCAAGACATATATTCTAATATTTTCTCACTTGGAGATGCAGCAATGAATTTATCTTGCTAGAAAGAATAAGACGACATAGCTGCCACAGTTGATGAGCTTTCTCCCATTCCTCTTGCATGTTCTCTCTTCATGATTAGCCTGAAGTCAATTACTATGCTTGCCATAAAGCCTAACAAAAATATTGGATTTAGTGCCTTGAATGAGTATGACATATAAATATTTCTGTCTGTTGTACCCAATAGAGCTGCTCAAATGGTACACAGCCTGTAAGATCACTATGTTCTGGCCATATTCTGAGTCAGGTCTTTTTCAAAGACAAGGCAGAAAAGATGGAAGAAGGTGAGCACTCTCAACTCCCAATTATTTTTCTATTGGAACCATAAATTCTATGGATATTTTTGGACTGTGCACACTTAACCCACTCCATTGACATCAGTAGGGATTAATGGGTTCAGTACCTCTCTGTATATGGTTCTAAAATGCTAACTATAATTTACAATCCTCATACGGAAGCTGGTTGACACATGGGGCTCCCATTTCCATTGGAGTACTATAGGAGAAAAGATGACAGCATCATGGCCACATTTAGCCCTTTTTCCCCATGATGAGGACATGTCAGTCAGTGCTACACACATGCATTGAGGAAGAATGCCATAAAATCAACAGTCTTCAGATGAAGAATGAAAAAGAGAACTGAAACAGTGCTGCTGAGTAACTTTTCCTTAAAACCAGCCCATGACTTTAAGGACAAAACAAAAATCTCCTTTGATCCAGACCATGGAAAAATTTGCCAGAAGTTGGGGGATAAGGCCCCAAAATGTGCCTTTAATTTTTTGTCAGCCTTAAAGAGCAAGAGTGAAATACAGAGACTAAAATAACAATGGTAAGAAAATCACAAGCTAATGCACATAAGCAGAGATGGGCTAAAAAGATAATGTTCTATTTTGGATCTGGAGTAGGTTCAGATTAGGAATCAAGTTCAAAGCTGAATTGGAGTTTTGGGTTACTGTGCAGATATCTTGAGATGGTCCTGTGAAATTTATAAGTGGTAAAAATCTAGTACTGTCTTTGAGAATGGCTTCAGTCTTGTCTGAACAATGAATCTCTCAGCTTTCCACCATACTCTGTCAAAACTTCCCAGAAATTCTTGTTCTTATGAAACTATGGCTGCCTCCAAACTGGAATAAATCCCTTCCTGATCTGGATTTGACCTGGAACCAAAACCAGAGGAGTGGGTTCAGTGAAAGGATTTTATTCTGAATAACTCTATTACGCTCATGCACACATTTCAAAGGGGATTATACATTTGAAATTCTTGTTTTTGCCCATTTCTACTTTTAAGGTTTAAATGTCACTTTGTGTTCCATAAAACATGTCCCGGTCTTGGAAAGGAGGGAAGAGAGACTTTATATATGCTGAAATAGTTTGTTTCCTTCCCCACACGGTGTTTCTTGTGGCTGAGAGAATGGTTATTATGGTTATTATGTTTAATTAGGAATGGAAAGGGGATATAATGAGTTACAAATGTAGCAGTTGAATAAGGAAGCAATTTTAGAGTCAGGACTATTTGCTTTCTTTTTACCATGCCTTTCCTCTTGAGGCCAGAGAGTCATTTAGTGAGCCAAGATCTGACTTGATTATATACCAGCTGACCCTCAGAGAAGAGGAAACAGGCAGTGCTGTCATCTTCATTTTTCCAGGAAACGGATGAGTTTGTAGTGCTGGTGATGAATGGGGAGATGTTTCTGGAGAGAGTTCCACAGGAAAGCTCCACTGCCTGTTTCTATATCTACTGCTTCTGCTGCTTCTTTCACAACAGACAGAGGGACATTTATGGTTGTGTTTAGAGCCATTTGGCTGAATTTCAGGTTTTCTTACAAGAGCCCAATGATTTAACAACCCCAGTAGGATATATTCTCATATATTTATGATAACAACTGTACATGGCACCAGAAATATATCCCCTGACTCTGCTTTCTGTAACAATTTTCTAGCCAAGCCCTACATTCTCTTTTAAATGATTTCTATAGTATATTGAGTACTTTTTGGAAATGTCTGGTCAACGAGTTAGCACTAGAGGCATGTACATTCAGCCTAGAGCAGAGCTAATGTTAGGAACAAACGTTGCTCTTATATAAAACTTTTGATGTGAAGAGGTTGGATGTAAACAATCCTTGCAAAGCAAGAAATCTGTTAAAATGTTAGAAAGAAAAGTAAAACAGTCGTGCAACCTTACTCTAGAACGAGGTGATCTAGAACAGCGCTGTGCCTGCCCTCCTGAGGGAATTACAACATACTGGTCTGCCTAGTCCAATGGGGAGTGGCTGCTTTGTGCCACGTCTCTGGTAGAACCTAGCCCTAAAGCATCTTGGACCTAGGAAGATGATTTCCTGTGCAAAGTTGCACCTGCAGTGGTGGTGGGACTCATATACCATTTCCCATCCCTGCAGTTGGCATAGCAGGAAAAAAGAGGGGTGGCAGGTAGAAATGGGGTGTGGCTGGGATGACTCCAAAACATACCAATCTCCAGTTGTTTTTGGCCACTTGGAGCTGTTTCTATACCAGCCTTTAGACCAGCCTTTAGCCTAGCTCCCATGTAGTACAAGGAGACATGCTCTGCATAAAGGCAGCACCAGAATTATGCAGTGCCTTGCAAAAGGTGGTCCCAGTCCTGACTGTTGCAGGTGGAGATGGGCCAGGGCCAGCAACAGTGGGTTCGTTGCCCGGAGTGCATAGCACCAATAACGACACCGGGGCGGAGAAGCACACCAAGTTTATTCAAGATCTCAAGCAGGCACAGGGAGACAGGCACGTCTCAAATCATGCGCACCCCACCCTGTTGCAGTGACCCTTATATAAACAGGTTGTTTACTTCAATACTTTTCCCCTTGTTAACGGTGGAAATACTCTCCCCCTTCTTCTAGAGAGCAAACGTTGACCGATTTCCACTGGTACTTTCAAGGTTTGTTATCTGCTTTATTTCCTGGAATTGAGCGATCTCCCTATATGGTCACTGGCTGTGTCTGAGTCTGGAGCAAAGGAGCTTCATCGGCACTCATGGCATTCCACCCCCTCGAGTTACCCAGTGACAGATACCCAGATGCAGCCAGGGGCACCCACTATAGGTCAGGTCACCAACAATTCCCCCCTTTGAGAAGACTCAGATTCTGGATTCTGTGGTATTGGAATGCTACTGTAAATCCAATGATCATCCTCTTAGCAGACAAGGAATCCATATGCTCATCAATTCCTCATATCATAGGTACTTATACCATATTCAAATATTCAATCAAGCTGTTTTCCTTTGTAGACTGCAAATGGAACAGGCATCAAAACTGATTTAATTTTGTGAAAAAAGATACCCATGATATGGAAGCCTTTTCCTTGAATGTGAATTGTGAATCATATGTTTATTCAGCACCTATATACTGTAAATATCTGTTATTGTGTAGAGTCTGTTTAAGCTGTTATATTGGACTATAGTTGTGACAAAGCATAAATCTTCTTATGTTTTCATTAGTTTCAGACACTTTTGTTGGTAACATATGCTAGAATTATGTTTTAGCATGAAATAACAGAATTTGATCACTATGGTTTATGAAAATTGCAACACAGTTGCTTTCAGCACGCTTTCATTACTTTACACATCTGCCTGTTATATAAATAATGTACATAGCTCCTATCAGGTATAAACCCATTTTGTGTCATTCATAAATTGTTTTCATAAAGTCTGTGTTCTGAAATAATGTGGATTTTAAGTGATATTTTTTCCCAGCCATTTCAGTCATATTAAACCGAAATTTGAATTGTGCAAAATGTAATGCAAATAAATGAAGAGTTTAAATTTAGCACTTATGTTAATAGACTCTTAATTATTTATATAAATCAGAAGAATATCTGGTATTTGTGCTTAGATCTGTTATTACACTTGTTTTTATTGTCCCTACAAAACTCATACTCAGGTCATACTCACAGTCATGTTTTGACTTGAAGAAGAACTTCATGTAGCTCGAAATCTTGTCTTTCTCACCAACAGAAGTTGGTTTCAGTAAAAGATATTACCTCGCCTATCTTGTCACTAAAAATAGCAGTCAGATCTGTCACTAGCCAACAGCAAATGAATTCATTTGGTGAAGCAGAATTATGAGAGGCTGTGGGGAGTGGCTAACCGGGAAAATTTGTTTGTTATCGAAATACGTCTTCTCTAGCTAAATTTCTAGTCATGGGCTTGGTGGCAAACCCAGTAAATCATCCTAACTATTAGAAAAGATTATCCTATTCTGTTCTCATGACTCTGAATACACCCACTTCACACCTTCATGAACAGAAGTGTAGTTCCAAGTACCAGTGTCACAAAAAAAAAAAAGGATTGAATATGTTAAAATGTCTACATTGATTCTCTGATCTGTTTCTTTTTGATAGCTGTAAGACTTGCTATCACTGCTCTAGGGAATAATTTCCATGTTCTTTCTAGGCTTGATCCAACACTCTTTCAGGTCAATGCAATTATTCTCAATGACTTCAGTGGGAACTGAGTTGGACTGTAAGGCTCCCAGATCATCCCATACGATTAAAAGGAAGGTGACTTCTTATGGCAGCATCCCTGAATGTGCTGGCAGGGGAAGTGTACCGCCAGGGCCCCCCTTGTACCACAAGAAAAGAGACAAAAGAAGACCCCCCTCTGTGAAGACGTCTAGTGATGAGTAAATAGAGTCTGTAAAGGAAGGGGGTGGGGGAACAGAGGGTGGTCTGTGGGGCAGCAAGATGAGGAATATATTGAGAATAATGATCTTCATAGGATTCCTGCCAATTCTGATATGGGTCCTGAAACTGAACTTGGATTTGAAATGCTCAAATAAAATTCAGTCCTCAAATATTAAAGCGAGTGGTATACAGTTCCAGGACTGAACACCACCCCTGGATCCCACCTCCTGTGGCTGCATCTTTGAACAGGTTTGTACAGCACCACACATAATTGGACCACAGGTCTGGTTAGGGTTTCTTGCATCACTGAAATGTGAATGTTAAATAATGATTCTACTCTCAATGCACCATTTCCAGTCCCTATATATGAGCAACACCTGTATAAGATTTAAAGTTAAAAAAAAAACCCAAAACCCACAGAGAGAGTGTAAAAAACACAGTTGTTGGCAGCTTTTATTTTTTTTAGATGAGCAAATGCTTTGTCTTTAATTACATGCTCCACAATGGACATAAATTGATCATACAGTTACAATAGAATCCCAGCATTTTATATAGAGAGAGAAGAAATGAAGAGGAAGTGTTCAGTGTGGGCTCTGTAACTTCTATAATATGAGTTGTTACTATCATGAATTTGACAGAAGCCTATACAAAAGTGAGTTGACTTCTGGCTTCACAGGAGTATTTTTGAACCAGTCAACTCATCGGCTATGTCTACACTCAGAAAGTTAAGTCGACTTTATTAAGTCGACTTAGAAAGTCTACACTAGACTCTCTAAGTCGACTGGGTAGGTCGAGGGAGAGCCAAGGCTCCAAAGCAGCTTTGGCTCCCCAGGCTAGGGGAGCCGCAGCTCCCGGGGACAAGAGAGGAGAGGCGGCTTCCCCCGGGGAGAGCCAGCCGCGCACAGCTGGCTCTCCCCGAGACTGGGAAGCCACAAGCGGCTTCCCTGGGAGAAGGGAGCCACCAGGGCTCCCCAGCCAGGGCTCCAGTGGGAGGGAATCCCTCACTGGGGCTCTGGTGGCAAGGGATTCCCTCGCCACCCTGGCTGGGGCTCCAGCAGCGAGGGAATCCCCACCGCCCCAGCCGGGGCTCCAGCGGGGGATTCCCTCACCCCCCCAGCCAGGGTGGCAGGGGAATCCCTCGCCACCGGAGCCCCAGAGGGGTATTCCCTCCCACTGGAGCCCCGGCTGGGGAGCCCTTCTCCCCAGACTGCAGCTTCCCAGCAAAATATGAGCTGCAGCTCCTCTTGCTGGGAAGCCGTGGGTCTTGGGGAGAAGGGAACAGAGGCTTCCCCAGGGACAAGGGAGCCATGCGGGGCTCCCTTGTCCCCACGCCCTAGGTCGACTTATGGAATAAGTCGATTTAGGGCATCCACACTGGCTTAAGTCGACTTAAGAAATCGACGTAAGCCTTAATTCGACCTAAAACTAGGTGTAATTAAGTTGACTTAAACTTTCCTTAATTCGACTTAAGGAACAGCTTAAGTCGATTTAATAAAAGCCTGGTGTGGACAGGGAGTAAGTTAGGTCGACTTAAGCCTCCTTAACTTGTAAGTGTAGATGCACCCATAAAGACCTCAGACTTTTTGCCTTGGCTGTCCCGTCCAGTATGCTAGGCTTTTCTTATGCCCTGTGCTATATGACGGTCTAGTCAGCTTGTCTCAGACAGCAGGGCTCTCTGATTGTTCTATGCATCAGTTTATTTTAAATCTCTTTCATACCATGTTTGCACAACTAAATTCATAACCTAAATCATCCTGGCTACAGCAAGAAGGATAATGTGGATTTACTTTAGACTGAACTACTCAGCACAGCATAATCTGGAGATTTAGATTATGTTGAGATTCCTGCATGTTAGGGACCCAGTTGGAGTTAAGAGTTTCCATGCAGAACATAGCAAAGCAGTGTTTTATCTACATTTTAATAGCAAACATAATACTTTCATATTTCTTTAAATCCTTTTCATTAAGTACAACGTTGCATGCCAAGCGTCCTCCGGGCTCATATTTCAGACTCCCATTTCAGGCTTCTGTATGGAAAGACTGACAAACAAAATATCTTAATGCATTTCATTTGTAGCTATAGCGCACTGCAGGAACTGGTCTTGCCCTGCTGCATGGCAATATTATGTGTCCAAATGGAGCTTCTGTATACCAATGCCAAGAAACAACATGTTTCCAGTGTGGGGAACATCATCAAATTACAAGCAGTGAATGGGATAAGAAGCAACCTGCAAGGCTAAACAGTGCACTGTCAAACAAAGGACAACTATGTTTGGACTGAATTCACCATAAACCTGAGTACACTGAGGAATTTAAATTGATCTTCCCTTGTGTCGTCATCACAGAATCTCAAACACACACACACACACACCTCCATTCAGCTTCCCCTCCCTTACTGCCCCACCAATTCCAGTAGTAATGGCAGAAGCATATGAGGAAGCCAGTTGACTTCTTGACCTTCTAGTCATTTTGTAGATGTCACAGGGATGCCAAATGTGAAGCAGAAGGTTGTCAAAGATGAGCTGGGGCTAAAAGCAAGGTTGTAAGCTATAATACAAAGCAGAAGGAGCCCCGGGGGAATGATCTGTCTTCCTAAGAAGTCTTGTGAACTGCTTTTTAGTATCAGGTGCATCATCTTGAGAAGCCATCATACATTCCAAGTAAAATTAGTTTAATGTTCCCACATAAAAAGGACCACAGCCAGGTGGAGGATCATTATATGAGCACACGGTGTGGAACTAAAAAGGTTTCCATGCTGCTGGAAAGAATTTATGTGGAAGTTTATTACAGATGCATTTCATATGTAAATCACAGCCACTTATAGTGGTCCATTGTATGGAAGTGGGTGACTTCACAAAAGCTAAACATCTTTACATGTTACCCATTCAGGGAAGAATTCTCATTTCCTTTGTGGAATTTTTATCAATATGAGGCAGTGAGAACTGAGAGATCAAAGTTCAGACCCCAGTACTAACAATTTCATTGCACTTCCAAAACATAATAGGCTGCCTCCTCATGAAATTACCAAGGCTTTTTCCATTGGCTTTCATGGGAGATGTATCAGACCTTAATGAATTAAACCTCTCTGTAAGATGAGCTTAATCAATACTGTGATACTACAGCATTGTACAATGGGGAAACTGAGGGATAAAGAGGGTAAAAGAGACTTGCCCAAGGTCACCCAATGAGTCAGAATCAGGATTAGAGCATCCAAGTCCTCCAGCTTTCAATCCAGTGCTCTGAACCTAAGAAAGGCTCCCTCATTATTTAACATACACTCAGGATGGCATTTTTCAAAAGTGCCCATTCTCCAACAGGTGCAGACTTAAGCCAACATTGAGCACTTTGAAAACAAGATGGTGCATGTGGCACAACACACTGCTATCCTCCTGAGGGAGCTGGAGTTCTGAATCTTTAACATGTTTACATATACATTACGTTAAAGGTATCAAACACTGTAGAGGCACTAAGAAGCCTTTGCTTCTTGCTCATGCATCACTCCTACTCAAGTTAATTGACAGGCAGCTTGTGTAAGGGCTGAAGGATGTGGCCCATAGTAAATAGACTATTACTGTAGAATAGAAGGGAATCTAATGGAAAAGTGTAAATTATGATGGCAGTTTATTAGTTCATCTGGTTGGAAGGTTCATTTATCAGCCATTACATCAGCCAAGAATGGCTTACAATACTTACAGGGCTTTAATGAAAAATACCCCATTGCCTGATGATCATTCTCATCTAAAGCTTCTAATACCACATTTGAAGCCAAGAGAGAAAATGATGCTTGCATGTCATGGAAGGCCAAACCAAAGCGACTCTTGCTCACTCTAGGAAGGATTTTTCCATTAGTCATTCATTCCCATCCCTGAGATTCTTCACAATAAAGTAGCCACACCAACAGCTTGACTTTACAGCCACATGAACTTCTGATTCAGCTGGACTTGTTGCTTACTTAATTTCCCTACCTCACAAATATGGTCCCACGTGAGTCTCAGACACGGGATGAAATCCTTAGTCTAATGAAAGCAGTGAGTGTTTTGGATTTCACTCATGGTCTTTTTCTTAGAATCTTACTTAACATTCTTATTTAGTTTGTATTACAATAGAACCCAGAAGCCCCAGTCAGGGGGCACGATCCCACTGTGTTCAGCACAGCATGAACCAAATATATTCTTTTACTCTCAGAACAGAAAGGGATAAGTGACGTTGCGCCATATTTGGCTTGTTCCTACTATAGTTTTTCTCTTTTTCCAGTTAAAAACTCAAAGAGCCAGCTTCTCTCTGAATTATATTTACATTGATAGTGATTTGCCTTGCTTTGAAGCACAAGGCAGCCAGCCATATCAGGAGTTTGGAGGACTTTTTAATATTCTTTTTCATGAGTTGCTGAAGATTCATAGGATCTTGGAAATGGAAAAAAGTTATGGGAACTTCAAAACCGTCCAGTGCAAGGGCAGGATGTTTAGCCCCTTAACAGTGACATACAGTCATTGACACAAAGACTGGAGAGTTGACATTAATTTGAAAGTGACATATAGTCAGTGACATGAAGTCTTTGATTGGTCCCCTTTAGAGATGGATAATTAATCTGATCGTATTGCACTGTCTCTTGGCCACTTGAAGGCTAGGAATAAAAAAAGGCGGGGAAATAGGTGTAAAACCACAAATCCCAGCCTATAAAGTACGCTGCATACAGTTGTCAATAAAATATATTAATGATATGTAATCTTAATATATGAAATCTCATTTTTAATTGTTCCTTCAGTAGCGGTTGGTAGAACTACAGCTGGATGTTAATGGATCCTTTTAATCATCTGATTAGAACTGAGGAATCCTGGGAATAAAAGGAGTGGAGCAAGCAGTGTGGAGTGAATGGCCGTGTTGAAAGGTATCTTTAATAATGGATTAAATTCTGGCTAACAATTGCATTTACAATTACTAGCTATAATAATCCATGTCAAGATGGAGCTTTTATGCTCATTTGCTCATGACGAGTGGTTAACACATGTTGCTTAGGCATCGCACCATGTGCAAGCTCATGAGTGCTGTAAGTGTCAAAGTTATGTTACGAGCCATGTGTTTTAGTTCTGTTACAGTGGAAACATTGTTAGATCCTTGTTAAGGGCGGTATGTCATGGCTACAATGCAAGAGAGAGGATGGAAGGCATGTCCAGTCAGTGGAATTAATGTGAAAAGTGCAGTACGGATTATATATAACTTTTTCTCTGCCAATTTATGTAAACACTGCTGGGCCTTCAGGTTAACCTGTTTGACTGAAGGAGAATACTTCCAGGTCAAGTCATTCTGCAGACAACCCTCTTCCTTGTTTCTGTCTAACATTAACAGATAGGACCTTCATAAATGAGTCCATTATTCTTGGATGAAGGAGGGTGATTTACTTACTCAGTATTCATCAGTGAGACAGGATAAAAAATAGCATAGCTAAAGGATAGTAGAGGTTGCCTCAGAATATATTTATTTTAACATTTTTGGGAAGCATAATCTGTAGCATGTCCTTGTTCAAATCAGTGAAAATGCCGTCATGAAAATTTAATCTGAAAAAAGTAAGCATATGTAATACTGCATTCCTATACACACTATATAAGTGTGAGGACATATAGGGTATATGTATATTTACTTTTTGTTTCACTTTTGTAATATAAAGCAAGACCAACAAAATATACTAGATCGTTTCATTATTAGGATTATTTTATCTTGTTCAAGACTAGGTCTACACAATTTAGTGATTAAAACACCAGGGACTGCTAGCATCTGGCCTGCATAACACTCATTATGGGCATCACGAGTGGAGCTGATACAGGGGTAGCAACAGAGGGACATTTATTAATGACAAAAAAGCCTAGTCTAGACAAAGTCTAAAGTGAATTCAGCTAAAAAAGTTTCAGCAGAAGCATACTGGAGAATACTACAATAGCTAGAACAGAGTCCTTAAATATGAAAGCTGGAATAAGAGTTGCAATATGGACACAAATGAGTTAATCACCCTTGGTTGGTTTTGGTCACATTAATGCCAGAATCTGTGGGTGATAATGACTGACACATTTGAAAAATCATAGTGTGGATAGACCCTTAGATTAATCAAACCAGAGGACAAAATTCAGCATGTGTCATGTGTTACAGGAATGGGTACGTTTATTTAATTTATTAGAAGAGCTTACAAACTGAACCATATTTGCTAGCACTCAGCAGTGATCTTTGCTTTGGAGGTGTTAGTTCAGCAGCTTCCTTTCTTGTAGGTCAGGCTACAAGAGAAGGAAAGGATTGGGAATAAATTTGGAGTGACAATAAAAGGAAATCATTTTAAAGAACTATTTTGGTCTGCCTGAAGTGTGATGCCAATACTGAATTCTGGAGTCAAAAGTGAAAGACCATTTGGGAGATCAATAATTCCTCTCTCTCTCTTCTTCCTCCCTTCCCTTTGCATCAGGAATGCAAAAAAGGAACCCAGAAAAGGGTTTGCTAAACTGACCTTTGCTAAAAGAAATGCCGTATGTTGTGCTAATAATATCAGTATTTTTCATTGCTGGGTACATAAACAGAAAGCTTATTGCAATTGTTATTTCCTTAGAACATTTTGAAGTGAAATAACCCACAGGGTGTTTTGTATACATCAGGAACATATTTATGTTTGGCTGTATAAATTGTGCAACAACACTTTACTGGACTACCAGTATTTAGAGCAGATTATTGTGATAATAGATTGACTTCTTTATATTTAGTGACCTTCTTTTCCTCATCCATATAAAAATATATCTCCCATCAGGGGACAAAAGGAAATATAAATTGGCAAGAGATTTAAGTCCCCAGTAAGAACAACGAGATTCCTGTGGCACCTTAAAAACTAACACATTTCCTCAGCCATAAGCTCTCATGGGGTCCAACCCACTTTGTCAGATGCATCTGACGTTGGAGCCCATGAAACTTGTGCCCGAAGAAATTTGTTAGTCTTTAAGGTGCCAGAGGACTCTCGCTGTTTTTGCTGTACACAGACTAACATGGCTACTCCCCTTGAACAAGTCTCCAGTGATATTTAAATATAATTGCTTATTTAAGTAAATAAATGAAGGGTAGAGAAACTCTTTGAACTGTGAGCCTTTAGCTTCTCCAAGAGCAGACTTTATACTTTTCTTAAAACTTTGTCATAAAATACTATTTACTATTCTTTATTTAGGATAAATGTGCAGCTCTGACTTCCAATTTTAGATTCTCCACATCTGATTGCAACCCCAAAAGCAGACACACAAAGCTTTACATGTGCAATGAATATTCTGCTGGTTATGTGCACAAAAGAGGATGTGCAACACCAGAAGCTGAACATTTGAACCTTCAAAATAGTGTTGTGTATGTTTGTAATGTTAATTCTATTTGTATGATGTAGAACTGAAGTTGCTTCCATGACTGCTTTATTTAAAACCACATTGTCTGTCCTCTCTTGAAGTCGCTTGTTAACTACCAGGGTCAAGTCCTTTTTTAGATGTGGGAGACAGTGAAGTACAAGATGATCTGATTTTATGCAATTGCCAATCTTTTTTATGACAATCCCAATATACATTTTGATTTAAAAACATGAAAAATCATGATTTTTAAAAAAAAAATCAACAGATTTACACCCATACGCACGCCTGCACACACACAAATATTTTTTTAAAAAATCCAGAATTTTTTACAACAGAACTTTGTCCAAAATTTCAGCTGTCTCTCATATGTAGCACTTTTGCAAACCAGGTCACTTAGGCCCCAAAACATAGATTTAGGAGCCAACTTTAGACAAACATTTAAAAAAATCTCAAGCAATATCTTTTCAAGTAAAAATTCACTCCTCATAATACTAACACCCTCTGTGTTTCTTTGACAATTATTGTGTGTTTCAAGGTTCCAATTTAGAAAATCCCTTAAGCATGTGCTTAATTTTAAGCTTGTACTTATATCTCATTGACTTCAGTGGGACCTAAGCATGTGCATAAAAATAACTATGGCTATGTCTACACTTGCAAGTTAGTTCGAATTAAGAAAGCTTAATTCGAACTAACTTAAGCCTTGGCCAAACTAGGCTTTCATTAGTTTGAATTAAGGGCTTCCTTAATTCGAACTAATAAATTTGATTGCTTAGCTCGAATTAATGATTAATTCGATCCGTTAATTCGAACTAAGTCAAATGTGGCCATATTAGTTCGAACTAACTGCTTAGTTCGAACTAATTGGCAGATTGACCTTCCTGCAACTGACTAATTCGAACTAGCTTTCATAAGTGTAGACATAGCGTTCAAGTACGGATAGGAAGGCACTCGAGCAACTGATTAAAAGCCTAAATGGCATTTTGTTTTTCTCCAACAACATAATCAAAGACAAGAGACTCATATTGTCCATGTTTCTTATCAAGAGAAATTTCTTTCTTCCTACATTCCCATTCAAGAACATTATCATCTCTGGGATTTTCTCCCACGAAAGCTCATGCAATAAATAAATCGGTTAGTCTTTAAAAGTGCCACAGGACTCTGTTTGATTATCATCTCTGTACATGTTGTGCACTCTGCTAATTTAAAAACATTTACAAGAAGACAGTATTTTGCAAAAAGAGTGAGCAACTTATCCTACAAATCTAAAAGATTTTCCCCTATTGGAGAATGCACATTACATTCTTCGAGAACTGAAGGGCTGCAAAAATGCAGAAGGAGATACAATAATATTATGGGTGATTGGGTATTTTAACACTAGAGAAGACTGGAAACAAAAGACTTGACTTTGTCAAGGTTAATGATCTTATCTTTATTTACAAGAATAATGTTAGGTTATTTTCTATGTCTGGAAAATATTGGGTACGTCTTTGATTACATCATTGTGTACTTTTAAATGCAAATGCTTGTTTTATGTAGCAGTAACTTGCATTATATTTGGAGGCAGTTACCCATACTTATAGAGTCTGTGTGTTGGGTTGCTTTCCTTGAAGAACCATACCACAAACAGCAGGCCTTCCAGTTACCGAGCAGTACAAACAGTTAATAAATTTGAATAATGAAGAAAAATAAGGTCACAATTAGAGAGAGGCTGGAAGCAAAATACCCAACTATTTCTAAGTAACTGAGTAACTTAAACTACCTGGAATCCAAACAAATGTGGGCCAGATACAAGTACTCAGACTGAATAGCGAGCAAAGAGCCAGTGAATTCTGGTTGTCTTCCTGTAGCAACAGAGTTGAATGTTTCTTCTTGTGAGGAATTTCCAGTTTACTTTGCAGATAAGACCACACAAATTCAAACCAAATTCTTTGCCATATCAGCACAGGGAATAACATAGTGAAGGAAGCCACTCACTTTCCTAGCAAGATTGTTAATTCTTAGAGATGAGCTTAGAGCCAAAATCCTGAAAAAGAACAGCCTCTAACTTTGTAGTTGACATTCAGAATCCAAACATATATCTGAATGCAGATCCAAATGATACAGCTAACCCCCTACTGCTACACTGCTCTAAAACAAAAATCCCAATCTAAATTTTCCCTGTTTGAAATCCAATTCTGAATGTTGTGGCTTCGTTCCCTCTCTCTCATTGTGATCATCACTTTAAAACAAACAAAAAACACCATACAACAACAACTTGTGGTGTCTTAGAAGATGAAAGATTGCAACAAATGTTGCAAACAATTTCCATAAAGAAAAACATTTTAAAAAATGAACTAACCTTTATTTAACCAGAAAACACAACTTTATTTAAAAAGCACACAGTATTAACAAAAATGACACCTTAAAGACTAATAAATTGCTTCGGACATAAAGTTTCGTGGGCTCCAACCCACTTCATCCAGATCTTACAAAGTGGGTTAGAGCCCATGAAAGCTTATGCCGGAAGAAATTTGTTAATCTTTCAGGTGCCACAGGACTCTCATTGTTTTTGCGGTACACAGACTAACACGGCTACCCCCTGGAAATTGTCACTGTATTAACAGCTATATTAAGACAAAATTGTATTGTAGCTCTTTCCTTAGTTAATTTAACAATATAGAAGAATTATTTTTAACTACCTAAAATCCCTTAGGGATTAATCAATAAATCATGTGCCGATTATGGTTATTCTGCCTGTAAAATCATATTTATGAATTTCAAAATCCAAGCTGTTACAGTGTGTTTGCATGTTTGTGTTTCACTCTTCAGCACAATTTAAGCATTTTTATTCTAGACTCATAGTAATTGCAGGAAAATCCAGTTCCATCTGTCTCTGCCAACACATGGAAATTAAATTAATAGAAACTTCACTTGCTTAATGCCACATACATGCCAACTATTGTGTTTGCTGGAGAAATTTGTGGTCAGGTGGTGTCAGAGAAATAAGTAAATGGCCTCTAAGAGATCTCGGTCCTGGCAGTCAGGCAGTCATAGAATCATAGAATCTTAGGGCTGGAAGGAACCTCACGAGGTCATCTAGTCCAACCCCCTGCTAAAAGCAGGACCACTCCCACTAAATCATCGCAGCCAGTTTTGTCTAACCGGGCCTTAAAAATCTCCAAAGATGGAGATTCCACCACCTCCCTAGGTAACCTATTCCATTGCTTCACCACCCTTCTAGTGAGAAAGTTTTCCCTAATATCCAACCTAGACCTCCCCAACTGCAACTTGAAACCATTGCTCCTTGTTCGGTCCTCTGTCACCACTGAGAATAGCCTAGCTCCCTTCTCCGTGGAGCATCCTTTTAAATAGTTGAAGGTTGCTATCAAATCCCCCCTTAGTCTTCTCTTCTGCAGACTAAATAAGCCTAGTTCCTTCAGTCTCTCCTCATAAGTCATGTGCCCCAGCCCCCTAATCATTTTCGTTGCCCTCCTCTGGACTCTTTCTAATTTGTTCACATCCTTTCTGTAGCGGGGAGCCCAAAACTGTGGACACAATATTCCGGATGTGGCCTCACCAGTGCCGAATAGAGGGGAATAATCACATCCCTCGATCTGCTGGCAACGCTCCTACTGATTCAGCCCAATATGCTGTTGGCCCTCTTGGCAACAAGGGCACACTGTTGAATCATACCAAGCTTCCTCTCCACCATAACCCCCACGTCCTTTTCTGCAGAGCTGCTACTTAGCTGATCGGTCCCCAGCCTGTAGCAGTGCATGGGATTTTTCTGTCCTAAATGCAAGACTTCGTACTTGTCCTTGTTGAACCTCATGAGATTTCTTTTGGCCCAATGCTCCAATTTGTCTAGGTCTCCCTGAATCCTGTCCCTACCCTCCAGCATATCTACCATTCCCCCCAGCTTGGTGTCATCCGTGAACTTACTGAGTGTGCAATCTATTCCATCATCCAGATCATTAATGAAGATGTTAAACAGAACCAGCCCCAGGACCGACCCCTGGGGCACTCCACTCATTACTGGTTGCCAACTAGACATTGAGCCATTGATTCCTACCTGCTGAGCCAGTTGATCTAGCCAGTTTTCTATACAGTCCATTCATCTAACCCATACTTCCTTAACGTGCTGACAAGAATGCTGTGGAAAACTGTATCAAAAGCTTTGCTAAAGTCGAGGTATATCAGGTTGACAGCTATTCCTGCATCCACAAAGCCAGTCATCTCATCATAGAAGGCAATCAGGTTGGTCAGGCACGATTTGCCCTCGGTGAATCCATGTTGACTGTTCCTCATCACTCTATTTTCCTCCAAGTGTTTCAGGATGGATTCTTTGAGGACCTGCTCCATGATTTTTCCTGGGATTGAGGTGAGGCTGACCGGTCTGTAGTTCCCTGGATCCTCCTTTTTCTCTTTCTTGAAGATAGGTACTATATTTGCTTTTTTCCAATCATGCAGGACCTCCCCCATTTGCCACGAGTTTTCAAAGATAATGGCCAGCGGCTCTGCAATCACTTCGGCCAACTCCCTCAGCAGCCTCGGATGCAGTTCATCCGGCCCCATAGACTTGTGCATATCCAACTTCTTTAAGTAGTTCCTAACCTGACCGTCCATCACCGAGGGCTGCTCTCCTTCTCTGCATTCTGCATTACCCAGTGTAATAGCCTGGGAGCTGATGCTCCCTGTGAAGACTGAAGTAAAAAAACATTGAGGACTTCAGCCTTCACCAATAGGTTGCCTGCCCCACTCGGTCACCAGTGGTTAGATTTCAGGTTAACACAGTTACTTTAATCATTTACGGATCATGGGTTTTTGAACAATGTGTGGCTCACCCACTTCTGTTTAATATGATGAAGGATTGTCAGTGCGCTAGCAGACTGATAGGAATTTTGTTATAGTAAGGATTTTAACAGGCCTAATCTGGAATTTGAAAGGGGCAAGAAATAAGTTCTAAATCTTCAAAATATAATATCAGTGTTGGTAGGAAAATAATGTTGCTAATTTACTCATTACTGAATACTGGAACTTAAACATTTTTATTTTAGTCATCAGGAAATCTCCCTTGAAAAACCGACAGTAGTGGTGCTATTTCACCCACTGTGGCATCTTATAATGGGGGATGGGGACGGGAGGGAGTTTTAAATCAGACACAGGATGGCATATGTAAGTAAATAAGTGTCTTTGAGTTCTCTTTACAGTCAGGACCCAGCCCAAAGATGTTGGGGTTTTTCACAGCGTGGATATGTTCTCCCTAAATTTTCTCCTACATTATGCTTCTCCATCTGCAGATCCAATCATCTAAACTGCTGAATATTCTGTATACCTTATAAATGTCCCCAGCAAATAAAATTTGCAATAGATGCTTTTTGTCTTCCACAAACTTTATTTTTTGTGGCAGAGGCTGGTTATAGGACCAGATTCAAAGTTCTCTGAAGCTAAAGGGCTTTGATCAGGCCTCTACCAGTCATGGAAAAGTACTTAGAACCATAGTAATTACATGTGAATTCTAAATAACTAATCTGATTCTGATTTAGTATATTTGTGCTTCAATCAAGGGGGTGTATCCTGCATATATGGAAGGACAGAAGATGATATGGAAGATCTTTTCTATCTATAATTGCAGTGCATCTATGAAACCATCAAGCACAATATTCTTTTAAGCAATAACAACTTAGAGATATGTTCTTTGCTTTCTCCCCATCACGTCTATGAAATGGAAGCAGAAACAAAAACAAAAGGGTTGTCTCATGACGTCTTTTCCCTCCTCCCCCCCCTTCTTTCTGTGGTGTCAGCTTTCATCTTCCATCAGATAGGTGCCGAAGTTGTTAAGTTTTTATAATCTGGGTTCAGTGGGTAAGTGGAGCACAGATGTATTATGCAGCAGGCTGCTAGATGAGGAATGCCATTGGTTTTTTATCAAAACCATACAACAGAGATATTATTGTTCTGTGCTGCTTAGCACATTTCAGCTATTTTAGTATGGGGGAGCATTTGAAAGCCCCATGTTGCTATGTCATTTGTTCACCGAGCAACTTGAAGAAAAGGTGCTTTGCAAGCTGTTTTCATTTTTCTTCACGCTTTCCCCTGCCCCCAACATACATCCCATCCTTTCCTAATTGTGATAAAAAGCCTGCGGCTTTGAGAAGACTTAAATGTAATACAATTTTCATAGCTCAAATTACATGCTAAGTAAGTGTTTTATATACCCTGTTTGTGAAAGTCCAGACAAGTTCTTTGTAGGAAAGGTAAATAATACTTAGCGTGATTTTCATAATCATCATCCATCTCTGCTCTGTGATTTAATTTAATACCAATTATCAAGTGTTTTATTTTTAACAATCCATTTGGTGCTTGGCTGCCAGAATTGTATATTCATTTCTTTAGACGCAGGAATTAGGAAAACCTACCTCACTTGATTGCACAATGCTGTATAAAGCTGATTTAAAGATGTTGATCCCATCTCCCCCAGTAAATGTTGGAAAACATTCTATCTAGGGAGAATTCCATGTCCTATTATCTGGGTGGTTATCTGTCCCACTTCCCACCCAATTCTCCCTCTACTGTTTTGGGATATATAAATGAAAACAATGTTTGGGGTTGACGATGCTGAGCCACACACAGCTCCCATTGACGCAGTGGGATTTGTAAATGTTCTGCACTTTTGAAAATCAGCCCATTGGCTCTTTAGGAATGTGTCTGTTCTAGATGTTTCCTCCTCCCCTGAAATTCTAATACTGTGTTGTGACTTCATAATAATGTTCACAGCAATGAACTGTGATGTTATATACACAAGCTGGGGCCATAAGTGGGGAATATTCAGTAGGAACGGAAGAAATCTTAATAGAACCCACTGCAGTAAGAACCATGGGAGTTTGAGCTGTGAGTTTATTCCTCCTCCAGTGCTATTGTTGGAACAGAGACTCAACTGGGGCTGCACAGGAATTTAAATGTCACTCCTCATGGAGGGGCAAGTCTGTGCTCCTGCCACAGCCTCAGGGCCAGAGGCGCTTGCTCTCCCTGCCACAGCTCAGGCCAGAGAGGTTCTGTGCCCCCTGACAATTAATGGGAGGCCAAGCCCCAGTGCATGTCCCTTGGACGCAGTGATCTAATGCTTTTCATGCAAATATCTGTAAGTGGGAGGGAAAGTGTAGAAAATGTTTAAGGAGAGATGTCCCTAAATTTGAATATTTTTTCAGTACTTTCAGCTAATGATGAGCTGGACTGTAAATACCTCCCAAGAGCTCAGCAGAGCATACAAAACCCAGGAGTTAAGCTTTATTAGTAATTCTAAAACAACTGAACAGCATAAACCCCTTAGGCAAAACTTTTTTTCTGATCTTGGCTGTGGCTAGGATTTCCTTCCAGACCTCCTGTGTTCCAGGTCTTGTGTATACTTGGACTTTAGGGTCCAGTGTAGCTACTTCTAAGAAGCTGCTCCATTTCAACCCCTCCAGTGCAGATGCTCTACACCATTTGTAAAAAGTATAGGGGTTCTACTAGTACATCTATGTCAGTGTAGCTAGACTGGAGCAAAAAGTATGGACATGTTACAGTATAGATCAGGACCTAATCTGTTGCTAAGGAACACTCCAACCCTTTTGTGTCCTGTTTGGAGCTAATTGGATATTTCTGCCCACCAGAATCAGCAGTTATTGTCTTGAATTTTTATGCAGGATGCTAACAGCTGAGTCAAGGGTAGCACTACAGAACAGCCCTGCAACACTCTAGAGTGTCCTGCGAGTCTGCCAGCCTGTTAGATGAGGTTGCCCCTTTTCGACCCGAGTGGCTCGTCAAATTTCAAGGCCCAGGACTGTTCCATCCAGCTGGAAGTAGAAGGAGTCTAGAAGTCTGTTTGATGCCATCTTGTTCGTTTACAAGGAATCTACAAAGTTCCGCTACTCTGAGTGCAGGAGGAGCCAAGGACAAGAGGAGCAGTTTTTTAGCTAACAGCCTCCACAATTCTTTACTCAAGAGACCTAACAGCTCTCTTTAGCTTTTCCCATGGTCACTTTATGCTCACATACTACTGCGTGGCTTTCTTTCTCCCCCACTCCCCAACCCCTCTTACCCTTCAGCTTTTCTCTCTGTTCTTGTCTGTTCTCAGTTTCTCTGTGTTCTCACATGCATGCCTGGTCACAGAACCCTCTACCCACATGATGCTGCTTTCTGGGCAGTCTCTATTAGGCCTTATTTTAGGTGTGGCCCCTTACCTATCTCTAATAAATTATCTTAAATGATGGGTATGTTCACACATCAGTTTGAATGAGGATTTAACTCAACACATTGCATTTCACCTAGCTCATAACAATCATCTTTATGGTAAGGTAAAGCAGCATTACTGTGTTGGGTCAGATGAGTATGCTTTTAAAGGTCTGTTCAAAGATTTTAATGATAATAAACAGAATATCAGAACTTAACAAGGAAAGCATCCCTAAAATGACTTATCTTGAGGGATTTCCATACAGCTTTGTCTGATGTATGCCATCTTGGCTGACACACCTGGGATTTAACTGGGGACCTGCATCTGGATAAATTTATGGAGGGGATGCTATGATGGGGCAGCCTAATTTGGCAATTAATTGATTATTTGACTACTGGGGGTATATATGCCTATAACCTGTGATGGGATGTTAGATGGGGTGGGTTCAGAGTTGGTGCAGAGAATTCCTTTTGGGGTGACTGGCTGATGAGTCTTGCCCACCTGCTCAGGGATTTGATGATCACCATATTTGGAGTCAGAAGGGGATTTTCCCTCAGGGAGGTTGGCAGGAGCCTTGGGAGGAGGGGGTTTCTCCTTCCCCTATAATGTGGGGCATGATTTCTCTGTACCTTGAAGTCTTTAAACCCCATGACTTGAGCACTTCAGTGACTCAGTCATAGGTTAGGTGTCCATTACAGGAGTGGGCAGGAGATTCTGTGGCCTGCATTGTGCAGGAGGTGAGACTAGATGAGCATATTTGTCCCTTCTGACCTTCAAATCTATGAATCTACATTTAGAGCTAAAAACACAGGCTCTGTAGCATTGAGCTGTAACAGACACACATGCTCTATGGACTGGGACTCACTGTCACTCTGAATGGTATTGCCACACTTGCAAACACCGCTGAAAGGCCACTTAACCCCTTCAAAGAGGGTATCAGAGGGTGTTTGTGCTTCAGCAGCACTTCCTATGTAACATTCACTCAAACGAATGAAACTTCTTGACATGTCTTGCACAGCCTGTATCATTAAAGTTTATCTGATAAATGTTTTGCTCCCAACTTGCAATGCTCCCATTCTGAGCGGGGCATGCTCTACTCCTCTGAATCTTGGGGTGCATCAGGGAGATCTTTAAGATGTATTTTGGCATTTTGATTGGTTTAATCTAAGTGGAAAATGCACTGAGAACTTGGCAGGAAGAGCATAATTTGTAAGGGAAAGTTGACAGCTTGCTTTTAATTCTGTTTGGGTTCTTTGATAGGCACTTTCCAATGAGTGACACACACACACACACACAGAGTTCTCTGCCCAGAACAGTATGCAGTCAGAAAAGCACATGAACAAAGAACGAGGGAAAAGGGTATAATGTAAAAGCAAAATGATCTGGATGGCAATAAACATCTTATTAGTTCCATGGTTATTTGTTTTGTTGATGTTTTTAAGGTAAACACACTAAATTCCTATCCTCACACTCTGCACCATAAGTTGGCCTGCTGTCTTTCCTCCACATCAGTCCCCAAGTTCTCATCCAATGTTTTTATGATCCTTCCTAACAGCTTTCAACCTCCTTACTCTGCATGGATGAGCAGTTGAATAAACGAAATGACTTAATCAACCAGTAGAAATATGTCTTTAGGAGAGATTTAAATGAATAGCTGCTCTTTTTTTTTTTTCTTATGGCATCACATTCCACTCCA
This sequence comes from Pelusios castaneus, assembly GCA_007922175.1. Lineage (NCBI taxonomy): Eukaryota > Metazoa > Chordata > Testudines > Pelomedusidae > Pelusios > Pelusios castaneus. Next base: position 5,907,117 of record ML685841.1, on the reverse strand, counting down.
AATCCTTCACTGGTGTAAAATGGCATCACTCTAGTAACTTCAATGGACCTATGTTGATTTATACTAGTTGAGCACCTGGCCCTTTCCTCTTCAGCAGCCGTACTGTCCCTCCTCCTGCCCATTAGGAACATGAACAAATTTTGTATGTAAAACATGTGTACAATCATACACAGTAGGATGCAAGCAATAAACCCTCCCTCCCATAGCACAAGAGATTGAGTCCAGTGGGAGCATTGCATGAGGAAGAACTGGGTAGAAGCAGAGTGAGAAATGTAGGATTCGGCCCATAAGGGAATGGAGAAAAGGATTTTGATCCCCATTCGTTTCCCACTGTAAGGACTAAGTATGCAAAGAAGAAGAAAGCACTGAGAAGTGGACTCTATAAGAAGAATGGCAGATTGAGAGGCTGAAAACAGGAATGCTTGCTTCTTCTTATCTTGGCAACGGCTGATTAATTTCATGATATTAAACATTTAGTTGTGTTGAATTTTAGAACTTAGCCTGAATGACCTAGCAGCTGTTTAACTTGGCTAGGAGTATTTATGACTTTATTTTGGACAAATCTTTAACATTTTCATTAGATTTTTCCCAACTCTGTTTTGTGCCTCAAAATTTGTTTTAAATTTTACGGTCATTTCCCCCCCGCCTCCCTTACCCTTCTTACAGCTGTAGACCTTGGAGCCTAACAACTGTGGTATACCTCTTCTCAGCCAGAAGAATATTTTGTAATGCACAGGCAAAAGAAAGAAGGCTATATAAAAAGAAAGACGGAAGGGAGGAAGGTCATTTTACTAACACTTTGGTTTCTCTCAGAACAAGCTAAAACCTAACACTGTATAAATACTGAAGTGCACAGTAGACTAAAAGTATTCAGTAAACATTTGCTGTGAATAGAGGCATTAGGGAAGGCTTAGGCCCTGCCTGAATTCCCATGAAATTTATAAATATTTCTTTCATTTGTTCTCCATTTACAATTAGTTGCGGTCAAGCTGATCAAAGACGGGGGAGGCCTGTTGCATGTGAACCAGCATCCCTCACAATGACATTCACAAAGCAGAATGAAATATGAAATATCAGGTTTCCACGGATGTATGAACTTGTAAAAAATCTGAAAGAATAGGAAGTTTTTCACACTGAGTAATGTGAAACATTTGGTGCGGATTGTAGGCCTCTAAAGAGGAAAATTGAGAGCCAAAATTCATCAGGCAATAAAACTGAGGCAGGCAAAAGTTAAAACAACAGCCATTCACTGAAATCTATGGATTTAGATATCGTTATTTTCCTCAATAGAAGAGCTTGGGCTCTTGAGAGAAGCTTTCGCTTGAATAGTTGTCAAAATTAAACCCCAACAACGGGTATGGGAAAATTACATTTGTATTATGAATATATTTTAATCTTTCAGTTTTCCATAGTCATTTAATGCTATTACCCAGCATTTCCAGCCAGACAGGTGCTAAGGTTTATCGGGTACCTAGCCTGACCCTTGCATATTTCAAACACACTCTCAATAAATAAATAACACCAAGTCAATCCAGAAGGATACACTACCTCAAAGCCACTTCTAAAGGCACTCCAGGTCCCCTCTTTTCTTTTTTTTTTTATCTTTTTTGCAGACCTGTGCCTTTTACAAAGTACATATTGCCAGCCTTTGTGATTAATACAGTGTGATTTAATTGCTTCCTATGTCTTTCCCAGCTGTCAGCCCCTAATGGGGTCAGGGTCGAATGGGGTGGGGCACTTTAAGAGTTTACATCCTTTTACCTCCAGAAGTGCTAGAGAGCAGGAGGGGACATCATTCCCACTTTCCAGTTTATGCAAACCATGTAGCTGCCACTATAATGAAATGTGCACCCAAGAGTCAGGAGCTTGCAAAAGGAATTAGGCTGGTTTTGGTCACCATGGATTTTCAAGCCAAATTTCTACAAATAAAGCACTTCAACTCTGCTAGAGAAGACATTAAAAGAAAAGTCTACGGCCTCAAGGGAGGTTGAAATCAGGCTTTAATTTATTCTTAGTAAGTAGGTGATGCAAAATGTGTTAGTCAGCTACAAACAATCAGGGAAGAAATGGAACATAACATTGTTTCAAAGTGTTTTAAAATAGAGTTGGAAGGATTAAAGATTAAACGGGCCCTGCTAACATAAACAGAACAGACACTTTATCCTGTTTATGGTATAAACCCAGTTTTACCTCACCTACCAGAAAATGTGTACTAGGAAGAATGAGTAGCTTGTGCAAACAAATAGTGGTGTGCACGTGCTGCCTAGGGACCATTCTGCCAGGGTAAATCCAAGGGTAAAGGAAAGTCTAAGAATAAAGGTAACTTAAAGCTCCAGCTAAAGAGGAACATTTACAAAGAGATGCACATGGGAAGTCATAGGGAGATAATTACTAATGACTGTCTTTTTAAGTTCTTTCACTAAAAATTATGTGCAATCTACAGTGTATTATAGGAGACAGGCAATGAGGTGTTGTAATAAAAGGTATTACAATCCCACATGTTAAAATATTCTTAGTTAAGCCCCCAAAATCATGAATTAAAAAAAAAAAAGAATTTGGCATTTACAAACTTTCTTCCATGGCCATGAGAGCAAGGAACTTTTTTTAAATGGAAGTTGAGTCATATAATCACATGATTCCGGGGGCTGGAGCTCTAAGTAAAACATCAGATATTGTAAAACTTGTGATAAAATCATGAGAGTTGGCAGCTCTGGTATAAAGCACTTAACTGTGACTCTATTCCTGGCTCTGAACCAGAATCCTTATATAACCTTGCACAACTTACTTAATATCTCTGTGCCTCAGTTCTCCAGCTAGAAAAATAGGATAGCATTTTTCCCCACCTTACACGGGTGTTGGATATGAAGATATTTCTGCAACTACTGGAGGCCCTTGCATAGATATCTATGGCCACCCTAGGTAAGTGGGTATTAGAAGACTAAAATATTGTAGCAACATAGTCCCTGGCCATAGTATTTTCAGTCATTCCTGTATATTACAGGAGTCATTTTTATATGTATTGACACTGGGAGGAGGAAGATGACATACTTATGTTAAGAAGTTAATAAAATAATGATCCTCTATTTGGGAACACTTAAAAACTGTCCGCACAGCTAACCTGATGCCTGTATTAGGATAGTATAGAGCTGGGTGGAAAATGGTAACTATTTTCAGGGCCAGGGGGAATCTAAAGAAATCATTTGTCTTGCTTCAAAAAATTTTGAGTATAATGTTGAAGTCTGAAAAAAAATCATAGAAAAGTTTCAATTAACCCTGCCAGACAGACAGACAAATTTAATCCCCCAACCGAGAGCCTATACCTGTGGCAATCTCATATCAAACCTCCAGCAACTGCAGTTCTTGTGAATTTGAAAGCGTATAATTAACATTAAAGCCTGGTTTTTTCTCTCAGGAATGAACATTTAGTAAAATTTCCTCTGTATTTCATCTCCCCTTTCCATCTCTGTTTCCCATTCACTTTTACATCTCACCTGCTTAGTCCAACTTCTCTCTGCTCTTATCCACAGTACTTCCCCACTCACCTCTCCATTATTTCATACCTCCCTGAGGAAACTCAATACATTGGCTTACTGGCGCGTTCTTAATTACTTTCCCTCTAACAGATTCAGGCTGTTTTCCTACTTGTGACTATGGTCTCCTTTCCCCATTGCCTCTCATGGATAGTTTCACTCCTCCTTTACAGTGATTTTGACAAGTGTCCAGGATCTAAGAGAAGGAAGAACTAATGGGATGCTCTAAAGAACATGGACACCAAAAGTTAAGTAGCTATATAGGAAGAGAGAGAGAAATCAGTTGTATGTGGCCAGCAAACTATCCTTAGTTCAGAAATAAGCATTCAATGGACCACAGCTGGAGAATTGCCAACCTATGGGATAATAGATGTTCTCTCAGTATACGCCTTATGGGGGTGGGAGGTCATATTGCCTAGCTGACTACTTCTGTTTTCCTCTTCCTTCTCTCTTATTCCCCCATCATCCTCATCAAAATTACAAAAGGCACAAGAGGAAAACTAAACGCAATACATTTGAAAATATAAATCACTAAATAAGTTTTACTTATTACTCTAAGAGGCTGTCTACTTGAATCTGAAACTAATAGAGCTTTATAGGGGAAAAACATCTTTTGGTCCAAGTATCACTTATGTCTGCTGGTTTTCAGGCTTCATGTTTACAGATTTAGTTTTTTCAAAAAGGAAAATGTAAGCATATGCATAAGAGGCATTTACCATTCCTTCAGACCCTTCAAAGAGATGCCTATTCATCTTCAGAGTAACACTAAACAAAATCAGAAGCTGAAATGGGCACAAGTTCTTCAGCACTGATGCCTCTCCAGAATTCTATTATTTATTATTGGCCTGTGAAGACCTACAGACCAAACAACCCATGCTTCTCTTCAGGGGTTGGTCCCAATACTTCACTTTCATTTCTTTTCCTGTAGAAACGGATGAGAGAAGACAGATTTTCCCTTTATGAGAGAAAAGAACAGATCCCTGACCAAAGCATTATGGATCTCTTTGCGGGATGAGTGTACCGTGTTCCCCTTTTGGTGAGGGTGTGGGGCATAGCTGGCCTGTGCTTGAATCTCCTTGGACAGTCCCAGTGCCAGGCTAGTGTGGCCTAATGGCCAAAGTCAGTGCGTTTGCCCTTATCTGCAGGACAGCAAACCCCAAAGGCCAGAGTCAGTGAGTTCACCAGGTAATACCATAGGAAGTCTCTGGCTCAACTGAGAGGCCTCTAGGCCTTCTTTCTCTATAATTGAGTAATAGATATCTCTAGGGAACAGCTTTCTACTTAGTTTAAGGTGGGATGTTCCTCTCCGACATATTTTTCAACAGTTCCACTTTGAGTCCCACCTCCAAAGTGTCATTCTGCAGGATGAAGGGCTTCGGGAAGTCCGTGTGGATCAAGACTGATTCTCATATTAGCCAGTCTTTTAATGCCTTGAAAGTTCCTCCTCAGGTCAGTTAGCGGAGCCGCTAAGGTCACAAAGTCTGCTACAGAACATCGGTAATAACCAGCAAAGCTGAGGAATTGTCACACCTGCTTCTTTGTTGTTGATGCTGCGGGCCATTCCTGCAGTGCTTGTACCTTGTTAAGTGGTGGCTGTAGCTCTCCCTCTCCAGCAGTGTAGCCAGGTGTGTCACTTCATTCTGTCCGAAAAGGCATTTTTCTGGATTCACTAAAAGTCCAGTTTCCCTCTGATTGTGTAGGACCTTAAAGAGGAATGAAAGGTAGTCTTCCCAGCTGGTACTGTATATGACAAAATAATTGATGTACACAGCAACTTACTGCTCATGGGGCTGCAATATCTGATCTATGAGCTGCTGGAAGGTGGCTGCAGCCCCATGTAGCCTCAATAACATTGTTATAAATTGATACAGGCCAAATGGCAACAGGAAGATTGTCTTCAGGCATGAGTTCAGAGTCAGAGGGATTTGCCAATATCCCTTAGTGAGGTCCAAGGTCAATAGGAATTTGGCTCTCCATGGCTGCTCAAGGAATTCTTCAGGCATCAGGTAGGCATCAAACCAAGAAATGTCGGTGACATTTCAGAAATCAATGCAAAAATGAAAGGTGCCATCTAGTTTCAGGATCAAGATTACTGGGCTTCATCACTCTCTGTGAGACTTTTCTATTATGCTCATATCCAACATGGTCTCCAGTTCCCTCTGGATGGCCTCCCACCAACAGAGCCCAGTGGTGGTTGCATATGGTGGCAATACAGTGACTCACAGTCGCCATCCGCCCTGGCTGAGCTGACACGACATCTGGAAAAGACTGCAAGAGTCGCTGCAGTTGCTCCCTCTGGGTCTGTTCGAGGCTCACTCTTATCACCTCTGGTCCAGCCTCCAAGGGGCCTTCAGCCAGTGACCCTAGCTCTGGTTCAGGGGAGTAGAGATTGATTGGTAGGGTCACACTGCTCCTCCAAACTTTCAGAGGATTGATATGATAATGTGTGTGTGTCATGGCATCGGCCAAGTTAGGCAGACCTTGTAATCAACCAGCCCATTTGACAGCGTGACCTCAAGGGGCCCTGCCACTTAGCCAAGAGCTGAGATTCAGTTTAAGGCAGCATGAGTAGAACCCGATCTCAAAATTCCATATCCTGGTTCCTTTATTATATTACTGCACCTGGGTCTGCTGGGCTTGTCTCAGATTCTCCCTAGCAAAAGCCCCGAGTGTTTGAAACCTCTCATACAACTATAGCTCATGATGGACCACCCCTTTCACCTGGATCTCTTGCTCTTACCAGCCTTCCCTCCCAAGGTTGAGGATGCCATGGGGTTATCTCCCATATAAGAGTTCAAAAGAGAAGAACCCCATTAAACTTCTTGCATGGTAAACAATAAAGCTGGAAGTAGTGTATGTCAGTGGCAGGGTCTTCCTCCATGAATTTATGTAGTATTGTTTTCAATATGTTATTAAAATGCTCTACCAATTCATCAGTCTGAGGATGATACAAATACAGATGGTTCATAAATCTAAGAGATGGCCTAGGTCAGCCATCAGTAGGGAGGTCACATTTGTCCTCTGGTCTGTTAGGGTATCCCCAGCCAAACAAAAACCTTGACAAGCTCAGCAACTATCTTAGGGATGGTGATAGTCCATAAAGGGACAACTTCAGGATACCTGGTTGCATACTCCATGACCCTGAGATGGTACCAGTGGTCAAGGTGCTCTTTTCCAGCAGTCCCAGGAAGTCTGGTACTATTTGCTCAATAGGTAACCTGATTACTGGGAGAGGACTGAAAGGAGCTTTAGGTATTCCCTTCAAGCTGGTGTGCTGGTAGTCCAGGTAGGAGGCACAGTAGTTCTTCTCCTGGTGGATGTCAAGCCAGAAGAAGCATCACACCACTCTTTGAAGGGTTTTTTCTCACCCAAGGTGTCCTGCTCAAGGCACCGAATAGGCTAAGTGTAAAATATCCTGATGCAACTTCCAGCGAACCAGCAATTGACAGAGTACTTCTCAGATCTGGGGCTCTCCCACCACCGGATAGAGGCGGTCCCACCATATTTCAAAATATGGGCCCTGGATATTTGGGGGACATTCCCTTCACTTGAGTTTCTAGCTGTGGCCTGTTCCATGGCTCAACTGAGAAAAGTGTCCTCCCATTGTTTCCAGATGAAATCACCATCACATTCAAACTCTGTCTGTGGACTTCTGACAGAGGAGGCAATTCAGGTAGCTGTGGGGATTGGGGCCCCTTCAGGCTCAGAGTCTCTTTCCCCAGGTTGTCGTTTCACTCACAGCCCAACCCTGTATTGGAGAGTACTAGGTGAAGAATACTGGATGGACTCTTGCAAAAAGTTCTTGGAACCACAGCCCAACCCTGCTGGAGAGTACTGGATGGACTCTTGTAAAAGTTCTTAGAACCATGGCCCATCCCACCTCAAGATCGCTGAAACGCACTCACAACTCATGAGATAATATCTAACGCCACCACCACCACCCCGGCTCTTTCCTACCCTCACATCTGAGGCTGCAGCCTGGGTGTCATCAGGATCTCCAAATCTCTTCTGCAAGTGTAGCACTCTGAGATTTCAGGCTCCATCGGGTGCTCGCTGCCTCAAGGGCCGTCGACAGAGTCCAGCTCACATGGCCTGGTACTCCTGTGGTTACCGGGTTGGAGCTTCCACTGCAGGTCCTTGTCCTTTCTCCTCCATATACATCCCTAAATGAGCTGAGCCACCCCCTTTTATACTAGAGCACTTGGAACATTCCCAGTAGAGCTGAAGGTGTGGGGAGGAGGGGCATGGATCCCTCAGCCAACAGTGTGGCATTAACCCCTCCCCATCCAGTGCAGTGTAAGTGTACCTCATCACACTCTTTCCAGAAAACATGATAGCAAAGCTCTGTTCATGCTACTATCATAGGAAGCTTCATCAGTATTTCCATCACAACCCTTATTTTCAAGGGATTTTAATTCAGCCAGAGCAATTGGCTATGCGCTGCAACTTGTCGTGTCATGGTGTTCACACCAAGAAGGAATTTGTTTTACAACAAACTTTGAACAATAATGGTGCTAACTAATTTTAATCAAGAATGCATAAGTTATTGTAAGATAGTGGTGTCACAAAATGTAATTGTAAATTGTAAAAGACAGCCAAACACTTTTTGCTTGAAAAAAAAAGGGGGAAAAAACACCAGACTTAGCCAATAGAGGTCAAAAAAGAAAAGCAATATCCCTGCATGGAAAATTGTTGTGGCAAATGAAGGACTGTATTGTGCAATTAGCTCTACCCACACTCACAGCTATACTCCTACAAAGTTTCCCATTTATTTTACTGTGATTCAGTGTAGGAGGAACGGTCCTCACATGTGGCTCTGTTTTCAGAATCAGGACCATGTTTCTCAATAATGACTCTTGAAGTGCACATGCTGTATGCTACATTTCAGTTTGTTGTACTAAAAGTTTCTCTGGAGTAAGGAGCAGTGAACGGGACAGACACATCAAGAACTGACCCAAACTTTTACCAAAGTTCTCAAAAATTACCTAGATTTTTTTTTTTTTAAATTGAGATTCAAAAAAGGTTTTGCTTCTCTCCCTCTCCCTGCATCTTGTTTCTGACTGGGCACAGAAATTCAGAAATGCATGAGAAATTGTCCTTTTGAGAGTTCCTGCTCAAAGTTGTTGGCCTTTGAGTTTCAGATAAGATTTAGATAAGCATCCAAGCTTTTGTGCCCTGATTCAGCAATATAGTTAAGTATGTAATGATGCAAGCACCTGGCTGAATCAGTCCTTTAGGTGGTTAAGTGGGCCATACGTCTGAATCATTTGGCGTTCATTAGGAATACATTCTATCACATCAATAGAGTATGAACTATGAGGTGTCAAAGAAAGTGCCACAACACTGTAGACATTAACAAAATAATTACAAAGTATTGCTCTCTGTCTATCTATAACAATAAATGAACATTAGGGTTAGTGACAATTAAAGTTGCAGAAGGACAAACTTATCTACAGTGCAGTCAGTGACACACTCCAGTGCTCCAGAAGGCTCTCACTTGCATCTCCAACAGCTTCTGAAAAGCAATAAGTATTCCAGCTTCACAAACTTACACTCGCATGCAAAACCTGAACAGTGACCTCACACACCTCCATCTCAATTGTAGCAATCGATCACCACACCTGACCTTCCCACATTCCATGCAGATGGGAAGATTTTTTGCCTTAATGCCAGTGAGGTCACACTATAAACTGGTGTAAATTGGTGCACCTTTATTGAAGATAATGTCATTGAAGTCAATGAAGCTGCACCAGATTACACAAAACTGAGGGATTTAATCGCTGCTGAAGGAAGCAATAGAGTTCATAGACTCTAAGGTCAGAAGGGACCAATATGACCATCTAGTCTGACCTCCTGCACAAAGCAGGTCACAGAACCTCACCCACCCACCCACCCTTCCACCCTGTAATAAACCTCAGTCTAACCTATGACTGAGTTATTAAAGTCCACAAATCATGGTTTAAAGACTTAAAGGCAAAGAGAATCCACCAGCAAGTGAGTCCTGCCCCATGAGGAAAACCCCCCCAGAGCCTTTGCCAATCTGCCCAAGTGGAAAATTCCTTCCCAACCCCAAATATGGAGATCAGTTAAACCCTGAGCATGTGGGCAAGACTCATTAGTCAGACACCCAAGTAAGAATTCTCTGTAATAACTCAAAACCCACCCCATTTAACACCCCATCTCAGGCAACTGGCATATCAACCACCATTAGTCAAAGATCACTTAATTGTCACACTAGGCTGTCCCATCATACTGCCCCTCCATAAATTCATTATGACACAGATTTGTGGTTCATTCAGTCTATACGTATAGTCAGTTGATTCTTTTCCTAGCGCTGCTGCATGACCTTGGGCGCGTCACTGCTCTGTATGTTTCCTTTCCTGTCCTTTGTCATCTTTACTTACCTTTTAAGTGCTTCAGGACAGGGGCTATCTCTTACAGAGTGTAGCACAATGGAACCCCAGTTTCAGCTGCGTACTTTACACTCTACTGTAACATAAATTATGATTAATAACAATAAATCTTGTGTGGTTCTTCTCATTCACTTCCATGAGAATATCTCATTTTTCCAATTCTGAAGTTCAGCCCATTATGAAGCAGCAAACAACAGATTTGGATCCAGACTTTCCATATCGTAGTTCAGGAATCTGGCTCCAGAGTTTTGATTGTGGCTCATTGTTATTAATAAAACACTTCTTCACTTTCCACTGAAACATCCTTTCTGGACCAACCAAGGTTTCCGTGAGGATAATTCACATTATTGCACAAACTTTTTTTCTGTTTTAATTTTTATCTCCTAAACATATAAAATCTACATTTATTAAATTGAGTCATTTTTCCAGGCTGCAGGCATCAGCCCAAGATTTTGGAAGATGTTACAATGAGGTTTATGATTAAAATCTTTTTTGAAAACATGAACAAATGATAACCAGTTGTGATAGTTTTCCACATTTTTACAATATTTAAAAATATGTTCAAATATCCAGAAATGATCTTGCGATTTGATTTATTCACAAGTCCCCTGAAGTGTTTAATAAGTACAATATGGTATAACTAAAATCATGCTTATTACAACTATTAGCTTGGTAATTCTCCAAGATGAAATCATACATTTCGGGTTATAAATATACATTTTTATTGTTGATTTTATGCTCCATTTTGAAATATTGCTTCTCTCCTTTCATATTTTCAGTGCCATATTACAGTATTATAAATCAGCCTAGCAGTAAAGGAATTCTAATTGATTTCAGGTGATTGTTTAAAAAAGGGAAAAAGTTAAACTTGCATCCTGTTGAATAAAGATAAATTCTGGAGAAGCTCTTTCTGAAAAAATCCAGTGTGTTCAGAATGTATCTGATTTGTCTTCTTGAAAGATTAATCAGATAAAAGTATGCAGAGTACACATCAAAGGCTATGTCTACACTAGGGGGACCTAGGACAGGTCCACGGGGGTAGGGGGGCACCTTTTGCCCAGTGCCAGGGAGCTCAGCCTTTGCCCCATTGTACATACGTACAATGGGGCAAAGGGGGACAGGGACCCTGGCAGGGCATGGGGCAGGGTGGGCAGGGCTCTGCCCTGCCCTGTGGAGGGGCATGCCAGGCTCCACCTGTGCTTCGCCCCCCCCCCCAGCAGGGAGGGCATTGGTGCAGTCCTGAGGTAGCCCTAAGTTGACTTAGGGCTACCCCACGTCTATACTGGCTTAATTCGACTTTAAAAAGTCGAATTAAGCCTAAAGTGAATTAAATCTAGGTTTAATAAAGTCGACTTAATTTTCATTAAGTCGACTTAAGCAAGTTGCTTAAGTCGACTTAAGAAAACTGTGGTGTAGACGCAGGATAAATTAAGTCGACTTAAGCAACCTTAAGTCGACTTAATTTACAAGTGTAGATGCCCCCAAAGTGTATATGTATGAGAATAAAATCACCATAAAGGACACCTCTGTGTGTATACTTAAATACAGAAAATCATATCCTATTTTGTTTTTTCTTTTGTCTATCTTTTTCCATCTGGGTAAGTGCACATGATTGAGCCATTCTGCCTTCAACTTATTCATATGGGTTTATTATTCTTTTCAAAAGATCCAATTATAGTTTGGCAATTCATTTCTAACATCTCAGCATCTTTATAAAGCCACTTTTATCCCCAAATCATTTATTCTGTTGTGACTGCCCTACCCTGAAGCTACTTTTTATGTTCAGCTGAACCATGTGAGGTGCAGAAGTCAGCCTTGGAATCCACAGGAAACAGTGCATCATCTGCATAGTGTTGAGACTTATCCCAGTAGCTGCTGTCCCCTGGGAAAGAAAAAGGTCTTGAATAGGAAATTAGAGTGATTCTGTATTAGGATATTAGGAGACAGTATGTGCACACAAGTGTGCACTGCATAGGGCTTGGCCATAGAAGCTATTGCAACACCATTTTTGGGCTTTCCTTTGCCACCAAAGGGGCAGTTATAGAAATTAATCCCCAGAATTATTTCTTGTACAGGAAAAATAAGACAATCAGACATAAATATTACAAGATGAACTGCTAGAAGTGTGCAGAAAGGGGGATTTTTGGAGGCAGTCATGTGAGGAATGTGGTTTGACCTTTGAGTATGCTTAGGGATTATAGCCCATACACTACTTCAGGGGCCTAAGAAATGGCCATAGAAGGACTGAGGAGCTTCCATGAGCCCTGTTCATGGCTTGGACACCAATGCCGACCCCACTCCCAACCCTAATGGGGAAAACAGCTAAGTTTGCTTAGATTTTCTGTGTGGGTGTAGATGGTAAATTTCCTTCATGTGGCAGAGGAAAGTAAAGTAATTTGTAAGTACTATTGGATTGTTTATACATATATATTCAAAGCCTATTGTGAATAATTTTTTATATGTTACAAGATCAAGCACAGCCTCAAGCAAATCAGCCTTGATGAAGATGTCTCCAAGGAATGTGGGGGTTACAACACCCATCAATGGTATATCAATGCATGGATTTTCACAGAAGCGTAGCTCTACCATTCTAGCTTTGTAAAGATAATACAAATTAGAATATCATCCATATATTTTCTAACTCCCTCATAAAGTACTCTATCCTGTACCTGAGGGCTCCACCTCCTGGACCCTTCATCCACCTGGATGTCAGTGATCCAGCAGAGGCAAGGGACATAAACAAATGGCATTCTTTACTACAGAGGTAATCCAGGTTATTGACACCTGGGTTTGAGCACATGCCACAGATGTATACAGCCACACCACAAAACTCTAAAACCCTATCCGAATTACTGTGGCCTCATTAGTGCTTCACAACAAAAATGTTTTGTCATTTTTTTTTTTTTTTACATTTTCACTATATTTTTCATTTTTTGATAAACAATTTTATTTCATTTTGGCAGGAAGAGCCCCCACTTTCTTTTAATTTTTTATGTTTTCACACTGGAAAAAGTAGGAGCTTTGGCAACACTTTCATTTTTTCACCTCTTTATTTCTTTTTCTGGCAAAAAAATAAAGGAAAATAAAAGAAGTTGAATTTTTCTCATGTAAACAAAAAAATGTACAAAGTGAAATATTTCTAAAATTGAAAAAAGATAGATACTTTGTTTAGAATTTTTGTTAAAAATGGGAAATTTAAAAGAAATTGAAATGCTTTCACAAACATTTTCATTGTGAAATGAACAAGGAGTCCTATGGCACTTTTAAAGACTAACACATTTATTTATCACAGGAGATTACATGAGAGAAAATCCCATTTCATCAGGTGCTTTGAAGATGGGAAATTTACAGAATGTGAGGAAAATAAACGCAGGGAAGTGTAAGTCATAGCATCAGGTCAACAAATCAAAGCAGAACATTGTGTGGCAATACCCATTTTCAATTCTTCATTGCTGTTGTTATCAACTTGGTTTTTGTTTTTGATTTTTTAGGGGTGGCGGAGGGGGAAAGGAATGTTTAGAAAATTATGACCAGCTCTAAAACATAGCTCATGCAGGAACAGTCCATCTCTGATCATTGCTGCTCTGCAACCCCTTTGAAAGAGGAAGTTCTGTCAATCAAGAATTATATGGCATTAAAGGGGAAGTATTGCAAATTATTGCAGACACTCAGGCAAATTATGCTACTCAGTCCTGTGAGCTTGGGAGAGTGGAGAATCTGATGGAGCCTCACCAGTCCCCTACATCTGCAATCTTCTGCTCCCAGCATGTTCCCTCTTCACTCCCCAGAGCTGGAACTCTGCAGAGCACACGAGGGGACTGCAAGAAACAGTAAACATATCATAGAGGTTATTTTTCTCTTTCAATCCTCCCTAGGCTGGATTTGTGAGTGGATTTGCAAACTCTCCTCTACGTGTGGAAGTACCAGAAGCCATAGATACTTTTAAAGAGATTAATCAGTCAATAGTGTAGGACACACAGAGTTAAATAATAGTGGATTAAAGGTTAATTTCCAAAAAAGTGTGACTGAGCCATCTCTGAGCATATTGTTCTGTGCTTATTCACTGCATCTAAACAACAGGAATTTAACAGAAGTGCTTAATCATGAAGGTCAGAAGTAAGATTAAAAATGAAACCAAGCCAAATAAAAATCATGTTAAACAGACATGCAATACAAAGGATCTCAGCAAAGATGAAACAAGCAAAAGGATATATGCACCTTGGACAGCTGCTCAGGGTCAGATAGAAACCAGCTGGAGGAAATCCAGAGGAAAATAAAGCTGAAATTGGACCTATATGGAAAATGCAAGTGATCATAAAAAGTCATTTTTAACCTAGATAAGGAAGGTCTACAACTAACACCTATTTGTGATAACAACACACAACATAACTTGGACGTACGAACCTTATGCCAAGAAAAAAAAAAGGACAAATTTGTCATCAACAGAAGAAGTGTGGAGATAGCTGTCAGGGGGTTACTCACTAGTAAAAAGAAATGTGACTGGGTACAAAGCCAAACTATAATGCTAGACATATTGTTACCTTTTCTTAGCCCAACTGGCTAGGCAATATTCAGGGCCTGGTGGATTGTTTCTGTTAGGAGAAGAAATTGATGATAGTCAGGTATTTCTTTGATGCAATCTTCTTTCTATACAAAGAATAGCCATAAAGTCCTGTTTCCCTGAACACAATAGGAATAAAACAACAGGAGGTCATTTCTTTAATACTTCCAAACCTCTATTCCAACAGCACTGTGCCCAAAAAGCTCTCTCTCTTAGCTTCCCACACATCATGCTGCAATTGGTGTAGCTCCATTAATTTTAGTTGAGTTATGCCAATTTACATTTAGACTCTCCCCCATTTCACATATTCTCTTATCCCTTAAAATTGATTTTACAACTGTGTAATGCTATTTCAATGTATTCACTACTGATTTACATTAGTGCAACTGAAAGAAGGATTAAATCCATTTGACCATACTTATTCCTGATGCAATTCCATTGTCTTTAATTAGCTGTATCAGGAGTACATTTGGCCTATTGAAAAAAGAACATTAAAGCTATTGCAATAGGCATTGCAAGGGAGAACTGACATTGATGATAAACCAATGACTAATGTGTGTCTACTATTGTATAATCATATCTGGGGAATATTATAAGAGAAAATACTCAGCTGACCACCCTTTTCCCCAGCAGATCAAGCATAGTATAGTAATCCCACTGTATCCCCTTTACTTTCCATCTTTCAATTATACAAAGACTTCTGAGAGAAAAAAAGAGAGGGGGGTCATCATGGCTACGTTTTTTGAGAGGAACAGGAAGGATTTGATACCCAGTGGAAACTAGGTACCTAACTCCATTTGGAAATACCAGTCCATGTACATTCAGAGGGCTAAACTAGACATTCAGAATATTGAGACAAGTAAGTTGTACGCCCTACCTCTGCTGCGTATTCCCTATCCAGCCACAAAGCTTCTTAAAACAGTGGTTTTTGACCAAAATAATATAACCTGAGAAGCTCTGTTGGTATTACAGAGGTGGATCAAAGACTTCAGCATATGACCAGAGCAACTAGAAATTCTTTTGTTTTAGCTTACCTGAGGTCCAGTCCAACGCCCATTAAAATCAACTTTCCATTTACTTCAACAAAACAGTCCCTTGGCACTGCACAGTTTCTTTCCCAGAGGCCGTACAGTTATAGAGCATCTCCTTTCATGGCTGTTTCCAAGCAATTGTGAGAACATTTACTTATTCTGGATGTTTATAAACTCTTGCTGGAACCCAAGACCTATAAGGATTCATCTAAATCCTGAACTTTTTGATCTGGAAAACCTTCAGTAATTGAAAAAAATCCATTTCATCTCTTGCTTCAGAACATCACATATAGTTTATAACATAGGAACCCATGGCTCCGATTTAATGGTAATCATATAACATCTGTTTAATTTTAAAATTTATATGGAGGCTTTTTGGAAATCCTTTGGAGTTTTTCAAGTTTCTCCCTTCTCTATGCACACAGAGGATGTAGAAAAGTAATTTCCTGTGTAAAAATACAAGATGAGAAAAGGTCCAAGGTTAAATCTATTTACAAAGAAAATCACTGCCAATGTTTTAAAAATTCTGCTTTTATTTGAAATATTTTGAGGTGTATCTGACTTTCAATGATATTTCAGCATATATTTTCTCTCCAACAAACTGTAGTGAACAAGCCCACTGTATTAATTTTTTCTCACTGATTTGTGACCTGTTTACTCATGTGGTGCTCCATTTATTTTAATAATAAAGAAGAAACTATAGCAGTTCTATTTTCCTACCCTTCTGTCCTGTTCTGAAAGGATTTAACATGTCGCACAAGGCACTTCAGAAGAGAAACTGGTAAAATCTGATGCCGTCATCTGACGCATTCATTGTTATTCTACAGGACGAATCGTTTATAGCAGAGTAGTAAGAGCTGCTACCAATAGGAGGCAGAGACTGGCGCATTGGAGAAGGAAAAGACTCATTCAGAAAAAACATTGAATCCTGGTTCTTAAATTCCTGCTGATACGTTAGTGTAACTTTGGACATTTGTTTTTAAAATGTTTGGTGTGTTTGAGGACTGCATACTTCAGTGCCCTGATTATGCCAGGTGACCTCTAAGTAATCAGTTCAAGTCAGTAAAAGCCATTATTGTCAGGCAGTTGTTGGATGAGCTACAGGAAGTGAGTTGATGGTTTTAGTCCAGTTACTTAGGCTATGTCTATACTGATGGCGGCAGATTCACCGCCGTCAGTGCACTCTTTCATGTTCGATTGAGCGGTCTGTTAAGACACGCTCAATCAAACACGGAATCGGAACTGTAACTCCAGCTCTGTAACTGGAGTAGCACTACGCTGACTGGATGCCATTTCTGATCAGCTTCGTGCGATGTGTAAGGGGTAGTTAGGAAATCGGGGGGAGATATGCAAGGTATTTTACGTACCTTGTATATCTTCCATCTACTGCCACCAAAAAGCTCGGCAAATATAGACTAGGGCTAAGTGTTCCTACTTGGTAAGTGGTTCCATCATAGAAAAGCCTGAACACAACTGATACCCTTACTCGTACTCTTCTAAAAGAGATGCAGGAAAGAACGGAATTGCCTTTTAATTAACAGAATCAATAAAATTAATAAACACAGATTGTACAAACCTTTCATTTCTGGATATGATTGCTCTGAGTCAGTGGTGAACTATATTAGTAAGAAAATGTAGACATTGGCACAAGTTATACCTTCTTTGTGGGTAGAGTAAATTGATTTATGCTGATAACAATCCAGTGCTTATAATTCTTTAAAAAGCAATCTTTTAGAGGTAAATGTTCAGAAGGACATAAGCTCAGCGTTGCTGTTTAGATGTGCAGATACGAACTACAGGCACAAACTGGAACACTTGTGTATCTAGCTATTTTGTTATGAGGTATTCAGATTTGTGCCCACAACTGAATTGCAAGTGCAAAGAAGTGTTCACATTTTGAAAGCTCAGTTTGTGAAATTTAGTCCTGGGTGTTCAAATTGCTCGTTAGTACTTCACCTCTAACATGGCCATTTCTTATCCAACAAATAACCCAAGATCTTTATTGGGTTTAGCGGTGTGTACAGTGATCATCTTTTTAAGTAAACTTTGCACAAGTTCTCTAATGCATCAGGATACATATTTATTAGTTCTCCCACTTCACTGTTATCTCAGGATAATAATGTATTGCATGATATTGTTCCATATTTCTGCCTTTTTGTAGATTCCACTGCCCTATAGGAAAGAGTGGCATGTGGTGACTTTTTACACCTGCAGTTTAGAGGATGACTTTCATTATCTTGATATATTAAGAATAAATACGGAAAATCCCAACTCTAGTTTCTGTGCAGTCTTTTTCTTCTGGAGCATGGTGACATACTTCTGAGGTTCTTTGTCTCGCCTATAAAGCTGCCAATGCACACAAAAGTCCCATGAGATTAAAATATTGTAGTTGCATATATTCAATAGTCAAGTTCCAAAGGGGTAGCCATGTTAGTCTATTGCAGAAAAATCTGTTAGTCTTCAAAAGTGCCCCAGGACTTTGTTTATATATTCAATAATATTTGAAAATAGCTTCTTCACCCATGGTTTAATAGAATACATACAAGGTTTGTATTAGACGTTGCAATGTGACCCCACTCTGTAAAGTGACTCTAAGAATATCATGTTGGGATTCCATGCTTATTGTTTCTCATTGATTTGTCTTTCAAATATGTTTAGTTTACAGGTTAAAAAGATGTTTTTTTGAACTGCCAGCCTGCACTCTCAGCCTGAGCTATGACAGTTATGTTCCCTGCTTTACCAACAAAGGTGCTACATACCTAGTAAGGGCATCAGTTACACCTGTGAAACATTATTCTCTTCAAATTATCCCTTCAGTAAAGCCTATGCAATTCCACCGCCCTCAATAGCTGTGCACAAATAAAACTGGGAAGCAATTACGTTGATGGTGTAGAAAATGGAATACACTACAGCTCCTTCAATCTTTTCTGTAGTGACTGCAAAGTTAGCAGGTGTAAAAATCAGTAACAATTTAATTTTTGTCTCTAAAATAAGCAGATGTGACAGGGACTCGAGTTAAAAGGTGCTAGTTTGACAATCACTTTTCAGTGTAAAATCACACTTCAAAATGACCTACTGCCAACGTAGGTAGATCTTAGGTAGATCTTTTGCTCTTGCCTTTATAATGTCTGCATTTCGGGAGCAATTAGGGCATGTCTGCACTGCATCTGGGAGTGAGCCTTCCACTTGGGTTTACAGACTCATGTTCTCGGAGCTCTTCTTAGCACACTAAAAAGAGTGAGGTAGATGCTGAAGTTCAGGCTCTGAAGCAAGGATAGAACCGGCTTTAGAGCCTGAGTTTCAGCCTGAGCTAGGCTGTCCAAGCAATGTCTACACAGCTATTTTTAGCGGGCTAGCATAAGCCCCACTAGCAGAAACCTGTGGACCCAGGTGTAGACATGCCCAATGAGGCCCCAACTGAGTAGAGTTCCTATTGGACTAGATACTGTCCAGACACAGAAATAAGAAAAAGTCCTTACACCAAAGAATTTACCATCAAAATGATGATGATGATGATGATAATAATTCCTTTGATTGTCTGATCATCTACAGATACCTGACAGTCAAAGGAATTATTATTATTAGCCCCATTTTACAGATGGGGGATGAAAGTGCAGTGAGATAAAGTGAATATCCCGAGATCACACAGGAAGTCTGTGGCTGAGATAGGAACTGAACCCAGGTCTCCCAAGCCTTAATGAAGTGCCTAAATATCTGGGCAAATTTCCTTAGTCTCTCAACTTCTTGCTATGGTCTGGATACTGGAAAAAAAAAACCCTAACTAAAACAAAAAGAAAAAGAAAACGTATCTGGTTTAGATGAACATTTTGATAAAAGGCAGCTTGTCCATACACCATAAAGAGGACAGGAAAAGTGTAAACAGCAGAAAAGGTTTTGCTGTTGCAGCAAAAGAGATGTCAACATAGCACCAGCTTAAATACCAGGTTGAGTAATGTGGTGGAAATCTGAGATGTCTAATAGTGCACTATCTAGTAATAGACAGCCAGGGCAGACGAAGAAAATATTTGCGTTTAGCTCCTGTTCTTCTCATTCCATTAACATCCTTTATCAGATCAAAGAATCTATCTGTCTCCAAACTGCTCAGTGAGGCAGCATCTTCCCTAACGGAAAAATGGGCTGGGAGTCACTTAGCATATCAACTGATAGGCACCTGCCATGTGAAGGATTATTAGTGGTTGGTTTGACCTGTTTTGTGCACAGTTTTAAAAAAAATATTAAGATATGTCATAAAAAGAATGAAAGGAAAGCTAAGGTTCCCTTCATTGCTGCTTTAGAACAAAAAATTAGAGGCAAATATTAAAGTCCTGTATGTGGTTTCTCATCTAGTTATTTGTTCATATTTCTTAAATTGTATGCACTACTTTACAGGTTGCCTGTTGCTACTATTTTTCATACTCATCCCACGATAATATTATAAAATACAGTATATAATTGTATATTTTATTTATCATGCTACAAGAAAACATTTCCCCAAATGATTATAGTGTGAACTTGAGACCAGGATAGAATAAAATAATAATTCACTGCTTTATGTGCACAAGGAAACTTTAGTTCATATACTGTATTACTTTACTGAGTCTAGAAAATATCACAGTACAGCAAGATTGTGCTTGAAATTTCTGCATAAAGGGGATCTGAAAATGTTGGGTTTTTTTAAACAAAGTCACCAAAACCCTTTTGTAAGATTTCAAAACTGGGGGGGTTGGGGAGTAGGATCTATAAATAAAGCTAAAAGAAAACTTAATTTGGGCTATATTTTGCTTTGGGTATCAATGGCATCACAAGTACCATAAACAGATGTCTGAATGAGCCATCCCCATTCCAAATCCCTATTTTTCATCTCCATTCGCGATGATGTGAGGTCTTTATTAATTGAAAGTTTAGTTGTCACTCATCAGCTGGTAAACTTTTAAAGTTCCCCCAGAGTCCAATAGGCCATCCTGCTGCTTCTCATTCACCAGTGAATGCTGTCCCTGATTTCCCAGCACTGACTGAAAATGGTAAAAATCCTAGTGCTGGGCCAGGCCTTGACAGCAAAGTTTCTGTGATTCAATATTGTTAAAAGATGACCTCAAAGAAGAGAGCTGTAAGAATTTGTCAGATGGATAAAACATTTCATTTTCAAAAGTTGAATGATTTTTATATTGACAAGGCCCCTTTATTACCTCCATCGCGGAGTTTCCTATTTTGCAACTTGCACAACAGCATCATGCCATTTGCAGTATCTACTGTTCTGTGTGTTGTGAGGGGTCAGTGTAGACCCTGAAATGATCTTGCTATACCTCCTGACCACATATATGCATAGTGCTGTCCGCTCAATCATGCCTTTATTCTTAAGGTTCACTGATGCAATATGGCACCTGAAAAAGTCTCTTTTCAAACATGAGACAGTGAATTGTTGTTTACTTCACATGTCCACACAATAAGAGGCCTAAAAGTTTCATATCCTCTCTCCAATATGGAATTTGACCCTTGAAAATCCCTTATGACAATTCAGCTAGTAGAACGGAAATCTTTCCCCTAAGGACTTAAGCAAAATATTTGTACTATTTCCATGTATATATATATTCCATTATGCTGTCTTCCTTTTGTATTACACAAACTAACAACATTTCTGAGGCTATGAAACATGTACCTTCTTGCCTGATCTATCCATAAATTACACTCCTTTCAGATCCTCAGATTAAATTCTTTATTTTCTCTTGCCTCCCTCTGGTCAGAGCTATATTTCATAATGTAGTTAAAACCTCTCTTTCATTTTTGCTTCAGTTTACATAATCATTCATGTCTGTAATAACCTCACTGTCTGAACAGAAGCACCCCAGCTTGCTACTTGAAAGGCTAAAGGAAGTCTGTTGACCATTTATATGGGACGTGATCCTGTGATGGCTCATTGATTTGCATGGTTGCTGAGAGCAATCAGCATCTTGCTGGACTGGGCCCATCATGGGAGAAGGAGCTGTATATGGTCACATTGGAAGTATGGGTAGAGCAATAGGAAGAGGAAGGCTGGTTCAGTGGTTGGGGTGGTAGCCTGGAACTTGAGAGACCTGTATTCACTTCCCTGGTCCACCGACTTCCTGTGTGCTGTGGGCAAATCATGTATTCTCTCTTTGCCTCAGTTCATCCTCTGTATAATGGGGCTGATAATACTTCCTACTTTACAGGCATGTTGTGAGGCTAAATATCTTAAAGATTGTGTGGTACTCAGATACTATGGTGATGGAGACTATCACAGGATAGCTGGCCCCTATGAGTCTGCCAGACCCAGTCCCTGTGTCAAATTAGATGGGTCCAATTGAGCGAATATGGGGGTGGCATGACAAAGACCTGTCAGAGGACAGAAAAAGGAGAAGTTATTAGGGCTGGCTAAGCTTGGGAAGAGGAGCCCTGCAGGAGTGGAGTTAATACCAGTGATGGGTCCCTGGAGCAATGGGAGTGGAGCAGAACTGGCTATGATAAGGAAGCTGGCTAGAACCAGGAAGCTGCAATGAGTGTTTGCTAATCTGGGGAGAATCCCTGATGTACCACATATGATGGTGAATGCAGGCACATCAATCAGCTTCTGATACAGGGGGGAGAGTGAAGAGGATTCCTGGTGCCCAGTGAAGAGGGGAAAAACAGAGGCAGTGTGTTGCAGAGAGACCTTTGGCAATGAGAGAGTGCTTGGCTTGTAGCGTCCATATTAACAGAGACCACCTAAAGACCTCTATGGACAGATATTTGTGGTATCAGATGAGCTGGAAAAGAATTTTCCTTTCAATCAATGAAATGCACCAGTAACTATCCTGATAACCTGCATGATATGAAGGGCGGGGGTTGTCCCTCTGTAGTATGGGGCACAGCTCACTTGCTGGTCAACTTTCTGTACCTTAAAATCTTTAACCATGATTTGAGGACTTCAATAACTCAGTCATAGATTAGAGGTTTATTACAGGAGTGGGTGGGTGGATGAAGTTCTGGGGGCTGCATTGTGCAGGAAGTTGGACTACATGATCATATTTGTCCCTTCTCACCTTAGAGTCTAAGAGGGTTTCTATGTTTTGCCCATGAGAAGCTGCCATTGCTATATGATATTTTAGCCTGAATTGCGACAGAATTCTTTCACAGAGAGATGTGCCTTCTCTAATCTACCCCAGATATACCTCCACAGGGCTGTATACAACTTTTGAATCTCTATGCTTACACCTGATTCTTCTGTTTTTAAATTGCACATGTTAACAGTTGGTTAGAGAGTTGGAGATGAGGCGGCTTCAATGGAGCTATGCTTATTCACACTACTTGTAGATCCAGATATTTTACAGGGTTCTAATTTAAGTGTGTGTCTCTAGACTGAGAGTTCTAGAGCACCACAGTAAACAGCTCAATGAAGACCTCTGCTCAATGTGCAGCTGTGGTCAAAAAAGCAAATGAGGTGTTTGGATGCAGAAGGAATGGGATGATGTATAATACAGAGCACTTTATAATGCCTTTACATAAGTCATCATTGTGGTCTCATATGGAATACTTGGCAGTTCTGGTCACCACATCTCAAAAAAAGGATATTGCAGAAATGAAGGGCATTCAGAAAAAGAAAAAGAGAATGACCAAGAACATGGAAATGAAGGGAAAAGCCCTACTCACTGGACTATCTTCCTGATTTGTGACAGCACTTCACCTCTCACCTCCAAACTACTTAGTGTGTTTAGCAGTCTCTTTAGAGAACCCTTGTCAAATGCCATTGAAAGTCCAAATATATTATTCCATCTGGTTTTCCTTTATACACTACTTTATCCAAATATTCAACTATTCTTATAGACTAGCAAAGCACAATTTTCTTTGAAGAAACTATTCCAGTTAGATCACATCACAGTCTTCCAGGTGTTTTATTATCCTATGTTAATTATTCTTTTGACCAATTTACCAGGTACAGATGTAAGTAAGGCTTATAGTCTGAATTTGCTGGATCATCCCTAAAGAAAAATAGACACATTTGCTACCCTCCAATCTTCTAGTAGCTGCATATTTTTCCTAGGAGCTCAGCCACTGACTGCATTCCTAATCTCCTTCAGGAGTCTCGGATGTATACCATCTGGGCCTTGTGATTTATTGCCTTGTAATGTATCAGTTTGTTCCATTGTTAATTTATCAGTTTTGTCATCCTTGTCAAGGATTTTAAAGTGTTAGAAAGAAAAAAGGTACAATGAAAGACAGACGTAATTTCTTTTGATAACAAACACCTGTCCAGCATTCTTACAGGTGGGCAAGACTATATTATAATGCCTCAGTATTTTAGTGGCACCTGAGATTGGGGGATATGGCATTTCAGCCCTGCTCCATCTTTATCAGTGCAGTGTGACCCTCCCATATTTCAAAGGCCAAATTCAGATAAACATGCACATGTGTGATGCTTTTCTCATCTTTGGCCAAGTCCCTTTATTCTGGGAAATCAGAATGGAAGCCTTACAGGATCTGGGTTATTCATGGACTCTAGTACTTGACAGTTTTGGCTGGACCAGAACATTAAGAGAATGAAGGGCCTTTTCCATGATATTTTAGTACTTCCAATACACTTTCTGAACCGCAGAAAAGGTTCAGGGTCAGTTTGTATCAAATTGTGGATGACAGAGCTCAGACAATTTTTTTTTAATTAATTAATTAAGTTCATCTTATCCAAACCAGTTTGCCTATCCCTGATCTCAAAGGACAAAGTATTGTTTTCTGATCCATGCCTCCTTTTGATTCTGAAGGCAACTCACTCTGTGGAATGAGTGCAGACAAAGCCATAGGGAACACATCATGGATCAGAGATCTGCAGTGCAGACTGAGAAGGATGAGCCTGATTCTGACTTCACTTACACCAGTGTAATGCCACTGACTTCAGCAGAGCTAGTCCCCACCTACAGAATCAGGCTGGTGAATTTTGCCTAACGTTAGTTGTATCCTAGGGCGTTGAGTATTTATAACAAACTGTCAAGGTAGGTGAGAAAAGTGGAAGAGTTGATGAGGAACAAAAAAGAAGCCATATCAGTTGTATTGAATGGGGTTGGACAGGAGAAAGCTCAGTAAAGAACCTACCCATTTGGTATCTTAGTTTGAGAGTGAGAGAACTGAAAAGTGATGTGCAATGCCACTAAATTAGTTTCCTAAGTCTTGCCTGATGAAACAATCAGCACTTTAATATTCTTGGAAGAGGATTTTTTAAAAAACATTTCTTCTGTCCCATTTGCTACCCCCCCCCTTCCCTGATCATTTTTCTTTTGTTACCAGCCAGGGGAAATGGAAAATTGCCTTCTTGTTTTCACACTGCTCAGTCATTTTAATGTAAACCCACAACTCCTCTAGTTAGTGAATTCTAACCTTCAAATAGTAATGTAATGTGCTATAAATGACATTCCATGCCATAAAATGTTGCAGAAGGAG
The DNA here is from genome assembly GCA_007922175.1 of Pelusios castaneus. Lineage (NCBI taxonomy): Eukaryota > Metazoa > Chordata > Testudines > Pelomedusidae > Pelusios > Pelusios castaneus. Next base: position 5,882,159 of record ML685841.1, on the reverse strand, counting down.
ATTCTTTTACTCCTTAGAGTGGTGGTTGGATTTTGCTGAACTGAATTAGGGGGAGATTGAGTCAGAACTAAAACCAAACAAAAGAAAAAGGTTCCACATTCACCGTGGAGTTAACTTGCTTTTTTTCCAGGCGGCCCCCCTCCCCTGCACAATAAGAGGATTACCTTAAATCAAGAGCATCAGTGTCAATGAGCACCAGAAAACTTAATACATAGAAGGGCAGGGAGATCAAAGCTTAGCACCTGGAGAATTCCACATGCTCTGGATTAATAAAACAATACACTCTGTTACATAAATCTTGAGCAAGGTTATTCATGGACACATGTACAAAAAAGAAATTACTGTAGGGGGTCAGATAATTGATATTTAATACTGGTGCTATCACTATCAGAGAATGCCTCCTCACATTAGAAGGGTGTTGACACAGAGCCATGAAATGGTATTTTGTTTTAAATGTTTTTACTCTAAAATTGACATTAGTTTTTTGGACCTGGATACAACACATCTGCAAGCCAGCGGAAATACCAAAATCTTGCATGCTCCTTTGATTGTTACATTTAAGATATCATGTGTACTAGCAGCTCAGCTGCTGCAAGGCATTAAAGTCAGTTACTACCCGCTTGTGAAGTACTTTGGAAATACTATAGACAAGGATTAGAGAAGATGAGTATACCACATGGTTTGGGAAAGAATGATAAACAGAAGGTAATGCTCTACAGTTAAAGTGATATATTGACTACATGTGGTGAGCAATAGCATGACATCCTCTCTGATGATTAGGTTTTTTTGAGTGGTTTTGAAACTATATGCTTTTATCAACCCATTAAATTTCTAGGAAGAACTACATGTATTATACCTCTGTTCAGTACTTACTGATAGAGACTAGAAACAAACAAACCAGATTTGGTAAGACTCTCATCAGCTTTTTTCTAGAGCTACATAACTGCCGAACATCATTTTGAGATTTGATTAATTAAATGGTTTGAATTTTTCTAAAATCATTGATTACCAGCAGAAATAACAATTAATTGCATTTATATAGTATCTTTCATCCCAAATGATTTAAATATGGCTTACAAATGAGAGGCCAACTTTTCTGTTCAGATATGGCAGGGTCACCTAACCATTGTAGTTGTAGGCATCATTTTTCCCTGGGTAGTATATCATACAAAGAAGAAGAATCACTCACTTCTGAAAGGAAGTCACCTCTGGAAAACTGCAAGTGTTTAATAATGAAGAGCAATACTGCACAATTCTATATGGCAAGGGGGTTAAGAATTTAGATATCAGTGAGGAGGTGGCGGTAGACGTAGTACTAATTTCTTTTACTATGCCATAGTATTCATGAGCTTAGTTCTATATTTTAAAATGACAATAAATATCACAAGAGAGACACAAGGGACTGACTCCTCTCTCACTTACTGTGCTTTGCACCAGCATAAATCCAGTTGAATTCTTGGGAGTTATTCCTGATTTACAGCAATGTGAGGTCCAAACTTCCTGCCCACCTGTCCCTGCAAGTTAGTGCTACTTAGCAGATTCAGAACTTGATACACCTTGCCCGCGGCACACAGTGGGCTATTCTATCATATTAGGAGAAAGCTTGCTAAAAGAAATTAATGTCTCATTTCGTCCTGAAGACGGCAAGAGGCATGCTCAGCTTGTTCTGGCTGGACTAAACTCCATAGACAAGCCCTCTGCTGAGAATGTTCTGCCCTAGCGTCCAGCCATTCCCACCTTAGGTTCCAGCAGCCTGAGCATACCCATCAAATATAGCTGCCATGAGGACAGCAGCCCTTCAGGAAGCTTGACTGAAGCTCGGACAGAATTTTAAAGGTTAGAACAAGGATTCTGACAATTACGCAGTATCGGGCTGGCAACTAGAGCAGACTATTGATAGGATATAGTCCCACCTATTTGTTAGTATGTTTTTAAAATTATCAGTAAGGAGTGGTACTAAAACCTGTTCTATGGCATTAAGGTGAAGTGACTCGGATGTTCCTTTTGGCCCTAAATTTGTTCTCAGGTGTTTAGTTCCACTGTTCTTTTTATTTCAATGACTTTATCCTCTCTGCTTGGACTTTTGCAGTATTTTATACAATCTATACTATACTATTTTAACTTTGAAAGACTATATACCTGTAAAGTACAAAATAATGTGAAAATCATTCTCACACTGGTTTAAACTGTAAGCAGCAACCTTAGTGTAGTCAGCCAAGTTAGACTCATGTAAAATTGGTGTAAGTGATAGGAGAACCAGGCCGTATTCTTGCAGATGTACTAGGAAAAAATTGGTTTTGCACAGTTAGACAAAATGCAGTTCAGCCCAGCCTAATGATTTAACTCTTCTAATTTGCTTATACTGTATTATTTTTTTCAAGATGAAGGGTTAAAAACAAACAAAAAACCCCAAAATTGTTGTTATGAAGTTTTGATTAACAATATCAAAACCTGAAATATTGCTACCAACTCTACAACTGGTTGAAACACTAAAAGAAAATTGACAAAAGTATTTGCCCCATTTTTTCAGGATTTTTCTGTTAAAATTCAAATTTTTGACAAAAGTTCAGTGAACTATTTTTTTTACCAACTCTATTAAATAACATCTTGTTCAAATGACTCTTACACATTCCCTTTCTCCTTTCACATTCACATTAAGAAGCTTTGGAAGTAGGAGGTGTCCAAAGCAACTCATTAGAAAAAGTGAGACAAGCTGATGTGAAGAGCAAGTAATAGCACAGATGTTGAGAGAAATTCTCAGGGCTGCTACCCTATTGACACAAAATGAATACATTCAAGTTTAGTTTTTTTCTTTTCATGTTTCTTTTCAGCAAGATAAGACCATAGAAATAAAGGATCTAATTTTAAAATCATCATGAAAAACAGAGAAGTTAGAGTTTTACTTGACGTGTTTGACACTACATTCCACATATATTTTTTCGTATTACAGTAATGTACTCTACACAAGGTGGCTCCAGAGACATGAAAGGGTTAACCAACTAGCTGAGGTTTTCTCTAGTGAGGCAAGTGCCCAAAATGGCCTACAGTTGTTATAGCCAGTGCTCTACCATACCTATTTTCAGCCCTTCGTAGAGGATATAGCCATTTAAAAGACAGTGAAGCCACAGAGCTCCTGGGTGGCCCCAGGTTCAGGGGTATGTAAAGCCATCTTTGCTCCTCCAAACCCAACAATTCACAGTTGGGCCTCAGATTTACAGCCTGGAGATAAGAGAGACGAGGAGAGTTGGGATTATTGTATTAAAAGGGTAGGGAATTAGTGAGATTGAAGAAAAGACCAACAGAAATCAGAGAACAACAAGGGTCTTGAAGGAAATCAGAGCTGACTAAGCAGAAAGGAATATCAGAAAGAACAAAGATATGAAGGCATAATCACAGAAACAGAGAGGGAGTTTGTCATGGATATGGAATTCAAATCAGTGCAGACCCTTCAGGACAGTCCTGGTATCCTGTGCACATGAATGAGTAAGAGAGGAATCAAACCCATGTCCCTCTCTTGGCAGTGCACAGCATTAATCATCACTCTTTAAATAATTTCCAAAGGGGTAGCCATGTTAGTCTAGTCAGCAAAACAAACAAGGAGTCTGGTGGCATGTTTCCTCCCATTCCGTTAAGTTCTCCATCTTCAAGCGCCTGACGAAGTGGGATTTCTCCCACGAAAGCTCATGCGATTAATAAATTTGTTAGTCTTTAAAAGTGCCACAAGACTCCTTGTTTGTTTTCCTTTAAACCATGTTTACTGAAAGTTAGAATTGTCACTTCAGCGAGAGATGGGAGCATTAGAAAATGGTGAGAGCAGACAATTGCAACCAGTGGCTTGGAGGGGCTATCTGCAGCTCTGGCAGACTGCCACTAATTCACTTTGTGGCATTTGCTACTTTGGGCCTCAGTTTACCATTATGCAAAATGAGAGTTATACTAACATTTACTTAACTCATACAGGAATTGTGAAGCTTGATTAATGTCTGTAAAGCATTTTGAGATCTTCAAATGAAAAATGCTAGCGAAGTACATATTTCTGATATAATAAATAACAAATCGCTTTAAAATGTTTATACAGCATCATTGGCAAATTCTGAAAAAAATACATCATGAATATTATAATAGTCACATATACATTAAATAAAACCAAACACAGGAAAAATTCAAACCAGGATGAAGAGCAAATACATCCAGTTCCTGGAAGCTTTTTCAGTGCCACTGAATCCCAGAAAAAGGGGTTACCAGAGCACGTGGACTGAATGTTTATTGAACCTGACATTTCTTTTTCAGGCTGTTCTGACATGATATTTTATAAAAGCCTTCATAAGGGTCATACTTCAAATCTAATTTTCTTTTTAACTGAGATATTTCACTGTATTCCAAGTAGTCTGTAATACTTCCATCTCAGTCTTTGAGATGTACAGTTTTTAAACCTCAACGAATGTGTGTATATTGCACAGCTTAAAGCTGAAGTGACACGGATAAAACACTTTTTTTTCTTTTAAAATATATTTTCTTCAGTTACAACTTCATTATTCAATAGTTTCACTTAAGCTTTGGGATGAATGTATTTTATGGCAAAAAGGCTCCATGCCAAGAAGTTCCATGTATCATGAGAGTCCCACTTTAGCATTTTAGTAGTATTGTAAAAATGTACCTTAGAGTGAACATATCAGGTTTTTTAAGTTATTTTTTCCCTGTAAACACACGAAGGAGGCAGAAGAGACACACATCTAAATGACTTTTCCATGAGCCGCTGGTATATTTATAATCACGTTCAAGGTTACATTATAGAGCAATTTTGCTAAATATATTTGCCTAGCTCCTGATCTGCAGCCAAGCAATGCAGTTCAGGGAGAATGGGGGATGCAAGGTTGTCTTTACCCTATCCATATGTTTCACTATTCCTGGGGCCATCCAGGCTCTGGGCCAATCCCCCAGTACAGACTACAGCAGCTTTAGGCTCTAATTTGCACAAGCTGCCAATGTCTCAAGGGATCACCTTGGCCACTGAGGATCTTAGAAATATAGAGATGGCCAGATCTCACTCCATTTTTCCCAGTCTCTTCCCTGTGCTGGGAGTAGGGGATAGCACAGGAGCCTCTTCAGATATTCTACCCATCTTGTAAATTCTCCATTGGGTCACCACACCTACTTCCAGACTGCTTTCAACACAAAGATGGCCCATTGTAGGGGTAAATTAGAACCCTCAACATCCTTTCCCAAAATAAGCTTGCAGTGCACAACCTACAGTAGCTTTTCTAATAATACGCAGTTCAGATATAATTGCCTCTGACCAACATATACATGAAGCTTAGTGGTTTTAAAGTATCTATGGCATGGGTGAGATTCTTTACTTAATTCCGTGAAGGAAATTGAGCACATTTCTAAGAGTTCTTATTCAAAGATATAACCTTCTTACTTGCCAACCATTGTCTGCTGAATTAGGTTAGGGAGGCCAATCAGACTTGCAAGGTCCACAATCTTTTGGATACTGTATGATGTAGAAGGCTACAAATCTTAAAGTTTTACATTGAGTCAGTGAAAAGGCAAATTTATATGGTAGCCATTTTAAAAGCACTTGTAAAAAAATTGAGTGAACCCCCCTGAATATCAGGGGAGGTTTAGGGGGGTGAAATGTACACAGTGCCTTAATTTATTCTACCAAAGAAGAAAAGTGATTACGGTATAGAGGAATTTAATCCTTCTTTAAATATTATTCCTGGGAATATTTTTACACCAAGCATTCGGCTTCAAATTGAATTTTATATTTTCAACACAGGACCACATTCCTTGAGCTCAGCTCTAAAATGATATTGTTTATACAGACGAAAAATAGTTGATTTTATTGCACGGCAGAGAAAGATTTGGGATTTTGTTTCTACTTTTCCTACCCACAACCTTCCAAAAGCCAACCTTTTATAGCCTGTATATAAAGGGATATACCATGTATCATATTAAAAGCAGCGTGTGCACTGCCATATAAGACACAACGCAAACATAGAAACCATTCCCTTGTTGCGACTGAAAGGTGTTCTATGCAACGTGGATTCTCTGAGTAAATTATAATCCATATCATTCTTAAGAGAGCAAATCCCTCATAATCAAAAACCAAGCAAATTAAGGTGGCAACAGAAGGGAGTACATTCTATTCTACAGTGAGAAGTGGCATCAATCCTTAAACCACAGAGAGAGAGACAAAGTAAAACAGTAAGGCTATGTCTATACTAGAAAAAGTTAGGTCGACTTTGTTAAATCGACTTAAGGGTGGTTAGGTCAATTTAACAAAGTGGACTAAGTCGACTTAGTCCACTTTGTTAAGTCAACCTAACCACCCTTAAGTCAACTTAATAAAGTTGACTTAAGGGTTACTCCATGTCCACACTGTCCTTAAGTCAACTTAAGGAGTTGACTTACTGGTTAAGTTGACCTAACGAGTGGTAGTTATTAAGTTGACTTAAGCTTTCATTAGGTCGACTTAAGGAATTTCTTAAGTCGACTTAATGAAAGCCTAGTGTGGACATGGCTTAATTTAAGTCGACGTAAGCCTCCTTAAGTCAACTTAAATTGCCAGTGTAGACATAGCCTTAGTAAATTCCATTGCTTACTGTTGAAAACTTAGGGCCTGGCTTTGACAGTGTCTGTCAATGAGGAAGAATAGGCTTGTGGTTAAAGCATGGCAAAAAGAGTCAGAATGCCTGGATTGTATTCCCAGTTGTGCCATGAACTTCTTTGGTGATATTTAGTAGCTCACTTATTCTCTCTCTGCCCCCATTTCCTTCTATGCAAAACAGGGATAATAGCAGAGGCGTCATTCTCGTCGGGCTGGCAGGGCGCCAGCCCCGGGTAGAAAATCCTGAGCCCCGAATCTATTTTCCCCAGCAAGCACATGTGCACCCAGGCGGAACGCTGCGTTCCGCCCAGGGGCCCCAGCAAAGCCGCAGACTCCTGCTGCGGCCAGGCTGGGGAGATTCAAATCTCCCACTCTGAGCATGCTCAGGCAGAGCGTGCTCAGGGTGGGAGTGGCCTGGCCCAGAAGCGGCTCTGCCGGCAGTCCCTGCAGCTCCGAGCCTCCGGCCAGGTAAGGGGGCTGGGAAGGGGCTGAAGGGAGGCCTGGAGAGGGGTGGAGGGGACAAGGAGACTGGCTGGGTTAGAGGCCTGGAGAGGGGTGGAGGGGACAAGGAGACTGGCTGGGGGCTGGGTAGCAGTGGAGAGGACTATGGGCAGCTGGAGGGGGACTGGGTGGGGAGCTGGAGAGGGGTGGAGGGGACATGGGGACAAGGAGACTGGTGGGGGCTGGGGAGGGGTGGAGGGGATTATGGATGGCTGATGGGGGACTAGGTGGGGGGCTGGGGAGGGATGGAGGAGGTTGGGGGACAAGTGGGGGCTAGGGACGGAGGGGCCTGGGGAGGTTTGGAGGGGGTTTGGGGGCTCAAGGGGGGTGGAGTGAAGATGGGGGAAGCTGGGGAGTTAGGAGGGCTGGAGTGCAGGTTTGGGGCAGGGGTGGGCTGGGGGCCACAGCCCTGGATCTTTTTGCTATCCAGCAACACCCCTGGATAATAGTAAGAACTTTACCATCTGGCAGTGTCATAGGTGATAAACTAACTCATGTTTGTAAGGGACGCAACATTCTATGGAAAGCAAAGTGCTGCTGCTGCTGTGGTTATCAAAGCTTGACCCACATGTGATCACAAAAGCTGCTTCTTGTGCCACACCAAACAGTAGCCATAGAAGAGACTATCTTCCCACTGCTAGTATCTGAGAGACACTACAGATTTCCTGAGAAAAATCCAATCCATTGATGGTCTTCCAGAAAATACCATCCTAGCCACTATGGATGTAGAGGCTCTTTACACTAACATTCCCCACAAGGATGGATTACAAGCTATTAGAAGAACCATCCAGGATGATGACACAGCTAAACTTGTGGCTGACCTCTGTGACTTTGTACTCACCCACAACCATTTCAGATTTGAAGATGATCTATACCTTCAAGTCAGTGGCACTGCCATGGGTACCCGCATGGCCCCACAATATGCCAACATCTTTATGGCCGATTTAGAACAACGTTTCCTCACGTCTCATCCCAAAGCACCCCTACTTTACCTACGCTATATTGATGACATCTTCATCATCTGGACCCATGGTAAAGATGCCCTTGAAGAATTCCACAGAGATTTCAACAATTTCCACAACACAATCAAACTTAGCCTGGAACACTCCACACAAGAGATCCACTTTCTGGACACTACAGTGCAAATTAGCGATGGGCACATAAAGACCTCCCTATACTGCAAACCTACTGATCGGTATAGTTACCTACATCCCTCGAGCTTCCATCCTCGACACACCACACGATCCATTGTGTACAGTCAAGCCCTAAGATATAACCGCATTTGCTCTGACCCTTTAGACAGAGACAGACACCTTCAGGATCTCTACCAGGCATTCTTAAAACTACAGTACAAACCCACAGAAGTGAAGAAACAAATTGACAGAGCCAGACGGGTACCCAGAAGTCAACTACTGCAGGAGAAGCCCATGAAAAACAACAACAGAACGCCACTGGTCGTCACCTACAACCCCCAAGCCAGACCTCTTCAACACATCATCAAAAATCTACAGCCTATTTTACAAGATGATCCCTCACTCTCTCAAGCCTTGGGAGACAGACCTCTCCTTGCTTTCAGACAGCCCCCTAATCTTAAAAGGATACTTACCAGCAACTACAGATCACAGAGCAGAAACACTAAAGCAGGAACACAGCCCTGCAGCAGACCACGCTGCCAACTTTGCCCTCATATCTACACTGATGACACCATCACAGGGCCTAATCATGCCACCTACTCCATCAAGGGTTCGTTCACCTGCTCATCCACCAATGTGATTTATGCCATCATGTGCCGGAAATGCCCCTCTGCCTTATATATTGGACAGACAGGACAGTCTCTGCGCCAAAGAATCAATGGACACAAATCTGACATCAGAAACTGCAATACTGAAAAACCTGTAGGGGAACACTTCAACCTCCCTGCTCACTCCCTTAACGACTTGTTAATAGCTGTGTTGACACAGATGAATAACAAATCACAGCTTCAAAGAGAGTCTGCAGAGCTCGAACTTATATGCAAATTTGACTCAGTTGCCTTGGGGTTGAACAGGGACTATGGATTTTTCTCGCATTACATCAAGTGAATTGACCTCCCCCCTCCTCTATGGGCTGTTCCCCAGTGTTTTGAATCCTAACACCTACTTTGATTTGCTGTTACAGCCTGACCTGATGCTATGTCATATACTCCCCTGCATTTAATTTCCTCCCACTCTGTAACTTTCCTATCTTCAAAGCGTCTGACGAAGTGGGATTTTCTCCCACGAAAGCTCATGCGATTAATAAATCTGTTAGTCTTTAAAAGTGCCGCAAGACTCTGTTGTCTTTCTACAATAGACTAACACGGCTACCCCTTTGGAATTTGAATACATATATTGGTAGCTTGAGGACGATTCTTGTTTTCAGCAAATAAAAGTAGCTCTTGCTTTATAAATAGCCAATAATTGATTGGTATAGGACATGGGTGTTAATGTACATAAAAGAATCTACTTCAAGTTTATTATTCATAAAGTCAAGGATCCAATGATTATGTATTTGAGACATTGTTGGTATAAAATTATGTTGATTTCCAACAAATTAAAGTATTTGTGGTCATATACTTTTGATAATGAGCTAGGTTTGGCCCTGGGTACTGCTGGATTCCATAACGGAACTTCTCCAGAGAGCCAAGAATTCTGCATGTTTTAATGTGAATGTTTAACACAGAGCGTCTATGATGGGCCCTGTTGCAGTTGAGAACTTGAGTGCTGTATGTCAGAAATAACAACAGAACTCGGCCAAGTCCACAGTTTTGCTCCAAACCTCTCAGCAGGGCTCTTTCCTTTTAATAAGCTGAAACAAACCTCTGAACTTTAGAAACGTTCGTATTATGATCTGAATTCAAACTTTTCAGTTTACATCTATATCTAATCAGAAGAAGGTTAGACTTATTGTATTTCTATGAGCATCTAATGAACACATCATGAACAATATTTCGGTGCTCTCTCTTTAAAAGATACTCATAAGTAATGCTGCAGGAAATCCACTCTCATTTGCCACTGGACTGTGTCCATCCGACAAAGTGGTGGTGGAATTCTAACTACGTGCACTGTTTCTGTAGGAAAGAATATTATCTGCTTGTTTGAAAATGTTTACTGGGTGGTGAGGAGAAGAAGTGTTTTCTTCCCACTAAAACATCACAAATTTACCTAAGGATGGGGGAGATGGAAGATACTCTCCTTTAAATGTATAGGTAATACCAAGATCAACTGAAATACCTTCAAGTTGCTATAGAACTGATGCAATAATTTATATTATTAAAACTAGAGGTAAGCCAAAACCATAAGTTTGATATCTCTGGGGTCTTAAGACACCATGACAGTAAAAATATGTAGCTAGATAAGTCCCTTATGAATTTTGATGAGAGTATCTTTATTGTTTTGGGCGCAGGGCTTATCCTAATAGAAAGGGCCTGTATTTATTTTTCAATTAAGATAATCCTGAAATCTCATGAGAAAAGTATGTGAAAATTTTCATGCCATTGAATCAGAACCTAACACCAAATCCTGGCTCCCAACACTGTTTTCTCAGATTATCACTAAATAAAACTCATATCTATACTCACTTGTATGGTATGAGTGTTCATTCACTTGTGATATAAGAACCAGAAGTACTAGCCTTTGGTCACAATTCTCTTACCATCACATTCACAAGCAGATATGGTATTCCAGCACCATAAGATGTTCTGTTGACAGAATACATACCCATAAAATTGAGAGGCTGAGACTTATATGCATAGCTATATGTAGAAGTGATATAAAACCATATTATATGTGCTAAATATGGTGAAATACTTTTTAAACCATATCACAAAGGACATAATAGACAATTGATTACAATTACAATACAATAGCCTAAAGAAATAGGATCCTAGCATTTCTGAATTAAAGTGGACCTAATAAATTATCAAGATCCAGAGTCTTCTGCAGTTTCCTTGACACACAAGGTTATGAAACCTACAGTTTACCAGCCCCACAGTGAAAAGCTAAATAACTTGGCAGCCATTTTAAATGTGTGTGTAAAGTGACACTCAACTAAACCTTGTCAGATATCAACTCTGATGTTTGCGAGTTAAATGTACAGTGTCTGTTTACTTTGCCAGAAGAAAAGCAGAGACTAAAGTACAGAAGAATATAATCCCTCTTTAAATATTATTCCTGGGAATCTTTTTATCACCAAATGTTCAGCTCCAATTTGAACTTTATATTTTCATCATAGAACAACATTCCTTGGGATTTTGTTTCTGATCCCTCCCCACAACTTCCCAAAAGCCAGCCCTTTATACCCTGTATATAAAAGCATTAAAAGTAGCACAGGCATTGCCATATCAAATACAACCATGGAACTAATTTCCCTTTCAAGACTAAATGATGTCCTGTGTGATTGGATTTTTGTGGGTCCCCTGAACTGAACAAAGTTCTCAGAATCTCAGAAAGAAAACTAGGGAAAATTTGCATCAGGAGGCCCAACATGCCATTAATTTTTAAGTAGAACTTTCCATTCATTTAAATTATCTAGGAAAGGTTTATACTCTCCTTTAAGTCAAGCCAAGCCCTACCTGCTTCTGTACAATCATTCCCCTTTCATAACTAAGGGTGTTTTGTTTGAACTTATGCCATCCCTTATTAGTAATTTTATCTGCATATAACATAGCTTTGGAAGTCAGTAACAAGAATTAGTCTGGATGTGAAAGATAGCTACTCCATGGGGTTCAAAGAGGGAGCGTGACGACTCAAGATGCATTTGTTTTCAGTTCATGCTACAGCAGTTCAGCCATTTGTGTATTTAGGTGTGCCTCCAAATTGTTTACCCAAAACGCTACTTTCCAAATTGCAACATTTTGGTTCCTCCTTTCAAAGAGTATCCCCCCTGCCTCCTCAACTTTTGTGCAGACAGGAGGACTCAAACAGCAACCGTTTTGGCTGCACACTAAGAAAAGATCCTTACTGAGTGGCAAGAGATAATTATATCTTCCCTGCAGAGCCCTGATCATTTTTACAACCTCATCCCACCAGAATCCCTTGGCCAAATGACACTTGAGCACAAATATAATGTAAGCATCAGGTGACCCTTACATAGCTCACTGGGATCAACAATCGACAGAAGTCCCAGGTGTTACTTCTCCCCATACATTGTTTTCACTTTTTGTATCCGAAGTGTTAATTAGCCCAGCACTCTTCTGACATGACAGACTGGAGGTAGAGCTCAGCTGAACTTTCTGTGAGAAGCTTTTCTTAATATTATCATCCTACAGTAAGATGAGTTGAGAAGTATAATGTTCAATTCATCTAAAAAGCAAAATTATCAGAAAGACCATACATGGTAACCTTAATCTTTTCTGTGGGTTAATAACTGTTTAAAAGCCACCTAAAGACAATCAGGCCCAGATCCTTAAAGGCACTGATTTCCATGGGATTTAGACACCTAAATATCTGTAAGGATGTGGGCCTTAGGAACTATGCTTATTGATCTCACAGGCAGAAATTCCCATTGGCTTCAATGGTCAAAAGTCCAAACCTAATTACCCAATCCCACACTTTGATTTGGCTGGGAGTTTTTCCTAAGTAATGGGTGATTTGCTTGAGGAAGGAGTCTAGGAATGGGTTTCTAACTATTGATTAGAGATGTGAGAACTGGAACCAATAATCATCTTGCATTAGCCAAAAGCTGAGCCTTGTGTGTGCTAAAAAATTTACTTTAACTGTTTTTTATAAAATGATTTATTTCATTTCTGTAAATCTCTTTACTTCCTACTTGCCAGTAGGACTGAGAGCATAAATGCCAGAAGACTACAAGAAAAACTGTTCCAGCTTTCCAGACACATTTTTCAGGCTCAAAGAGTTTGGAAAATCCAGATCTTGGGCTACTTTTTTAACCAAACCATGAATCTTCTTATCATTGGAGATTCTTCTATTTTTAATAATTTTCATTCAGCTTGGCCCAGGAGCCAAACCACAGACCTGGGAGATGAGAGCACTAACAAACTCTGCTTTAATTATGTGAAAGTTCAAAGAACAGTCTGTCAATGTTCTCGTGTGGTTCCTGTGTTTCTCCAAGGTTCAAACTGTGCATTGAACCACTGGCTTAAGTAAAAGGTGGTGCAAAGCCTTCCAGCTTGAGGTAGCTTGTAAAAGCATGAGTAGAGATTTTTCCTTTCAGAGAGGCACATCTCTTGTGTCTTTGCCTGTTAAACTACTATAATAGTATGAAGAAATCCATTGGGCATGGTGGGGTCCCAATACCGGGGTTTAATAAATATGCACAGCAAGCCAGGTCTAACAATAGTTTGGCCTTGCAAGTTCACAGCAACTGGCAAGAACAGAGCTGGCATTGCAAAAACATACCCTCTGAAGAAGGACTAGACACAAAACACACAAACACATTCCAGAAGGGTGGTACCAGGACACCCCAACGCCTGGCATTGTGCAAACACACTCCTCAAAGATAGTGAGAACATGTTGACTACCAAAAAGGTAAGGTCAGGATGACAGGGTGATGGATAAAGGTGTTTTGATTGAACCAACATGTGTAAGGTAAAGGGTGGTAATAAACCACCTCAGAGAGTGATATCTAACCACCTCAAAGAGAGTGTCTTTGTCTGAAATGGAGAGTCTCGCCATTCACTGAGCTGTATCCATTGTCATGGACACACATGTCTGACTGCAACTATAGGCTATGTCTACACTGGTTAATTTAAGTCGACTTAGTTAAGTCGATGGTGTGTCTACACTTAAAAATAAAGGTGACTTAAAGGGGGACTTAGAAAGTCGACCTAGAGAGTCCACACTGGATGCCTAGGTTGACTTCTAGGGGCTTAGGGGGACCTAGGGGAGGTCCACGGGGGCAGGAGAGGCACCCCTTGCCCAATGCCAGGGGGAAAAGGGAGACAGGGACCCTGGCAGAGAAGGCATTGGTGTAGCCCTGGGGTAGCCCTAAGTCGACTTAGGGCTACCCCACGTCTACAATGGCTTAAGTCGACTCTAGGGAGTCAACTTAAGCCTCAGGTCTAATAGGAAGGTGGTGTTATAAAGTCGACTTAATTTTAATTAAGTCGACTTTATTTTCCTTAAATCGACTTAAGCAAGCTGCTTAAGTCAACTTAAGGAAACTGTAGTGTAGATGCAGGGTAAATTAAGTCAACTTAAGCAAGCTTAAGTCAACTTAATTTACCAGTGTGGACGCAGCCATAGAGTCTATGAGGAGTTAGTACCATGCTTTGTCAACAATGAATCTGGCTGAATGCCTTCACTGCTGAACAGTAATGGATTTACTGGACAGTTTGAGCAGAGTCTGCTGTTCTAGCTACCTGGCCAGAGCCAGAGCAGTACACAGAGGGAACACACATACAGCCAATACCTGACAACAATAAATAGAGAGTAATGATGGCAAAAAATAAAGTCATTAAAAATAGGGAATCCTGCAGTCTGTCTTAGAATATTACAGAACATAAAACTGGGCACAAGTTCATTCCTGTTTGAGATTTAAGGTCAGATTCACACAAATTCTTATCTTTTCCAACTGGTTCAGACATCTCTAGCTAGAAACAGAAAAAGAACACAAATTAAAAAATTAAAATACCACCCTCCCTCTTCCACAAACTTCTCTGAGTCAAATTTCATCATCTGTGTTGAGAGATCAATCTCATTAGTCCAGGAGTTAGTATTCCTGAACCTAGCATAAATCATCAGTAACATACATTCTAAATTCCAAAGGGGTAGCCGTGTTAGTCTATTGTAGAAAAACAACAGAGTCCTGTGGCACTTTTAAAGACTAACAGATTTATTTATCGCATGAGCTTTCGTAGTGGATGGGTTAAATAAAACCTCTTTTTCATATTTTTCTTTATTCTGAAGTCTAAAATTTTAAAAAATATTCTGCACCATTTTAAACCAGAGTTATCTTTTATTCATTCTTTACAGAATATTCAGTAGGGTCCAATCATTCAGGTTGTCCCAGAAAATTCAACAGAGTCCTGTGGCACTTTTAAAGATTAACAGATTTATTTATCGCATGTGCCACAGGACTCTGTTGTTTTTCTGCAACAGACTAACATGGCTACCCCTTTAGAACCAGAAAGTTCAGTTACTGGTAGCATCCTATTTAGCAAAGGGTGTCCATAGCTGCTGTTGTCCTGCTTTCTTCTTTCTTAGGCCCTACATGCTTTCGAACTCATGTCACAGACTAGTGTGCCAAGTACCAATTTCCTCTTTTGCCTTATGGGAATCAAAGGCTCAAGGTAAATGCTGGATATCTGTATACTGAGTAAAGGTCTCCTAGTAGGGGAAAGGCAATGTTCTCAGCATCTGACAGGGAAGGTCAAACATGTGCAAGGCTTTCTAATTATAGAATGGCTAGTTGGACATTATTCTGATCTCTGATCTTGCTGGAAAAAGTTTGCCTTGTTAACTACAAAATGAGAGCGCTGTTGTCATTTCCTAGGTGAAAAAAGTACCAGGTAAAAAAATAAAGCCAAAGGCTTTCTGCTGTTCACACTCTAGATCTTGTGCTGATGACTAGGAGTAGTTCTGCACAGTAGGAGGAGGATAGGTAAGGGGCATTCAGGGACTCTGTAGAGGTTGCATTAAATGAAAGATGTTCCTGCACAAATGCCAGACAATTCAAACTAGTAATCAGGTGCATATTTTAACAGTAAGAATCATTAACCATTGGAACCATCTAGCAAGGTGTGTGGTAGATTCTCCATCACTTGAAATCCTTACATCAAGGCTTAATATCTTTCTAAAAGATGTGTGTGTTCTTGTTAAATCATAGATTACTGGGCATAATGCAGATTTATTGGGGGTGAGTGGAATTCTATATTCTGTGCTATACAGAATATCAGTTTAGATGATTTTAGTGGTCTCTTCTCATCTTATACTTTACAACTGAATCTCAGGGGGAAAAACACAAACACTTTATTGCCCTATTACTTTTACTATGCTAAATCTTTCCTCCTGCTAGGAGAGATTTGGTGCACGCGTATACAGCATTTTCCAAAATCCCAGTTTCTCTTTACTAAGATCCCCATCACACTAATAGCTGCCTTCCTCAAAAAACCACAACCGCCTCCAGGACACCCTCTCCCTCTCCTCTCATGTCCCGCCTTTTACTTTTGTCAGCTATCAAAAACATGGAAAGGGAAGATTTTGTACTTCAGCTAGAGGAAAATACATCCTTTTTATCTAAGATGGAAGGCACAAGCTGGAACAAATTGCTTTTAAGACTCTCTGAGTTTTCTTGTGCTTTTTCCATTATCATTTTTATAGCTTAGATTTCTGTAAGGATTCACAGTGAGTCATTTTATGAGGCAGCTCTGTACTAAAGAGTTTCCCATCACTCTAGACATTACGTATCTCCTTATGGCAGCCTGGACAATGTAGGGAGATTGCCAAGCCAGGTCACATGCCAGTAGGCCATCACTCATCCAAAAGGGCAAGCAAGATCTGGTTACAATTAGATTCAACCCCTGGTTCTGGATTACACGTCTCTGTGGCTACAGATTCTTTACTGCCAGCTCCCCACTGGGCTCAGGAGGAGTCCTAGGATGGTTTGTGCCTAACCAGAAAGAAGGGTCCTAGCCTTTCTCTCTCTCTTTTCAACAGAACAATATGTTTTCATGTCACGCTGACAATGAATACAGCTGTTGCTCATAGGCTTTGCTAAAAATGTAGTTAAATTCCAAAATGCAAAAATGCTAACACTTCAAAGAAAAATAATGTCATGTAAAGTACTCCAATCTGCAGCCATAGCTATAACATCTGAGTTAAGTGGAAAGGTGTTCTCAGCGGTGCCCCTATGGGTAGAAATTATGAAAATCATTTGTAGAACAGTGGAGGTGTCTGTGTTTGAACATAGGGCTCCATCTGTCTCCCTACAGGGAGGATTTCAAGAACTTTCAGGTCCAACCCTCCCCCCGCAAAAAACCCACTTTTAAAAAAATTGGTATAGTATCACTTTCGCCTCATACGTCATATAAGGTTTAGGCTTTTTCTAGTCTAAACAGACACTTTGAGCTTGGACATGATGTGAAATGTTTGATTGTCAGAGTATATGTGTAGATGCAAAAATCACAGTTATATATATATATATATATATATATAAACTATTGAGAATTACTTCCTCCCTTACTTATTCTACCTGCCAAGACCGGAGTTCAGTGTTTCTCTGGCTGTCCTTGACAATATCACTAACACCTAATGTAGTATAAGGAATGTAGCTCCCTGCCAGTCTTAGGTATTAGTGGTATCATCGGCTGTTGCAGGTCCAAACAGGAAAGACTTTCAGATACCTTTACTGTGAACGTCTCCTTTAGCAGATATGTATACTGCAGGCCAGTCTTTGCTCTGACCGGTATACACTCACACAATGTGAGACTCGGTCGTTAGGGAGGATCAGAGTCTAATCAGACTGGGTTTTAAATACACACTGCCTATGAGGAATCGCCTTTCACCTGATCTCTAACCCACTTGTTCTATAAAAGAAGCAGAAATAATATTTGATCAACATCAAATCAGCATTTCAAATGACTTTCCTAGAACAATCCTTTCCTTGGAGAACATTCTCCTGGAAATTATGGCTGTGACAGCAGTGGTGAAAGTGAAAGCAACAGCACCAGCTTAGTGAATTTGGCTGCAAACACACCTTTCTTTACAAAGACACCCACTTTCATACAGGGTTATGCATGCTTAATGGCTCTTGTTTAGAGTTCATGTTTGTTTCCAAATCATAATGCATTTCTGATGTCTATTCTCAGGTATTAGCAGGACTTTTGGTGGCCTAGGCAAACTATGATTTTGGTGCCCCCCTCTCCCACATGTTATAAGAGATAACATATTAATATGTTTTTTTTAAATAGAGTAAAAAAATCTCTTCCATCTAATTTGGTGCCCCTTAAGGCCTAGCGCCCTAGGCAACCGCCTAGTTCCCCTATATGGTTGGGCCAGCCCTGGATATTAGAAAGGGAGATAAAGGGGCCTTGGCTACACCATCAGGACTTTGTATTATAGTTGAGATGACATATTAAAATTGCATGAACACTACTCCAAGACATATAAATATCACTGAACCTTGTTGCTCAAACTACTCTATTCTCTACCCTGTGTAAAACCTAGCACCTGCTTGAAGATTTATAAGAATGCATGCTGATGGAAGGGAGTGTGGCAGAGATTTGCTTATGCCTTTGGTGCCACTGCTGGAAAGGAGAGAATAGTTGGAGAATCATTTCTCTAGTCCTATTGCTAGAGGTGCAATAAGGCTGGACAGTGAGTTGTCAAAGCATCAGCACACCCCAAGTGTTGACTGGGACTGTTTAGAAGAAATTTCCAAAGAGGTAGCCGTGTTAGTCTATTGCAGAAAAACAACAGAGTCGTGTGGCACTTTTAAAGACTAACAGATTTATTTATTGTATGAGTTTTCGTGGGAGAAAATCCCACTTCTTCAGATGCTTTGAAGATGGGAAACTTACAGAATGGCTTTATAAGAAAGGTTACCCCTGATCCAAGGAGAAGGCAAGGAACTGCTTCCATGACAACTTAAAACTGCTATAGAAAGTAACCGTGGGTGAACCTCAGAAGGTTTGGCATTTCTGTTCGAATGGGTATCCACACACAGACATTTATCCAAATGTGTCCATATTTCTTGGGTTTGAACATTGGACTTGTCTTTGGCAAACAGGGTCCCACACCATCACAGTTTTAGAATCATGCTTATATTCCTCTTGCTCGCACTATGTTCTTGGCTATGCCAAAAAAGGCTTGAATCAGTTGTGACAGAATGAGAAAACCACATTCAGTGCCCACATTGAATTCACACTTATTCATCTGATGTGGCCAAGATTGCCAAAAAGCTGGCCACCCAAACATGCAAAGCCTTGTTTGAGGAATGACATTGTCCTCTGAGATCAGGGTCAGTTTTAGATATGGGTTGAGTAGACAGCCAAATAAGGCTTCAGGCACATACCATGGCTTCAATTACAGCAGCTACTGCTTCTGTACCTGTATCTGATGGCAATTCAACAAATGGCTGCCATCTCAGATCTGAAAGGCACTGAAAGATGCACCACCCCACTCTCTGTCTAGGAGTGTAGCACTGAACAAGTCCAGCAGTTCTGAAGAGTTGTTGCTTTTCCTTGCCAAAAGAAAAAAACTCCCCCAAAATATAGGGGCTTGAAAAAAGTTGCTCCTAAAGTCTTCTGATCCTCAGCAAGGCTCAAGTCTGACCCAGCTCTTGTTTTATCCAAATCATCTCATTCATCCTTAATGTTAACACCATGGTAAAGAACTAAACTTTTCTATGGCATGCTCTTCAAAAGTAACATGGGAAGAGAGGCAACTTTTATGCATAGGACAAAGAAACAATGTCAAACTAAACTTTCCGTGGACACTGTTATGGCAACTTAAAGTAATAGACATTTCAACTCTAGCCCTGTCTGCTGCTGCCCACACATTCTGCATACGCTCAAGTGCCGAAAGATTCTAATGTACCCAAATTGCCATGTAAATAATAGTATAAAGAATAAATTTAGAAATTACTCCCGTCTAAACTCACTGGGTCCTTTTGACATCTACAAGAATTTAAGAGGTGTTGTTTGTCATCTTTTCCACAATCAGTGCCATGCTTTCAAAAACACTGGGCCTTTGGAGGGGATATAAGGGACTGCAAATAGTGGGCTTAGCAGCAAGAGCTCTGGAACTGGGAGTTTACAGTATGTGATTTTTAAACCATACAACTACTGAACTACAAGTAGCACAGTATCAGGAGATGACAATAAACAGAGCCACAATCAAATTAAATAAGGCAACATTCACTAAGCCTTCACTTTTCATATGCATGTGCAACAGAAAGAAGAACAGAGAACACTCATGTCATATCATAAATACCAGCCACTAGAGAGATTCATGGAAAACAAATGGGATAGTTTCTGAGGGCTTAACTATCATTATTATTGTTATTATTTATTATTAAAATCCGGGCGGTGAGAAGCAGCAGCATCAGGGTGATTATTGCTATGTACATAGAGATCTTTCAGCATTTAATATAAAATATTCCCTCATGTCAAACCAATAATCACCCTTTCAAAATGATGCCGTAGAGAGTCATATATATGGTGTGCTGAGTATAAATCTTCTGATTCCCTGTTGCAATGTGCAAAACTTCGCCTCTCACGTGAAGGCTGCTGCTGCGGCAGGGCTGTGTGGCAGCTGAAAAGCACATGTTGTGCCTTCCCCCGAACCCCTCCTTTCTCCCTGCTTAAGGTTTTTCAAAGTCTCTCTTGATAAATGTCTTTAGAAAAATATTTTATGAGGTGCTTACCTATAAAAATATATCTTTCCAGGCTGCGTACACAATGTGGCCTTAAACACTAACCACACACAAGAAGCAGTGTTCATTTAGTCCAGAAAGTGGATCGGAGGAAATCTAAAACAATCAGTGCTCAGTTAGAGCCAGCATGGAACCTATTAGCAGTCTGTTGTGATTTGATGTTCGTCACCTGCTGCTAGAGTAGAAAGAAGCTCCATAATGAAGAATGTTCAAATGGCTGTTTTCACCTCATAGTGTTGAGACTTGGGACATGAAGAATGTCTGTCTTGAGGATGGGGTTGGAGAAAGGGAGAATTGTGGTTAAACACCCAGACTGGGACTCAGATAATCTAGGTGTCAGTCCTACCACAGACATCCTGTATGACCTCGGCAAGTCACTTAATCTCTCTGTGCTTCAGCTCCCCATTCCTCCCCTCCACCCCATTCATGTCTTTTCTATTCTCATTATAATATCTCAAGGGCAGAGATTTTTTTGGTTTGTACAGGGCCTTGCACAAATGTGATCCCAATCTTGGTTGAGGCCTACAGGATTATTGTAACACTGAAACTAATGCTAACACCATGACTAATAAAAATAATATGATGAGGGTAATTTAATGTGAAGGAATTCAGAGATACATGCTAGAATCCGTTAGAGGGTCCATTTTTTAAAACAGACTTTGCATGACAGTAAAGGAGTGTTAGGTGCATACTTTACATGTGTTTGCTATTATAATTTGTGCATGATACACCTCTGGAGTAGAGGGTGGTCCCTGTACATGGCATTCATCAACTCATCAACTGTACAAATAGGGAGAGGAAGTGAAGAACATATTATCCAACGGAAACTATGGGAGTATGTTAGGTGCTATAGGCAGAATGCAATTCGCCCAATGGAATAAAGTCAGGAAATCAACATCAGGGTTTATTCCCCTACTCTTGAGGGGAAAAAACACTATGGGATCTTTAAGGAGCTCAAGCAGTGAATCTTGAAGACAGCATCTCCACCGATGCAACTTTGCTTCTCAACTTGTTACAAAAACATTGGTTCACTATTGACTCAGAGAAAAGAATTCTGCCCACTCAGTCACTGACACAGCTTCCTGCAGTATCGAGCTTTGCAAGAATTTTGCTTGTTTAATTTCTGTTTCAGCAATACTTGATTTTTACGTACTTCCTGTTAGCTTCATTGTGACCGCCATGATGTACACATGTGGACATGCTTGTTTGCATGTGAGCTCAAGTATCAATGAAATATCTTAACATTGCCCTCTTCATTCTTACATCTGCATATGTGCAACAGTATCTTTTAATGCCTTAGGTCTCTGAGGTTTTGTTGTGTAGATAAAAGAAATACACCTTTTCACTCCTTTTATATCTAGAATCTATATGGCTAATGCCAATTGGTGATCATAGATTCTTTAAAATATGGCACTGTCACTTCTTGAATGATCACTGCAAATCCATGTATCATTTCAGGGGAAATTATTAGAACAACATAAAACAATTAAATATTAACAGGCAAAGAAGCAGCTGTTAGATCTGTGGATGTGTCACTACACAGACAGCTTAACATAATCCTAAATAAAGCTGATTCTGATGTATCGCCTGCTCTTTGCACTGAAGTCCATGGAACTGCAATGCAACAGAAACAGTGAACATTATTTGTGGTATAGTCTGCCTGAGATGTATGTAATCTAAACCAAATAAAAGGATAATAGCAAAGAAAATGTGGCACCCTGGATGGGCCATCAAAACATACCCTATGTAAAAAATGGCTACCAGGAACAGACTTAAGAGTAGGAGAAGGGTCTTTGCAGTGTTACCCCTCTCTGAGAGAGAAACCCCAAAAGATGCTAAGTGCCCTCAGTTCCCAGAAAAAAAACAGTGGGAGTTGAGGATGGTCAGCAATTGCAGGACTGGGTCCCTGAGGAGAGGCTTTGAAATTTGTTTTTTTTAAATTAAGGAATCTGCTAATGGTTTCCCCCACTCCAACTCCCATCCATTTGCCGTTTGAGCCTTTATTCTTATAACCATGCTGAGGGACAGTAGCTAAATCAAAGATTGGAATTAAGCAGCCATGCCTTTTTAGTACAGAACGTATACTTTGGTTTTCACACCACAACTCTCACTTGTTTATGATGGAATGTTATTGTGTTTTATATAGATTTAGAATAGCTTGGGCTATGTCTACACTTGTTAATTTAAGTCTACTTAGCATGTCCACACTTATATTTTAAGTCGACTTTGAGGGGACCCTACAAAGTCAACCTAGAGCATCCACACTGGACACCTAGGTTGACTTCTAGGGGCTAGGTGGACCTGGGACTGGTCCATGGTGGCAGGGGGGGCACCCCTTGCCAAGTGCCAGGGGGGGCTCAGCCTTTGTCCCATTGTACCTGGGTACAATGGAACAAAGGGGGACAGGGACCCTGGCAGGGCATAGGGGCAGGGTGGGCATGCCAGGCTCTCCCTGTGCCAGCCACCTTGGCAGGGAGGGCAGTGGGGGAGCCTGGAAGTCCCCTAAGTCAACCTAAAGTCGACTTAGGGGTACTCCACATCTACACTGCCTTAAGTCGACTTTAGAAAGTTGACTTAAGCAGAAAGTCGACTTAAAACGAGGTTTTAGAAAGTCGACTTAATTTTTCCTTAAGTCGACTTAAGCAGCTGCTTAAATCAACTTAAGGAAAGTGTAGTGTAGATGCAGAGTAAATTAAGTCGACTTAAGCAAGCTTAAGTCGACTTAATTTACAAGTGTAGACGCACCCTTGGTGTATTAGCAGGCATACCCTATGTCAATGGCGAACAATATACCATCTGGATATTTTCCCCTCTCCCATCTCCCTACTGCTGATCAGAAGTTCTTTACATCCATGAATATCAAGAATCTCTAATTACAGTCCATTACCTGATAGGGATTTTCTCTTGGTGCAGGATTGCAAGCATTCTTATGAGGTGTGTGGCTGTGACCAGGTGTTGACATAGGCATTAAACAAAAATTTAATTAATCTGACATCAATTGTATGAGATTTGTTTTACAGCCGATATGCTCATTACTTTTCATCGCACTGGTCTTTGGGATGGCAGGAACTATGATTGTGGGTTTTGTTGCTTTATTTCATGGTAGTGGAACAAAGGCTAGTGAAACAAAGTTTTCTGGCCATTTTGAAATGGAACTGGTGCATAGCTGAACAAAACTCGGCTACACCCATTCCAAATGTTCCTTAGGTGTATTGTGAAGCATTATAATGCAAGCCCAATGGCCCTGGGAGCAGACATGAAGTACCCACCTCCCCTTTCCATTCCATCAGGACTCCCCAGTGCCCAGCTGAGTTACTTGGGCTTGAATTGCTACATAGGATTTTACACATGAGATCAGACCACACAGCATCCTGCCTTTGGCAACCGGCAATATACCTTGTGCTTTAGAGGAAGACAACACAAACAAAAAATATGTCATGTATCTACTCAGTTATGCAATGCTGTACATGGCAGGAAATCTGCTTGCTGTCCCCAATTGTGGATTAGTAAGTACCCTGAAGCATAACTTTTTATTACCTTTATTATAGTCTTAGATTGCATAGCTGTAATTGCTATTAATCATTTTAAATGAGTCCAGTGCTTTTGTGGATTGTCCAAGTTTGGGTACATCTGCAAGTAAATTTAGGATGACTCCTCGACTTTTCATCTTTGCACACTAATCTATTGTACAAATGTCCATGCCCAGTATGGCAACACTTGCTGGTAAATTCTCAAGAGAAATATCACCTGTAGACAGTGACTAATGTCTGTTTCATGCATTTCTGCCCTGCCATACATTTTTTGCGACAGTATCATATGGATTAAGTTAGTAACACTCATTCTTGCATTTTCAGATGTACTTCCACTTAAATCATATCTCTTTGGAACCTGACAGGCTTTTGCACCTAGTTTTATTTCATGCTGGAACTTTCCAGGGACAGATTAGTCGTGCTTCACAAATCACAGTATTTACTCTTGAATGAAACACTCTAAAAGTTACAGAAATCCATGAAGGAATTGGGTGCATTTTACAGGTCTGTTGGTGGTAAACTAAAGACCTTAGTCATCTTGAGGCAGTCACCATGTGTTTTGTTGATAGAACAGGTATCTTAATAATGAAGCCACAGAAGATTTAGGTTAGAGCAAGATTCCAGTGATAGCTCTATTTTGCAATGTGTTTCTTTGCTTTTTAATCCATGGGGATTTTTTTAATTTTAGAAAATATTTTATTTTCTGTAGAAACCTGCAATATAGCTTTGGGGTGTTTTGCCCAATACCTTCCTAATTTTAGTTCACAAGGAAAGCATCTCCCTGTTTAGATCTTAATGCTTAAATTTGTGAAAAAACATATAAGTAGTAAGCCCATCCCCAACACAAACAGAATATAGTCCCCTTATATAGGAAGTATCAGATGTTTGACTTTATCCTAACGACCCCTTCCTGAATAGATGCCACTATGAGTCAACTCCTGAAGTCCTTATGCAGGCAAATTCGCCCCAAAATGATTTCTGACAGCAGTGAGGGTCAAAGATTCAAAAATTGTTATTGCAGCCTGTGCTGGAAGGATTTAGATTTGAGATGGATCAGGGAGTTAGCTGATGTCACTTTCATAGATCAGGCTATTGCAGCCATCACACGTGCAGCACTGGTGGCCGTGAGATTCTCAGGAAGGAGTCTTGAAATTTTTTTTGGATGCCATTCTGAGAGCCTCAGAAGACTACCAAAAGCCTGAATTTCAGACAGGTCTGGTCTGGTCTGAAATTTTTTTCCTGTAAATGGAACGAACCCAGGCAAAACTAAGTACAGAATGTACAAAACATTAAACTTGGGTAAATAATGCAGCAGGATATACCACAACAGCCCTCTTGAAATTTGAGAAGAACTTGAAATGGTTAATATTAACAGGAAGTCCAATGCTGGTTATAAACGAGCCTTAGGCATCCAAATTTGATCCAGCATCCTGTGGTTGACTGCGCTGATGGGAAGATCTAGAAGATGAGCTCTCTTGAGACTGGCTCAGTAAAGTTCTGGTTAAGTTGATTACAGGTGATATGTAGTCTGAATCAACAGTTGAAAACAAAGCACTAGAGTCTAGACTGTGCGTTTTAGGCACAGCCATGAAGTGGGTGGCATGCAATAGCAGGAGAAACCAACTGGATTTTGGATGACTCAGCCATAGGTCTAGAGAAACCCATATCAGAGAAGGAGCTCTAGTTCATTTTGCAAGAGTGCAGTGTGCATTGCTTACAGCCCCAAACCAGTTCTGCTGGCCAGTGCAGATAGATACTTCCTGCTCTGGAGAACTTAGCATCCCTTTGTGCTCCTCAATTACAATGCAGGAAGATTAAGGGTAAACAAAGTACCATGGTGTTTTTTTAAATATAAAAAATTATTATTAAATAAAAAAGTCATGCCTTCTTGTGCCTCATTCACTCTCCAGGGCTCCTTCAATCTTGAAGCTCACCACTCCATCCTTTCTTCTGGATGTTGCAGAAAAATGTTTTGAACTGTTTGAGGTGTAAACAGCCCATTTTGTGAAACAACTTAGAAAACAACTTTATGTCTATCCATAAACACCTTCTCTGTCGCTGAAACAAGAGCCACAGTGATAAACAGTTTATAGTACTATTGCTTGGTCAACAGCCACTGAAATAAAAGTAGGATGAGTCCTCCTTTGTTGCCTCAGCAGTCCACACCCCTGCTAGAAAAATGCTTTTTAACCAGCTGCAGATGGGCTTGTTCTCAAGTGTTTCTAATTCAGCAAAACATCTTGATAGGAAATATCATAAATTATATGAATAGGCCCATCAGTCGAATTATCAACAGACATAACGGGAGTTCATATTGAAATAAAATGAGAACCTCATACAAATTTCTGAGCCTATAAACCTTCTGCTTGATCTAGAATCCCACTCGCAGAGATGTTTGGTAAACCTGTGATGTTCCCATTTAAAGCATCAGTGGTGGCTGTAATTTCCATACAACTTGGGCCATTATTTGATTGTATTTTCACAAAGGATTCCACTTTCACTTTTGAAAAGTGATTGAACATAGCACACGAGAGATTGTTTCTATTTTTCTGAATACCCATTCCAAGTCAGAACAAAAACCTCTCTCTGTTCTTAGACACAATGTTGGTTTTGAAAAATATAACCAAAGTGTTTTAGGACTATATACTTCAAAGATTTATGCATGTATTGATCTTCATATGTGTAAGCAGTGCCACTGAAGTCAAAGGGATACTCACATGCTTGCAGTCCAATGAGACTAATCTTGTGTCCAAAGTTAAGCAAGTGTGTAAAATCTTTTCAGGGTTAGGAGCTAAGTGAGCATTTCCTTTCTCAGTGTTTGGTCTTTCTTCTTGTAGCATAATATTTCAACCACACTATCTTCCCTGAATGGCCAATATTGGTCTCAGTTTGCTCTCTCTTCTCAAACTGTTACTTCCAATTCACATAAAATTGGGTTTCTCTATGCTAAATTTGAAGTATTCCATATTTAGCTATATCATTAGAGGTGGTCTCAGTCTGTATGCTGTCCTGTTAAGGGTATCGGTTATGTGTTGTTCTATTCTATTCTATTCTATATGAGCCCTCATACTTCTCTAATCATCATATTGTCCAAGTGACTTCCAGTTGTTCATTTAGCAATATGACTAATATTAAGCTTTACCTAGGTTCTTTGCACAATTCATACTTCAAATGGAGATTATATCTTTGACGTTTAAGGCTTATGCTTTGGAATGTCATAGAGGCTAAGAAGAAAAGTGATTTAAACAAGATTTCATTTTTTTCCTGATCAGTTTGTACATGTAGTCACCAGTATTATATGTTATGATTACAGGATTCAGTGTACCTCTGGGCTCTCTCAGTGCATCTCCCTGAAGCCTCAGGCCTCAGACCTTCATCTTCCTGGGGTGCAATGCTACAATTGACCCACTTTCCCCTGAGATCAACCTTCTCACTCCAGCAGGTCCAAATGAGCTCAAGTAACTGCGGCTCTCCTCTTAAGGTATGTCTACACTGGAGCCTTAGGTCGACTTAAGGAAGATTAAGTCGACCTACAGACTCCTGTGTCCACATTGGACTTTTATTAAGATGATTTAAGCCAGTGTAGATGGGGAAAGCTCTTAAGTCGACCTAATTGGCTTCCAGGCCCCCTCTCACCATCGACCTAGCACCTGCCAGTGTGAGTTGACAGGAGTTTTCAATGTAGACTCTTTAAGTCGACTTAAAAAGGTCAACTTTAAGTCAACTGAAAGTCGACCTTGTTAGGTCGACCTAACAGAGCCTCCAATGTAGACATACCGTTAGAGACTAGATAGCCTTCTTAAACAAAAGTGTTATTTAATCTTAACAACAGGAACAAAGTATAACATCTGATAGTATATTTTTAAAGGATTATAAAACAATGTATCTTCCCTTTTATCTGTTTTACTTAAAATCTTTATATATAAAAATAAAAAATTTGTGGAATTTAAGACAAACACACACAAACAATTGCTATCATCCCATTTTCAGTTTGAGCAGTTTCTTTCTCCCTTGTTTATGGAGCTGATGTAATGAGCTGCTTTTCCTGCATTAAGAATGCACTTCATCCTTTGGAAAAGAATCTACTGACAATGCAACTGGCTTAATTAAATCATAATAATTTAAAACTAATGGCTTTGTGATCAGCATTTTTAACTACCTAAATGCCTTTTTGTTTTTCTTCCTAGGACCAGGAAAGATCATTTCCTACCAATTCCCTTAAGGGATTATTTACAATAAATAGATTTGGAATTAATTTTGCCAAATGGTTTACCATTCCCATGAATGTCTGCAAATTAGCTTTATATTGTGGAGAAGGGATTTCAACTATTGCTTGTAAATTACTTGGGTCAGCATTAAGCCATCTTTGCCCATTTTCTGCCCCAAATAGATGATTTCTGTTATGCTAATTGTTCAACAATTTCAAGATCAGTGTTAGGTGTCTTTCCCTGCAAACTTGCCAAAGTCTGTTATTATGTTTATTTAGGCATCATGCGTAACTTTTAAGACCATGAGAAGTCCCATCAAATTGGAATTGCCAAAGAGCCTACCAAAAAGAAGATTGACAGCATTTTGGCAGAGATCCTTTTTTATTCTGTGTTTTACGGTGCCTGGGACCTTAGGCCAATGACTAGATGGACACAAATAAGAAAACAATACAAATAAGAAATAACAGCAGCAAAGATTCTATATAAATGTACATTATTATCAGAGAAAATTCTAAATACAACAAAAAGATACTATTTAAAAAAAAACAAAGTACAGTGAGATCCTAAGGCAAACATTGAATAGATCAGTTCCTGTTTTGATTAGGCAGAGTTCCCAAGTCAAAATGTCTGCTCCATGATCCAGATCCAATTTGGAACACTCCTGGTTTTTAAACAGTCTCAGTATCTAGATCGCTGTCACAGTTTCCAGTCAAAGTGCACATCTGACTCTGCCCAGTCTTGTCTAAAGCATTCCCTCCAAATCAGATGCCTCTAGCAGTATCTCTATCAAGCAATTAAACACCCATGGCTAGCCCACGTCAGGGGACGCGGGCTTCCAGGGCAAAGGCTGAGGTGGTGTAAAGTTCTGGCGCAGACATTCGGGCTGGGGTTGGAGCCCAAGATCTGGGACCCCAAGAGGTGGGCCCCAGTCCGAGCCCGAACATCTACACCACAAGTTTATAGCCCTGAAGTCCAAGCTCCAGGAGCCCAAGACAGCTGATGACAGACCAGCTGTGGTTGTTAAATGCTGTGTAGACATACCATAGCTGCCACTTGGCACAGGGTAGAACCATGCAATTCTCGCATCCTCAGACCAGACCTTGGGCAGCCATCCTCTTGTACTAACAGATTATTTTAGTGGGTGTGACTTTGGCTCAGTCCCTGCCAGTCTGTTCTCTCCTGGAGAGATGTCAGTGGTAATCGGTGACCAGACAGCTCTTTAAAACAAAGCATTTTTTATTTAGAACAAAAGCAATTTAGAGAACACAGACCTTAAAAACAACAGAACAGACTGTAAACATATCTAGTTTTCCCCTCAGGCTTACCAGGCCCAGCCTTTATAAATTTTCTCCACAGAGTCTCCCTCTGTGTCAGCTTGTCTCCTTAAACATCTTCTTACAAAGGGTCACCTTCTTTCTCTCTCTACCCCCACCCCCACCCCCGATGGAGTTTTTAACTATGTAGTGTTCTTTGGATCTCCAGGCTCCTAACTTTGGCAAACAAAGCTTCCAACTTGTTGGAGACAGGAAGCAGGATCCATGAAGCTAATAACGTACCCTGTTGTCTTCAAGTAAGTTTTAGGGTGTCCTTGTCTATATCTATTGTGTTGCTTTCCTGCTTTCTTTCCCCTCCTCCCCCTATTAAGTTAGACCAAGACAGACAGACAGGAAAATCTAATAACCCACTATTAGT
Organism: Pelusios castaneus; assembly: GCA_007922175.1. Lineage (NCBI taxonomy): Eukaryota > Metazoa > Chordata > Testudines > Pelomedusidae > Pelusios > Pelusios castaneus. The sequence continues at coordinate 5,852,262 of ML685841.1, read as the reverse complement.
CACTTACAATATTCATATCATTATTTCATATCATTATTCATAGATGAACACATAGTAGGATCCCTCATCACAATTATTACATTCAGACAGAAAGAAAAGTATCCTTTTGTTTTGGGCCTTTATGCTCATTATTTTTGTGCAGCATTTAGATACCATACTGATAGATGCTATATATAAACCATAGATCAATTAGCTTAGATCCACAAAATTGTGTATTTACTAAATCAGACACCAACACAGAGGTAGAATCTCCATTTTCCAAGGAAGGAGTGAATTCTGCTAGGTATTTTACTAGCAAGCTAAGGCATGCAAGGTATGATTAGCTGTAACTGAAGTTCCCAAACCTGTACATTTTTTTCCCTTTAGGCAAGAAACATTCAACACGATCCAAAATTATTTCCTATATTTGAACATTTTAAAGAAAATCAAAGAAATTTCTTCCAATCTGATTCAATTTCCAATCTGAGCCTTATAAACGATGATCACCTAAGGGTCAAATACATCAGACTCAGTAAGAAATGAGTCTTTACTGATCATTTCTGATCTGGAAGTTAATTACCACTGCAAGTGCTGATCACTAAAAAAATTCCACTGTAATCTCTAGTACCACATAAAAGTTAACCATATGAATATCACTAGGCAAATAAGTGCTTATAGGGACCTTTGGAATATGTGTGTGTACATCGCATGTCCATGGCACTTTTCACCTAATGACCTCAAAGTATGCTTCAAGCATATATTCTCTGAATGTTCCTGAGACATAAGTAGCAATAATGCCTTGCAATTGTATTATTTTTCAGCCATAGAGCTCAGCTGCTTTCATAAAGACAGGTAAAAATTGTTACCTCTATGTTACAGATAAGGTCAATGCAACACAGGGAGATTAAATTATTTGCCCAAAGTTGCACAAGTCAATGACAGAGGTTGGACAAGAAGCCCCATGCTCAATTCACTGACTAGACAACCTCAATTTCTCTTAATGGCAAGTACATATTGCTGTCCCCAAGTAACAGCTGGAGAAAACAGTTGGTGCCCTTTTCAAGGTCAGAAAGTGGGTTAGTGTCAAAACCAGGAAAAGCAGAGAGAATGCTTAACTTCCAATCTTATGTTCTAACCATTAAACAATACCTCCTCATTTTTATTAATGCTTTCTCCATTGTGCATATAATAGATATATAAAATGTCCATAATCTCCAAAGAGTTACCCCCGGTTCACATTGCTGTGTGAACTGTGATTAGCAGAATATTTCCAAAAAATGTTTAAATGTATAACCTATAAGAATATTTTATAGTGGTTGTGGCCTTTTATGTTTTCCAGGTGAAGATGGGGACCAGGACACATTAATCTGCAACTGACTTATGTGATGGCAATATTTCCAGCTGCACAAGTGTTGTAACATCTACACCCAAATTAACTCATGACTCAACATATCCAGTTTGGTAATTACATTTATTGCATCAATTATCTACAAATGAAATACAGCTGAGTTGTCTATTGCACCTTTTTCAAACACCCACTTAACAAGCCTCAGAGCTAAAAATGATCAGGACCGTTTGATGACAACAAATATAAAAGGAAACTTAATTCTTTCCTGCATTGTCCAGCTGTAATTTTTTTCAAATAACATACTCAGGTATTTACCCTAAACATGGGCAGTACATTTAGCTTATTTGCTAAATAGGAGTTGAGCAAAGCAAACATTCAAGTCACAGTCACAGACTTTCGGAGCAAGGTCACTTAGGTCTTCAAGACCGGACAAAACTTTCTTTTCTAGCAGTTCAAGACCAGTCTGATGTTTTATTGCATCCTCCTTAATCTTTTTCATATAGTCTTCGACAGAACTGGGCAGAATGTCCATATTCCCCCAGATACCTTAATTTTCCAGGGAGAAGGATGCATGGATAAGATGGAGGGAAGTTGTTGGAAGTTGTCTCTGTATTTTCAGCAGTTGAAAGAATCACCAGAGAACTCCCAGACAGCCGGTGTATTTTTTTTCTTTACTTTCAATGCAGTGGGCACCTGTTTTCAATTGCATCTTCAAATCAGAAGCTCCCCCTACTTGGGGTCTGCAAGTCTGGCTTTAGCCAATAAAAAAGTCCCATGCATATGGCTGTCATCTTGGTTTTCTTTGTAAATGATTTCTGTTCAGTGTGCAGGTTAAAAGCTTGTTCAAGTCCTGCTTACATCATGAAAATGGAACTTGATTCCCACTGTAGGAAGTATGTGCAGAGGGCATTTATTTAAACTTTTGGTCAGTGGGGGTCATTCTCATTGTAAATGGATTTTCACTCATAAAATATGTGAGATTAGTTTAAGTCCTCACTGGAGATTCCGCTTTGCAGAAATCATGGCACATGAAAGCAGGATGTGTTCTAGTTAGAGGCTGTTCCACTGCAATTTCCAGATGGCTGCTCATGAACCAAAGGCTTTTGAATGTATATTTATCACAGATGCAGTGATGAGTTTTGTGGAAATTCTCCTCTGCAATAAACCATGAGACACCTCCCCTAGAAAATGGTCAAAAGCTTTATGGGTAAGACTAGAAGTGGGATTGCCTTGAGGAAACCAGCTTTTCATGAAATCAGCCTCATTGCCCTTTATATTAGGGATCTGAATATTCATAATGGAGATTAACTTGGGTCACAGAATTCAAACCCCTGAATCTTGGAATGGTCAGACAGGGGATTTGACCGAGTTTGTTGTGAAGATAGGGGGGCTGTGAAACTGAGAATCACAACCAGATTTGCTTTGGAACTTCTCCCTATATCTGTATGAGATTTAGCTGTTGGGTTTAGCATCAAGCCAGTCTCTAGTCCATATGATTTGTGTCATGTCCATTGTGTTGTTTTAGGAGGACAGAGGAAGGAAAGAATAGGTTAGAAAAAGGAAGAGGGAGAGATGAAGAAATATGAAAGTAAGATTGGGGAATAACAAAATATAAAGAGGGAAGCAGAGAAGGATGGGGGGAGAAAAAAAGCACTAGAGATGTGGTCACTAAATATAATATTAAATAGGACTTTTAATGCCCAAATGTTACAGCTAATTGCCGCAGTAGTATCTGACATGAGATATGACACTACAAACAGAGATGACTTGTACTGTAGTGTCAATGGCGCAGACCTTGGCAGCGCCTCACTGCTGAAATTTGGTGCCCAACCAGATGCTAATATACCATCTCAGTCAAGAGGTAATGTGTGCATTCTTCGATGTATCAGGTAGTTTCAGTCAATAAGACTACGCACACACGTATAAATAGAATTTACTCTTCAGTTACGTAGATTATACCAAACTAATGCCAATAAAAACCTTTATGCCAGAGCACAACAGGGAATATTCTTTCTATACATATAATGGAATTACGTGCATTTGTATGTAACTATTATGCACATGTATGTGCGCACGCACACCTTTGAAGGCAGCTCAACAAATTTTGCCCATGTTGCATAAGTCTGCTAACCCAGCCTTGCCATTTTACAAGGATTAAGTAAGCACAACTGCCCTGTGAGGTAGCTGACTATTGTAATCTCCCTTTTGGAGATGGGGAAAGAGGCAGAAAATTAAGTTATTTTACTAAGGCCACAAAGGGGTCAGTGCAAGAACCTGATTAGAATACAGGTTTCTCTTGATCTTCAATATTGTTACCCTGAAGCATTCAAAAATCATGAATCAAGACCCAAAAAACATGAGATTATCTTAAAAACCAAGAGAGTTTTTAAAAGTAATAACTATTGAGGGGGGTTTATTTGCCTTCTGATTTCTGACCCTTCAGGGTACAATTGCTTTGCAGTTTCAAGGTTGATTCTGCAATCAGTAGGGCTAAAGACTCATCTTTTGTTTTCTTTCTTTCTTTAAAAAAAATGAAAGCTGCAGGCAACCCTTGGCTTCCGCAGCTGGAGCTTTAAGAAATGCACCAGCAATCATGAAATTTTGAGAGCTGGCAACACTGGATCATCGTCCCATGCTTAGTCAACTAGATTGGACGGCCTCCTGTGCTGCTAAGTTATATCCTATGGAGCCATCATGCCTGCTCTGCAAACCAATGGGCTTAGATGTGGTTGCCCATCTGTGTTGGAGCACGCAGTGAGACTACACCATCAGCAGCAGCCTATGCGGCAGCACACACACACCAGTAATTGGCCTGGATTATTCAAAAATAAATAAAAGAGCCTGGACTGTGAGTTTCACAGGTGCAAAAAAACAGCTTTGGAAGGGTCTTAGCGCTGGAAGGGGCTGTGAAAAATTACCTTTAAAAAACCTCAGAGTGACAAGCTTTCATCCTTAGTGATAGGTTTAGGTCAGTTGCCATTTTCAAGGCTTTCTCAATAAGGAAAAGGGCTGGAAATTTACTGGTTTTTAAAAAGGGCAAACTGAAGTTTTCTTACACATTCATAGGTCTCCATCCCCCAGAGGGTCAAGCTTGCTGGGCCCCACAGCCCAGATCTGAGACTGGCATGTGGATCACGCACATAGCTGCACACTGAGTCATTGCCGGAGTACCGAAACTTACTACGTTGTTAGCTACGCCACAGTCCACCACCTGCTTTCATCAGCTTTATTTGGTTTTATTTTTAGAAAGGAGAAAATAGCACCAGAGTGGGCTGAGGCCAAGATCTGCCAGTTAGACAGGGTGGAATGTCATGGATTGGAGTTAAATAATTTTCTTCTCACTGATACTTGCATGAAGTTTTGGTGTATAGTATCAAAACATCCTTATCATTTACATTCTTTCTGACAAAGGCTTTCACACGAGCCCCCCAATGTTTTCCTTTCCATTATCATCATTACCTAGCATTTAATCCCCCTTTTCTCTCTTTTGCCTTCATTTGATCTGTCATCAAGAAGCTGTTTTCTTTCTCCCCTCCCATGCACTCCCCTAGCCTGACTATCTCTGGGAAACACACAAACACACACACACACACGGCCTTTATTGTAGGCCAGTCCTTCAACAGCAAGAAAAACACAAGATCAAAAAGTCACAAGTGCAGCAGATGTCAAGTGGTCCCTCTAGACCCCTACTTAACCCCTTGCTGAGGCTTTGCTGGACCCTTGCAAGAAATCAATTGGTGGGAAAGGCAAAGCTTTTCTAAAATGTTACTGTGTTTTATTATAAATCATCAACTGGAGGGTTCAGTTTATACTGCCCAGTGCATTGCTCCACTGCAGGAAACATTTAATGAAGCTGGAGTTTGCTTAAAACCCTGGCTATGAACAGTCTTACTGCTAATTGGGGTTGTTTATGACCTGATGTAATAAAGTTTGACACTGCAAACTGTGAACACTCTTTACAGTACTTTTTTTTCATTCTACCCCAGAAATGTCATCTAAAACCAGGTGTGTGAAATGTCTGAGAAACGGTTAAGTAATCAGTGCCTTTTATCTAAATGACGGAGATGTATGGGGCTTTTAAAGCCTAATGATTATAAATGGGGGGAAAATTAAGCGTGGAGGAACTTTTCCATCCTTTTTCTTCTAAGTACAGTATGCCTTGCAAATTTATCATAATCACTGTGAGCCACCTCAGAATAGCATACAACTCTTAAATGCTATGAAAAACGGCAAAACATTTCACAGGAGAAAAAATATCTTCTCAAATTGCAGCTTTCTCTACAGTTTAGCGAATACCATCCTAGTTTTTAAAAAGCAACTTGAAAAGGTAGAAAACTCTAAAACTTATTGGAACTCCCAATGAAAAAATGAGTCTCGTGATTTTTTTTTTTAACACAACAGCATTTATTTCTTCTAGTGTTTCAAGGTCATTTTAAAGATTAAGGGTTTTTTTACACCTCAGTATATTAAGTTTGGTTTTGATTTTCAACCAAAGGCCCTAATCCTACAACCTGCTCCACTCAGGCAGACATCTGTACCCAGGAAAAGCCTACCTGACTTCCGTGGGTCTTTGCACAGAAAACAGAACTGTCCCACATGGATCAGATTGCAGGATGAGGGCACAAGTTTGTACATGTTCATTTTTTGCGACAAAGGAACAGTTCCCTTATCGGTTCATTACACTGGCTCTGTGCCAGAACTCTGCTGAGGAGTTTTGAAAACTCTGACTTTTTGCTATGTTAAATAACGCCCTGTTCCATCTGAAATACACAAAATGCCCCGGACTTGCTGATCTGTACTTTTCTGTCATAACCACAGTCATTGATACAAAGTAATTCCACATTCATATGCTATCACCAGCCCTAATCCAGCACTGGACTCATTTGTCAAGAAGACTATTCAACAGTGAGTTCAGCTGAACATTGCACTGGTGCAGGAGGCTACACTAACAGATCCTGGTGCATGATCAGGGCTTTAGCTGTGACGGCTGCCCTCAGAGCCTTGTCTGCATAGTTGCAAACACAATGAGAACGGAAGGGACATATTTCCCCAAATTTTCCCCTCTTCAGTGATATTCACCACCTACCTTTCCTTTACCCTGTGACTGTGGAGGAAAACATGAAAGGAGCTCTTCCCCTTCCACTAAAACATGTGCTCTTGATGCTGTTAATGTTCACTTGATACCCCCTTAGACCAAACCATTTTGTCTCCCTATGCCCTGGCTCGTATAGATGTTGGAGGTGGCAGAGACAATCCATCCTTCTCCTGTCCCAAAACAGGTGTCTCTAAATGGGTAACTCTGGGTTGGGAATCTGGGAGATACAGCACTGGAGGGACAGAACCCAGGTGTGGACAGAGGGTAGGAATGGACACAGAGCACTAGGGTGTGTTGGGGGGACAAACAGAGGGATGGAGAACAGTGCTTGAGTAGTAAAAAAAGAAATGCTGGAATGCATGATGTCAGCAAGAATAGTTTATGGCCAGTCCAGTCACTGACCAAAGCTCCCACTGCAGCACCGAGCTACATTTATCAGAAGTAGCAGAGTGCCATTCTGTCTCCCCCCAAAAATGACTTAACACTGGTCTAGATCCCAATGGGGAGGACAGTAAGTGCTGGGGAACCCAGAGCACTGGGAAGGAAAGAGAGCTGTAGAATTTAAGGAGGGGAAAGAGAGCTTTGGGGACACACAAGACACTATACACGTATATACTCACACAAGGATGTCCATGCACACACACAGATATAGACACATCTACAGTATAAATGTAGAACATGGTGTGACTGGGGACATTTTTGGAAAGATACAAAAGGCTCATTGATTGATTCAGCTCTTTCTCCTGCATAACTTTTGGGTAAAACCCACTTGTCCCTGTCTCAATGATTCTTCTGCCCTTCAACCCCCTCCCCTGTTTGCACCTGGGCTCATCTAAACCAGTAGTTTTCAGACTTTTTTTCCTCAGGACCCAGTTGAAAAAAAAATCTTTTATGCCCGTGACCCAACAATTACATCTTTGAGCAATGCATTCCAGTCTCATGGTGGCTGCAGCAGGGGGAGCTGCGACCCAGTACTGGGTCCCAACCGATAGTCTGAAAACCACAGATCTAGACTGTGTAAGTGCCTTGGTGCCAGGGCTCCACTGAGGGGCCTTAGAATAATGAGCCATGTTTTCAAAGATATTTAGGCACCTACAGATTCTTGTAAATACCTAGTGGGATTTTCAAAAGTGCCTAAAAGCACATAGAGGCCAAATTCCCTTTGATTTCAACTCCCATCAAGTTATCCCCCCATCTCCCTGCCCACCCATACCCAACTATTGTCTCTTGTCTTACACTTACTTTGTAAAGTCTTTAGGGTAGGGGACATCTTTTTGGTCTGTGTACAGCAACTAGCACTATAGATCCTGGGTGATTAAGCTTCCTAGGAGCTACGGTAATACAAACAATAAATAATAATACATAACTTGTCTAGTGCTTTTGAAAAACCTAGTAAGTTCCCATACCCTTGAAAACCTGGACCTTTGTTCAGGTATCTTTGTTCTGTATCAAGAAATGTTTCATCAAATATTCATGTGTGCACATTTTAAATGTTTCCATTGGTGATTACTCAAGCAGACCTGGTTAAAATTAGCTTTTGTGTGAGTACAAGCTCATTATTCAGATAGTCCAAAAAAGCAAATGCAAAAAGGGTGCACACACAACTCAATTTTTCAATTCAAGTGAATAGGAGGCAGCATTTTACACTATTCACCTAGAGCTAGTAATGAATGACTTTTTAAAAGTGTCAACTATTGTTAAACTATTGGATGGTGAAGTCAGTTTCTCTTTTCTCTTGATGTCAAAGAAGGATTAAAATATAATGCAAGTGTAATTCATCTTTTTAAAAAGCAGTTCACCTTTCTTAAAGTACATCCACTAGAATAGAAAAAAAAAATAGCCTTCTATAGTGCTACAGTGTTTCTCTTCTTAATCAAAAGCATTTGATGGCTGACCATTAATAATATGTTTGTCAGTAACTGTAGTCTGGTTCAGACACTTTTCTTTGAACTGGAGTATCACATTTAGGTACATTGCAAGTCCACAGTGCGTTTTACAAAGCATTTTATTTCACCCTCTCCTTGTGTCATGAGATTCAAGTTGCATATGAACTGACAAGCAGATGCAGTGGATTGTCTGCAGATAATGATAGGCAGTGGTTTTGTAACTTTTCAAAGAAGTGGACTGCCATATTTCAAGTGTCCAGCTTGGTGACAAATCTGTTGTCATTTACCATTAAGTGGTCACTCTACACAAAAAAGCTCTCCTTTTTTTTGGCCTTATCCCAAAATACGAATAGCTCCCAATCCTGCCCCCCATTCAAGTCAGTGGCAAAACTACAGCTGACTTCGGTGGAAGCAGAAATGCTGTAAACCCATTTAAAAATGTGCCAAGTAAGAGCTTATTCACCACCATGAAAGGACTCCTCTTGTCACCACCAGCCAAAGATTCCCATTCACAACAATGGGCATTGGATCAGGCCCTTAGTGTACAAAAAAACAACCCCAAAAAACCCGATACCTTCTTAATTTCATGTTTGTTTTGGTTTTTGAGCAGCAGGTGAACAAATATTTAACACATAAGGAGAAGTGACTATACGAGATGGGTTCTCTCTCCTTGCCCTTTGAAAAGAACAGAATAATTGTTTATCAGAAGAAAGGATATAAAATTGTTGTTATCCTCAAACCCTAATTCTATAAAGGCTTTTTTTATGTCTCTGTTATTGTTGTATTTAATTCAGAGCAAAGAGATATTGAAGGTCACCAAAAATATCAAGGAATGTCACCTGCTGGCCCCAGATAAGTTGCTGAATGGTATCGGATTCTTGTTGTGCTTTTTATTATGGTCTACTTAAAAAGGTCATGGTAGGCTGAGAATCCCAATGAAATTTAATCTCTCCATTTAACAAGGAACTTAGTAAGATGGGGTAGGAAAAATGTATCATGAATATAGTGGTAATCTTGAGAGACTCTTACTGCCCTTAGATGGAATACAGCAGGAAATTATACTGATTTAATATTCAAGCAACGTGGTACTGTTTGTGTCCAACTAATATTTTATTTTTCCAGACTTGATACAAATATCCAATATTTCAGTATATTTCTGTATACATTTAAAACAAACTTTTGAAATACTATATAAACCACTTAAACCAACAATAAACCACTCCTGGTGCCACTAAATGTCACTACACCTTTCTAATGATGTGATCTAATTAATATAATCCATCCACACAGTACTCTCTATCAAATGGTATATGAAGAACAAGAAAGTCAGGGGAGTGCCTTCAAAATGGAGCTTGATAAATTTATGGAGGGGATGGTATGATGGGATGGCCTAGTTTGGTAATTGGCTGATCTTTGACTACTGGTGGTAGATACACCAGTGGCCTAAGAAGGGAGGATAGATGGGGTGGGTCCTGAGTTATTACAGAGAATTCTTTCTTGGGTGACTGGCTGGTGAGACTTCCCCACATGTTCAGAGTTTAACTGATCATCATATTTGGGTTCAGGAAGGAATTTTCCACCAAGACAGGTTGGTTAGGGCTTGGGAGGGAAGGGGTCAGTTTCGCCTTCCTCTGTAGCATGGGGAATAGCTCACTTGCTGGTGGATTCTCTGTATCTTAAAGTCTTTAAATGATGATTTGAGGACTTTAATAAGTCAATCATAGGTTAGAGGCTTATTGCAGGAATGGATGGGTTAGGTTTTGTGGCCTGCACTATGCAGGAGGTCAGATTAGATGATCATACTGGTCCCTTCTGACCTTAGAGTCTATGGCTATGCCTACACTGGCAAGTTAGTTCGAATTAAGGAGGCTTAATTCAAACTAACTAAAGCTATGGCTACACTAGGCTTTAGTTAGTTTGAATTAAGGGCTTCCTTAATTCGAACTAATAAATTTGAATAGGGCTTCAGAAGTAAGGCTTTAATTCGAACTAACTAGTTCGAATTAGCCAATGTGGCCATGTTAATTCAAACTAATTTCTTAGTTCGAACTAACTGGCCATTGACATGAATGGGGATCGCTAATGAATGGCACTTGCTTAGTTCGAACTAACTTTTTCTAGTTCGAATTAAGCTAATTCGAACTAACTAAAATTAGTTCGAATTAGTTAGTTCGAACTAAGTAATTCAAACTAATTTTAGCAAGTGTAGACATAGCTTATGAGTATTATTCTAGACAGAAGAGATACCTCCTTTTCAGGTTCCCCTTAACAGTGATCTAACCCCCTTGCAACGTCTCAGGATCAGTTCCATCAATAATATACCATATCTTTGTGCCATTGTATCTTACCCTGAATTCCAGGAAAACATATTCTTTACCAGTGGAACAAGGTAATAGCCTCAAATATTCCTCCATTTCTGATGGAGGTGATAGACCTTCAAAGATTATTTGCTTTTAATGCAAGCATGCATGCAAACAACTGAAAAAAAATCAGAAATGGAGAAAGTACTCTAACAGCTTTAACATGGTTCATTTGCTGGAGAAACCAATTGTTTGGTTACCTGCATGATCACCAGAGCTATCTTCTATGCTTTCTTCACCTGACTTGCATCTGACGAAGTGGTATAGCCCACGAAAGCTTATGCCGAAGAAAATCTGTTAGTCTATAAGGTGCCACCGGACTCTCGTTGTTTTTAGGGTGGGAGTGGTCTTCAGAAATCAAGGAATTGTAACCAGCTTCCTGACTCTCCTCCCAAAATCTCCTGCACTGAGCAAAACTCAGCTAAAGGAAAGAATCTGCCCCATGATGGATAACAAAAGTATCAGGAGTGGTGAGTGGTTGGACTACTTCACTAATGTAATATTTCCCCTTTCTGGTGGGCCAGTTGCTCAATCAAATATTTAGGATTGCCTCCCTTTGTCCGGTCACTATTTGGTTGAATTAAACTACCCTCTCTCTTAATTCTGTGATTTACATTCCATCCCTGCTCCAAAACAAATATATGGCAAAACTCCCATTGATGTGAATGGGGTCCCTTAAAGAGGACCTTTCCCAGTGGAAACAGCTAACTATATCTTGGATAGCTCATAGAAATTCTTTTAAACTGAAGATTCTTGAGACTTAAATAATTGCACTGTAAGTGCTTCCAGCGGCGCTGCCAGATAAACACTTGAAAGCACTGCGCAAGAATGTTATTAGCTATATTTGGCTAACAAAAATATCCCGGCCTGGAAATGAATGGTTATTCCAAAGAAAGCAGGACTGAGTCCTATTCCATGAGCCCCAGTCTAGCCTGATTTTGTCTCATGGTGTTTTTTCGCTCACTGGTGAGTTTGAGTTGTAAACACTTCAGGGGGCAAATCAATTTAAGAATTAAATTCCAAATAAGGATTGAACAAAATTGGAAATATTCATGAAAATATTTCTAGTCATCTTTGGTTTGTGCAAGCCTATATTTCAGCCAAAGCAAAATCTAACAGCATCTCTTTATGATAACAATAAAGCGGTTAAAAGCATGCTGTTGTACGAATGCCACAAAGTTGAAGCTGTGTCAATATTTCCAGTTAAAATGTAGGACTTTCAAACAATTTAAATGAATTTCATTCTCATGTGGCTTATCAAATTGACATTGCTGGAAACCATTTAGTCACAAAGCAGACAACCAACAGTGCAAGTCCCCGCTTTAATGTATCCCAGCCTTGAACAGGGCAAGCCATCTCAGTGAGTGGAGGAGTAGGTTACGTTGCATGATCATGTGTTTAACCCTTGGCCTCTCTGGTCAGGATGCCAAGTAGATGCCAAGTACTGCTAAATGTGGGTGTGACTTTAAGACACTGGCACCGGTTACCTGGAAGGTTGGGGAACTAAACTCATTTTGCATAGACCATAGAAAAGCTGTCAGTTCTGCTGCTCTGGGTTGCTGACTTTTTGGTTAATTGCTGCAGACCTGATCTGGGTTTTAATAGGCAATCAAGAATCCTGTACGTTTTAGTATCCAGCTAACACCTCCTTAATATTTATTTATTTTCCTCAGTTCTGGGTGGTTGGCATGTTTGGGAAAACACATCTCAGGTGTCCCATATGCTGGGAACATCACCTAGAACATTACAATAGATAACTTCTCAAGAGAGGTTGTTGTAGTTTACTTACATATAGGGTAATGTCTAGGAATTTAGGTAATTCGAATTTCAGTTTAGACTTCATGAGAGAAAACAATATATGTGGGGGAAAAAAATAAATCTAATTATCACACTGTCTTGCTGCCTAGCCTGCCTTGTCTATTTCCTGTTATGATTTAAAACCGAACATGGTGTCACAAGTGCATGGGTTCCTGCAGCGATGTAAAATCAGAAACTAAGAATAGTGCACACAAAAACAAGCAAAAGAAAAAAAAATAATGATCATGGCAGAATACCAGACTCCTGTCCCTGAGCAGGTGGACATCAAAGGGGATGTGTTTGGCAACTGGACATTCTTTAGATTACAATGGGAAACTACCAAATTGTAAGGGTGCTGGGTAAAAAGAACAACAAAATAAGAGCAGCCAAAATATTAGCTGCAATGTATAAAGATTGCCACATTCTGCAACAGCATCTGAACAGTTCAGTAGCAGACTGAGAGGAACCACAGAAATAAAATACTTTCATAAAATCCTATGTAGCAGGTTTCGCCACCACTTGAGTTCCCCCTGATGGCAAGGGTCATTCTGCAGCAGTGCCCTGCCTCTGTTTCGCCTTGCATCAGCCTCCATGAATAGGTCCCACACAATCTCTCATTCAGCCATGTTCCTTCTCAGAGTCCGGTTTCCTTATTCACAAAGTTCCAGAAACAAATGTAAAAGCAAATCTTCCACCTAGCCTTAAAATGGGCACAGCTCCTCCTACCTGAAGTACTGCCTCAGTTGGATTTTCTTCCCTCGTTCCACACAGTCTCCCTTTGCTTCCCCAGTTTGCTTCCTGCCTCTGGAAGTCTCAGATATACTTTCAGCCACCTCCTCTCCACCATGTCTTGCTGTTTTTAATACTAGAATCAGCTGATTCCTAGGGTGCGGGGGGTGGGGGATATCTTGCAACCTGATTCATGAAAAATGGCTGACTCACGTGATTATCAAATCTTAAAACATAAACTAAATTAATTATAGCGCTATAACAGTGAGGAAAGATGATGGATTTCACATAAGAAAGTTCAGGCAGTCTACGGTAACTCTACCAAGAGCTGTAGATACGTGCAAAGCTACGGAATAAGCTCACATGCAAATACTGAGCATTGATAGAGCAGACACTGAGATAATTCAACAAGTAGCGCATGGAAAGCAATAAAACACATGGAAAAAATACAGTAACATTTGTGCAAAAGCAAATGCGCAAATACAAAGCAGTGATACAGAGAGGGGCTGTAAAGAACCTGAGAACAAAGTATAATTCAAAAATTTGACATGTGCTCAAATTCATCATTCTGCTATCATGACAGCCAGACACCATGGGAGAAGTACCTGCATCTCAAAAATATTGGAACTATCAAAACAAGATGAACACACAAGAGAGCATCATATATAAACGCAGTTGAATCAGAAATTTTCTTCACAGTGCATTAGAGCCATTCTGGAATAGAAGAAGGTATCTGGAAAGCCAGAAACAACATATACTGGCTATGCATATGTACACCAAGATATCCAAGGCCTGATGAGAAGAGCTGACACTTGTGGAAATGCAGGCCAAGCAGCAAAAAGAGACAATGAAAATTCACAGCACTGCCACCAGACCTTGGAGCAAAGCAAGAATGGACCTTTTCACCACAAACCACAAAAGCTGCCTCCCTGTTGTAGACTTGGTTTCACATTTTGGAGACCAAGATAAACAGTCACACTACCACAGTGAAGCATTTTGGTAGGCCTGATGTCCAAACGGACAATGCATTATAGCTCACTTGCAATGAGTTTCAGCAGTTTGTCCAGGAACAAGAATTTAGTCACACCCCGTCACCACCATACCACAGCCAGTTGACTGGCAAAGTTGAAGTGACAATTAAAATTTCTAAGACTCTAAGAAAGAAAGCTTCAAAAAGCAAAGAAAACGTATGGCACGTCATTCTTCAATGGAGAAACAAACATTCCCACAGAAGGCCTTCATAGCAGCCCAGTAAAATGCTTGATGTTAAGACACATACATATTACCTTGTTGACCATAGCCCCAGCATTACTACAATCAGCAATGAGAGGAAGGCGTAACTGAATAAAGGAAAAAAGACGTGCAAAGGCCAAAATCTACTATGAAGAAGATATAGATCTCCTAAGATTATAACTGGGAGACCCTGTTAAGGTCAAACTTTCCTGAGAACAAATCCTTCACTGGAAGCAAGCTACACAAAGTGAACAGATAAATACGCTCCTTCATATAGCAAGGTGGTGAATGGACATGTATTTCACCAAACTGGCAAATACACTTGTGTAGTACAAACACATGACATAAACTTTGACATGGAAGATGGTGAAATACACAGTCCTTTAAGTCTTGATCAGCTTGACAGGGAAGAAACACAGGCATACAAGGGGTTGATAGATAACAGAATACACTCTCAAAACACCACACCGCCATAAGAACCAAGTATAAGGCAGTGTCCCGTCATCACAAGGAAGACTCACATTCATAGCAACATCAAACGGCCTGCAAAGTATGACATTGTATAATATTAAGGCACAAAAGAACAACACTTCCAAATCTAGAGGAAAATACTTTAGTTCCCAAGAAAATTAAAAGTTAGTCAAAGACCAAAAAGGGTTGGCATTGTGTTAAGTTTTATATAAAATGATATAGAACAGGCAACCTTTGCCGACCCCTGTGCCGGCCCCTCCTCCTCAACCCTCAGCTGGTGCCAACGGCCCACTCATGGAAAGAAGCCACTGGAGTGGCTGCGCTCGGCAGCGTGACTGGGGACCCCTATCCCCAGGCACACCATGGAAAGAAGTTGCCTGGAGTGTCTCCTTTTGGTGGAGGTCCACCACAGAGAGGAGCCGCTCTAGGCGGCTTCTTTACATGGTATGCCTGGGGCATGGACGTGGCAGGGACCTCCGCACTGCAGCCACCCCTGAAAGAAGCCACTTGGAGTGTCTTTTGGTGGCAGGAGTGGCAATTTCTGTGGAGCCACAGAGGATGCCGAGTGCCGCTCCGAATGGTCTTGTGTGCCACTGTTGGCACATGTGCCGGGGGTTGCCTGCCCCTGATATAGACTTTCAGGTGGTGTAATAGAATGATAAATATGCAAGCAGGTTATGGTATTTGTATTTAGTTTTTCTGTTTGCAATAAATGTGACAAAAGGAATGTTATGACAGATAGTTTCCCAACACGAAATGTTATAGATTAATGGTATGTTTCTGTATATGGTAATATATAGGAACTTAGAGAACTCCATTTTCAGGAAGTGCTTAATGAGAAAGGACAGTATATATGGGGAAAACTAAAAGTAAGTCCGATATGTTGCATTCTCTTGGGTCTTTCTCCTTTTTTGGTTGAACACTGAACATGGAATACTGTTACCACTGTGGACCTGAGAGCTCCAAAAGTTTCTCCAACTATTATGCTGGAGAACATATTCTGAGTGGAAACTCAAACAAATTTAAATTTTAATTTCATAGTGAAAAATATGCTTGGACACCACAGATGCTTTAGGCCTTATCGAAGAGCCATCTGATTAAAGTGCTACTCAGAACAGTTCATAAAAGAATTCCCAGTTTGGCCTTGACAACTTTCTTAGCTGTGATTTTTGTTAGCTATCTTCTACCTCTACAAGAATGCAACTCAGCTTTCTGAAGTCCTCCTGCTTGTCAGCATTAGCTAAAATGAAAAGCTTTTGTTAACCAATTTGAGTTGTTTAAGTGCGATGAAACAGTTTTGATTAGAGAGTGTTTTATGTTACTTTCCAGAGTTTATTTTTCCTTTTAGATGTAACATGAGCCTACAGGTTAGATTTAGTGAAGTAGGTTTGTCCAGAGGCAATAGATATTTTGATGAAGTAAAACTATCTGTCTTCACATGTATTATGCTCCTTGTTTGTCTTTTTCATAATGAGAAATGCATTTTATCCACTGCGCTTCTAGCAAAATCAGTAGTCATGACTAGTCACTGACCCTTTTCAAACAACTACCTGCTGCTAATGTGAGCTTTGTAATTGCCTATGAAGAAATACAGTTGAGCTACCATTTAGGCTTTATTCTAAGGAGACTTACAATACCACACAGACATCAAGTACAGATTTGCACGTATTTGAAATGGAAGCAAAGAAAGTAGTGCTGAAAGAAACACTTTGTGAAATGTGCACATGCAGGGCAATATAATGCTGATTCTGTCTGTAACATGAAACAATTGATTGATGGGACAGAAAAAACTAAACAAGCAATTAGGAGGTTTGTATTAAGTATTTTTAATAGATAAACCACTTCCAGCCTGGTGGGTTTTGTTACCTTAAACTACATTCATTCTGGGAACTACCATTACCCCAATATAAACTGGTTTTCGGCATATCCAGTAAGCAAGTCGGGTATTAGGAAGTACCTGCAGACTTCAAGCATCTGACAAAGTGGGATTTTCTCCCATGAAAGCTCATGTGATACATAAATTTGTTAGTCTTTAGAAGTTCCACCAGACTCGTTTGTTTTACTAAACTAGACTAACATGGCTACCCCTTTGGAACCTGCAGACAAAGGTGTTTGAATCAAGATCCATCTCTAGATACAACATAGATATCTATTCTCCTGCCTGATTTCCCACTATAAAAGGTGATTCTGATTGTTCTTTACGTTAGCATTATAAAGGCCCCAGTACCCTTTCCCTGCAGAAGGTCCTTGAAGATTTTTGATTGATCTGAACTGTGGTTGAAGGGTCCAAATTGAGCCGCTGCTCTTCTACCCCACATCTGACAGGGGGGAGAGAGTGCTGATTTTTCAGCAGCAGTCATCATATTGTTCCAGAATTAATTAGTCCCCTTACGAATCAACCTCCTGTCTCCTTAGGGGGAAAAGCCTGAGGTTAGATTATACCCTTGTGTCACATCACTGTTCAGGGCCCTCGAAAAGGGAGAACTGATTTTCTTGGCATTTCAAATATATAAGCCAAGCCACTTGCTCCTACTCCTGTTTGAAAAGAAAATAACTTCAAGTCTTTTCTTTCTTATCAGAAAGGAGCAGTAAAGGGCAGAACCAAAACCGCCACAGAAGATTTTTATTCATAATTCAGCTTTAAATACAAAATCTCAGACATAGAAAAAAGCCAGGTGTTTCTCAGCCACTTTAACATTCCATGGCTGAAAAATTAAAATGAAACTGATTTTGCACCATCAGTGGGGCAATGCGTACACAAGGATGAACTGTACTTGAACAGTTTCTTCAAAACATCAGGCACAAACATGCTTTCCTGTAGCCCCAAGTACAGACTAATATCTAAGTGTTCATATTTCAACAGTGCCTTTTATTCAGCAAAAATGTTTACTGTACAAAGTTCTGTGCTCTCTCTGAACTCTGAGTTTTCTCCTATCCCTTCTCTAAAATACCTGGATATTGATGAAATGCAGCAAACTTGTCTGTAGTTACTTTGTCTTTTTTGTTAGATTTTCTGTCAACCTTCTACTGCCATCGATCTGTTGATTTAGGGCCTTTCTGCACCAGTAATTCTGTCTTTAATGTACTGAAATTGATTTTTTTTCTTCTGGAAATGTAAAAATCCACCCTGTTCCCTTGCCTTGTCTACTGGGATTGTGCAGTAACAAAAACCTTAATGCAATGAAGGTAGTTAGGATCTCTTTAGTTACTAAATCTTGCTGAATTTTGAGCATTAATATGAGCAGACACTTATGAACCAGCTATTTACACTGCACTCTATATTAATGGTCCATAGTAATACCAAGATTCTCTAACAATGCTTCCTTGTTTCTGTATGCAATATAAAGGTTTAATTGGCACCATGATTTTCCACAGTTTCCCTATACATAAAAAAGAGCTCCCTCTGCCCATATTAAAATGCCTCCTACAACTGGACAGTTATCTATTCCTTTCTCATGAAGTCAGCTATTTCTTTTTACTTATTTTTTCCCAATGAAAATGAAGCTTATATTAAGCCAGGGTACAAGGAAGACCCAATACAGAGTGATGAGAGAGTTTATTGTTGAGGCACCAGATTGAAACTCAAGAGATGCAATTCCTGCCTCTGCCACAAACTTTTTGTAGTACCAAAGGGGTAGCCGTGTTAGCAGGGGTCTGCAACCCAAAAGATAAGAAGAGCCATTTTTAAAAATTCCTTCAATAACAAAGTGTTTTGAGAGCCACAATGGGTGTAGCCTCCTGGTGGGAGGAGCAGGGAGGTGAGCCAGGATTTCTGCTGCAGGGTCCCCTTATGCAAGGGGGGGGAAGCCTGGAACTTGGCATGGGCTGCCCGTGGGGTCCCTGGTGGCTGGGGGAAGGCCAGAGCCAGGCATGGGCCTCCTGCAGGGTACCCTGGTGGTTGGGGGAGCCCAGAGCCCCAAGGGGGCAGCCAAAGAGCCGCATGTGGCTCCAGAGCCACAGGTTGCAGACCCCTGGTCTAGTAGTTCAGCAAAACGAACAAGGAGTCCTGTGGCACTTTTAAAGATTAACAAATTTAAAAACTTTCTATATAATCTTAGGACAGTTACCTAATCTCTTTGGGTTTCAAATGCTGCTCTGTGAAATGGAAATAAAATGTCCTTTCTCTCTCTCCTCCAATTAGAGGTGAGCTCTTCAGGGCAGGCGCTGTCTCTTACTACATGTTGGCAAAGTGCCTCAGATGGGGGGACTTCTAGGAGTTACCATAATAAAAATAAAGCAATCTCTGGAATCTTTTTGGAAGGCTGAGGAAGTCAAAATGAAGAGGAGAAAGTTACCCTAAGTGATTTGTTAATATTTTTGATTTGGAGTTTTTCTTTTCAAGATCTTTTCACCAAGCCAGCAGGGAATGTGAACTGGGCCAATGTACATTTAAAAGCCCTGGAATCTTCTTGATATCTACATTCTTACTGTGATCTTCTATAAGTTTCACTTATTAGAGTGCAGTCAGACCAACATCATAATCTCAGGTGATACAAGGAACATTGCACTTGCTCCTGTCACATATTCACTAGCCAGGAGCTGGCAATCTGAGTGTTGCTGGCACTTGCCCACCTCTCCTCCACAGTCTCTCTGTCTAAGGTTCTCAGACCCCAACTGGTGACTAACCTGCAGTTAGTGAAATGGTCACAGTGCTAGAACCTTCCCCCAAGATTTCTAAAACAAAGCAAATTTGTCCTGAGCTGCCTGGTCCTCAAGTCAGTGGTATCTCCAAAGATTCCAATGAGAAAGTTCAAGTTACCACCTCCATCTAATCTCCCAATTGCCACTGACTTCCCTTCCTCTCAGAACTTGCTTCCTGCTTCCTCTACACTTAACCTTTCTTCCCCTTTCTGGCCTTCTCAATTGCAGGTAACACTTTGCTCCCACTTTATCTCCTTCCACTGTTTTGGTTTTTTGGGAGGAAAGGTTTTGGGGGATGATGAACTACTCCATCTTTAGCATGTTAACTAAAATGAGCAACTACAAATATGCAAAAGTGAAGCTTTTGCCACTTAGTTTAATGAAGTAAGCTGGAAGAGTGAGACTCAAAGGTTCACTCTGGCTAAAGTTGCTGCCTATATAAGCACTCATCCTCTTACTGCTCCAGTCCTCTGTGCCCACAAACCACACCCATACATCAGCTTAGTGCTCTTTATTTATGTCATCCTTCCACCAACTACATGCATACACATTTCAGACTCAGGAGTCACACAGGTCTAGCCTTTGCTCAGAACAACTCATCTCCCTAGATGCCGCTCCCTGCCAAGCTAGCAACCCACCCCTTTCCAGGCAGCCTTCATCTTAGCAACTACATTCTAGTCAATGCCCCTTCCTGGGAGCTTTTATAGAGATTTGGGTCAGTAAGTCTCTCAGCTGCTCCTTGTTAGCCCCCTTGCCTGCAGGCTCTCCCAGGTGGCTTCATTTCCCTTGCAATTACAGATCAAATGGCAGGGCAGACTAAACTTGCATCCTGCTATACTGTCCTGCACCCAAGATGCCCCCTGTAAAGGTCACCTGCAATTGATTCCTTACATGCTTCTAGTATTCTTTATGCTTTCATTTCTTGAATGTGTGAGAATTTACTGCAGGTGAAAGGTGTCAGATGGACAATTGAGTTCATTGGTTTTCCACAGAACTAGTATGTTGCAGGCCACCGTGCAAATTGCCCTGACAAATGGCCTTGACTCTAACCAGACAAAGAACTCTCGCCAAGGTGTAAACCTCTGTATTCATTTAGGGATTGCCAGATTGCCTTCCAGCCCCCTTTATCTCACTTGTAGGCCTTTCCTGAAGCCTTTCCCATAGTGCTTCTTAGTTTGAGTGATATCTGTCAGTTAGAGTAGTGACCAGGAAGTATTTTTTATGAAAATAACATATGTTTACTATAAACAGAGGAGGTTAAAAAAATCCATATCCAACTGCATACACACTTCCTCATGTACTATTGAAAATTAAATACTAGAAAAATACTGGGAACACCCAAGCAATTATCTCTGTTTCTATAAACTCAATGGACATGATATGAGCGATTGTGGCTAGAGCTGGGTAGGTATTTTGTGTTGAAATCTTAACCCACTTAAACCAGCTACATTCAGATCAGTCAACTCAACACAAATGTTGTGGGTTAATTATCGGTATCATGAGGGAAAAGGGCTAAGCTCTCACATTAGACATTGTTTAAGTTATTCCCTCATCACAGCAATCAGTTAGCACTATATGTGCTCTGCTTGCACACAGCAGTGCTACCTGTGACAGTGCAGGCAATAGCCCAAGCTGCTTTTGCTCAGTTCAGCTCAGGAACAATGGCTCTGTCCACACTGCAGGCTCTGTTAAGTCGACTTAATGAAGTTGACTTTGGGTCGACTTAAAGTCGACCTTGTTAAGTCGACTTAGAGCGTCCACACTAAACACTCCAGTCAACTGCCTGCGTCCACCCTGGCAGGTGTTAGGTTGACGGGGGAGTGTTGTGGGGGCCTGGAGCCATGTTCCCTCTAAGTTGCGGGCCGTGCACACCCATTCACCTTGCGCAGCTCAATCCTCCACCACATCCCTTCCCTTCTCCCCAGCCCCTAATCCCCTCCATGTCCCTTCCCTTCTGCCCAGCCCCCGAACCTCCACTGCGTCCCTTTCCTTCTCCCCAACCTCCGATCCCCTGCCAGGGCTCTCCACAGCCCCCAATCCCCCGCCATGGCTTTCCCCAACCACCAAGTTCCCGCTGCAGCTCTCCTCAGCCCCCAACCCCCAGCCCCTTCTCCCCAGCTGCGGCTCCCCACCCCCTCATCCCCAGCTGTGGCACCCCAGCCCCATCTCCCCAGTCCCCATCTCCCCAGCCCCTGATCCCCAGCCCTGGCTCCTCAGCCCCATCTCCCCAGCCACTGCTCTCCCCGGCCGTGGCTCTCCCCTTCTCCCCAGCCCAAGTCCAATTAGGTCAACTTAGGCTATTCCCCATCCACACCAGCTTTAAGTTGATTTAACAAATCAACTTAGGTTGAGCTGAGCAGTCCTGGCCAGAAGGGAGAGCGATGCTCCCTTCACCCCCGGACCACTCCGGCACTTGCTGTCTTGGGGAGAGCCAGCCCCAGGACAAGCCCCCCCAGCCTGGGGAGCCGAGGCTCCAAAAGAGCCTCACCTCCCCCTGGATTTAACCAGTTGACCTAGACAGTCTAGTGTAGACTCTCTAAGTCGACTTAATAAGGTCGACTTGAAGTCGACTTAGTAAAGTCGACTTAGTGAAGTCGACCTAAATTTCTAAGTGTAGACATAGCCTAAGAGATGTTCTTTTATAGCAGACAAGCAAACTAGGGTTTCTGAGCTGGTGACATCACAGTGGCCTGTCTCTTGATATCAACCCAGCAAGCTACATGTGCTGCTCAGAAATAAACATATATACACACAACCTATGTTGCATAGTGGATGAAATCTCTTTCTGTAGTGGCCTCTTCAGTGTGGAACTTGTTCCATTCCATTTTAACCATCTCATTAATTTATCCCTCCCCACTTTTAAAAAACTCCTTAAGGGGACTATTTTTTTTTTCAAGTTGTTTTCAAAATGACCAATTTTGAATCTATATATTCCTTTCTTTTTTTAAATTGTCCTCTTCCTCCATGCTCCCGCAGCTCATTTATTGTAAATTTTTATATTTTAAGAGAGTGTATTTTATAATAATGTATTTATTCTGTTGTATGGCATGCTAAACACTATGGTGATAAGGAGCTATAAAAAGGAAATTAATTGATTATTATTTATTCATTTATTCTATCATACAACCAATAAAAAACTAAATACAGTATCCCAAAATTAAGACTCAGGGGATCTCAAAGTTGTTATAACATGTCTCCATTGAATAAAGTTGCAAAACTTTGGCTAAAAACTATGTAACTATGAAGTTTATAACCAGGAGAAAAATTGACACTAGTTGTAACTTAAGTTTAGACACATGTAAACTAGCTGGCAAAACATTTTGATTTATTTTGCACAGTGAGAATATGATCAGTACATATTTACAGCAGTGAGTAAAGATAAGTACATTCTGCAAAGTGCCACTGAAATGTATTTTCTTGACAGCAAAAGGAAGCAATGAATGCCTTAACTCATTGAAAATATTTATAATATGAAAGATAAATGGAGTTCATGTTCATCTACTCCCGCATATAGAGTGGCCAATATTTTAAAAGGTTCACCTAAAGGTTGTGGGATATTATCACTCTAGACACTAAGTTGTTGAGGGATTTTTATCACATCTTTTCATTAAACTCCACTTACATTTAGCAACAATCCCTGCAGGGACAGTTGAGCTACTGTCTCTCCAAAAATTTGTATGCAACCATTCACTGAAATCAAACATTGCATTTACTTTACCTGTATTTGTGCCCTTTCTGTGTTTACATTCTGTTAATGTGTTGCCAAATCTGGTTACTAGCAAGAATGTTTGTGTAAAGAGCTAATTTCAGGCGAATTCTGGAAAATATCAGGAAACACATTTGAACTCTTAAACTGGAATATCCTCACTGGGAAAAGTTAATGCTCATCCAGTCAGAAAATAGAAACAATACTATATGATCTATGCATCTGACAACAAGTAACCAACATATTTTTAATTTTCAATTTCAGACATAGAGGATGCTTACATCTAGAGCTAGTTGAAAAAAGAATATCCAAACTTCTTGCAGAACAAGGGCTATGTCTACACTGGCAAGTTAGTTTGAATTAAGGAGGCTTAATTTGAACTAACTAAAGCCATGGCTACACTAGGCTTTAGTTAGTTCGAATTAAAGGCTTCCTTAATTCGAACTAATAAGTTCGAATAGGGCTTCAGAAGTAAGGGGTTAATTCGAACTAACTAGTTCGAATTAACCAATGTGGCCATGTTAATTCGAACTAATTTCTTAGTTCGAATTAACCGGCCATTGAAATGAATGGGGATCGCTAATTCAAACTAATTTAGTTCAAACTAACTTTCCAGTATGGCCATGCTAGTTTGAATTAAGCTAATTCGAACTAACTAAAATTAGTTCGAATTAGTTAGTTCGAAATAACTAATTCAAACTAATTTTTGCAAGTGTAGACATAGCCAAGGAGTTTTGAAAAATTTGTATTTGGAAATGTCAAAACATTTCAGGTTGAATAGGCATAAAGTTAATCTGTCATCTAAGATGCCACAGTGCCTCATGGGAATTGTAGTTCATGTGCATTGCCCCCCATCCACTTCTGTGGTATGAATTATGTCTTCCATGATGCACCACAATCACAGGACTGCCATGATGCACTGTGAGAGTACTAAGGTATATATGGGGAGATATAGTCTTCCTAGGAAGCCCAGTCCATAGGTGCGGGATGGGGTTATAAGCAGGGTTCCTAGAAATCCATTTGCCATGGAAAAATAAAGAAGTTGCATTTTTACAGAGAATCTTCAGTGTTTACATTTTGTGAAAAAATAAAAACCTATATAGTGGAACCCCAATTATTTGATCTAATTTGAACTGAGAGTACTGGCAGGGCTCGGGCTGTCAGCCGTAGGGGTTGTGGGGCTCAGGCTGTAGCTTAAAAATTGTAAATATATCAATAAAAGTTAGGGACATTAAGGCTTGGATTTTTATGGGTTTTTTATAGGAAAATTTTGGGGAAGGCTTTATCACAGAAATCTAGTATCCCTAGATATGAGGCACCAGAAACACAGCTTGCAATTGGCACCATGGTCAGATGGACACAGTTTAAGGTAAAAATGACTCAACCCAAAAGGTTTTTATTTGATTTTTCCTGATGGAAAATCTACATTTTTAGACAAGATTGACATTTTCCCATGAAAAACTTCATTTTTTTAAAAAATATTTTCCATAAAAAAAAACCTTTTTGACAGATTTGTGACCACTTCTGCAATCAGTAACCAGCTTGTAAACAAATGATCTGTCAAGAATTATCCACATATCAGAAATGATGTGTACCTCTTGATGGTGGAGGAGCACAACATAAGCAGAGTCAGAGGCACAGGACTGCCCCACACATCACCTCTGGGACATGGGAAAAGTTGAAAGTTGCCAGCTGACTTTGTCTGGACTTTGGCTGACAGCTAAGCAAGAGCCACTCACAGGTTAGAAGCTCTGCCCCGCTGGGGGGGGGGGGGGCTGCACAAGGCTACAAGGAGCTGTTTTGCCTGCAGGTGTGATCTGAGGAGCAGTGCTATAAGAGAGCCTGGTCTGGGAAGCACAGGACAGAGACCAATGGTTCTCAACCACTGTGTCACCACACAGCAGAAAGTGTGTCACGAAGCGCCGGGAAATGGCTGGATGGAATGGGCACATGTGGGAGGGAGTGGGCAAGTGTGTCCTGTAGAGTTGCAATAGGCTGCCAAGTGTGTCGCGACTCACGAAAGGTTGCGAACCACCAGAGGTGACCTTAGGTAATCAGGGGCCTTAGGTGAAGGCCCATTGTGGGGCCCCCTATAGGCCCCATGGCCCCCCTCTGAGACCCCAGCTCCCAGCTGCCAATCCCACCCCTCCTCGGCCCCAACTCCCAACTACCAGCCCCCCCTCACCATGTGGTCCTGAACCTCGCTGCGACCAGGCCTAGTTCTCTTCCCCCATCCCCAGCTCCCTACTCTGAGGCTCTGGCTCCCTCTTCTGTGGTCCTGGCTCCACACCACTGGCCCTGCCCCCTCCTCCCCTGTGGCCCTGGCCCTGGTCCCCCCTCTGTGGCCCCAGCTCCCTGCCAACAGTCCTTGGCCCCAAGGCCAGCTCCTCCTCCTGCTGCTGACTGAGGCAGATGCAACTTTTAGGGTAGGTGAAGCAGGCAACGGGGCCTCTTACTAGTCGAGGCCCTAGGTGTGTGCCTGCTTTGCCTACCCCAAAAACCTCCTCTGAGAACCACTGCCATAGACCACCAGCTGCTTCATGTCCTGATGGAGACTGCAGAGAAGGGAAGGCACTGAGTTGTTAGGAAACAAGCAGTACTGAGCCCACTGCACCTACAGGTAGCAGAGGATTGGGTGTGCTCAGCCCTTCCACATCAACACTTCAGGAAGCAGGGCCAAATGGAAGGCAGAAATTTTGGGAGAGGAAGGGACTCGTGACTCCACATGGCCCTTCTACACATCACCTCTGCACACAGTATTAAATGCACGTCTAGTGTGAAGGGCCAGTGCAAGAGTTCTCCACACCATATGTACTCTTAGCGACCGTGCTGGAGAAACGCGAGCAAAGCAACTACATAGGGTAACTGCACATATCCAGAATGCTACAGAACTGTTCTCCATGCCGAAAGTCAATGCCAAAAGCTGCAACAAGGAATAAACCACACCAGGGTCTACTGGATCTACATTAAAGACCTGAGTGTGTCAGTTCTTAGTGCTGTTCCAGTGTAATTTACCATAGAGTCCTTCATTGTGGCCATACCAGTGCTATGCTACATTGGCTGCGTCTACACTGGTAAATTAAGTCGACTTAAGCAAGCCTAAGTCGACTTAATTTACCCTGCGTCTACACTGCAGTTTCCTTAAGACGACTTAAGCAGCTTGCTTAAGTCGACTTAAGGAAAATAAAGTCGACTTAATTAAAATTAAGTCAACTTTATTAAACCTCCTTTCAGCTAGACCTAAGGTTTAATTCAACTTTTTAAAGTCGAATTAAGCCAGTGTATATGTGGGGTAGCCCTAAGTCGACTTAGGGCTACCCCAGGACTACACCAATGCCCTTCCTGCCCGGGGGGGGGAGCACAGGGGAAGCCTGGCATGCCCCGCAAAGGGCAGGGCAGAGCCCTGTGTGACGCTGTCTGGATTTAGGGAAGCATTCATAGTATTTTCTATTCATATCTCATAAATGCTATAATCCATAGGAACTATGTCATGTTTGGTATCAATAGAAAGGTAGTAATTTGCTGGGAATGATTAGATAGTTTATGTCTAGGAATTGAATTTTTATTAGAGGTTAGGAATTTGGTGTTATATCTATACGTTAACTTGTGTGAATCTGGTGAAATGCCCTAGACAGGAGGCTGTCAACAACCATTGTCTCCTTCATGGCTCATCAGGTTTCTCCCTGTGCCATTGTAGGTGGGAGCTTCCTTAACATTAAGGACACAATGGTTGTAGAGACTCCCACCTACAATGACCCAGGGAGAAACCTGATGAGGAGGGGTTTGCTTCCCCTCTCTCCCCCCCATTTTTGTCCAAAATGTTTTAGTCCAAAAACTAAAAGGAAGGAAAAGGGGGAAATGCTTTGGGCGGCTTGGGGCTCTCACCAAAAACAGAAATATTTTCAAGGAAATGTAGATTTAGTCAGAAAGACATTTTTCTATTGAAAAAATGTTTTGATGGATATTTTTCAACCTGCTTTGTTCATGAATGTTGGGCTGCTGGAATTGATTTGTTTGTTTGTTTGTTTGTTTGTTTGTTTGTTTGTTAAAAGATCACTGACACTTTTTTTTAAAAACCATGCACGTGGATGTGTCAGTCATAAGCAAGGAAAACTAAGTCAAATTGAGCCTACCAAATGTTTCTTTAACACTAGAATTGCAGTTGTTATATCATCACATGATCCAAAAATGTACTGGAAGGTCAGTCTTAGACTGAGAAATAGAATGAGTCACTTTGAAATTCAAAACTTCAAGTAAAAAAATAGGTCAGAGGACAAAATTACCTTTTAATATGTCTTCCTTATTTCAGCACCATAGATTTTACACTCCAAGGACTGATCCTGTTACTCTTCCAGGCACTTCTCTGAGTAACTGGGGAGTGAGCAAAGTGAGACAAATTAAGCAGTGTAGCCCAAATCCACTGCCCATTGTTCTCTAGTTTCTTGGCTCCCATGTTGCTCTAAGCTGTGGAGGAGAGTATGAAAAATAACGATTCTCTCAAAAAATGAAATTCTTTCCATGGAGTAGTTCTGTGATTTATGCTTTTCAAATACAACCCAGAGTAGAATTATGCTGAACTCAGATTTCAGCAGTTTTCTTTGAGGAGTACAGGTGAAATTGGCCATACTTCTCCTCAGATGCTGTTCCAAGTCGTTTTTCACCCAAGGCAATAAATTTCAATTATTGCAAAGCCAAGCCTAAGTCTACCCTAAATGTTAGTTATAGTATCAATAACTTTTGCACATTAAAAAATATGGTAGCTTTTTGTAACCAAAAAATAAAGGGTCATGCCAAGCAGAGGAATATGCTGTGATTTCAAGGTTATTAAGTACAATGCATCTTTCAAATGAAACAAAATACATCCTTGGATTACAGTTTACCTTGATATTCCTGCAGGGGGATTCCTTCTGGCAATTTAAAAAAAAAAGAATTACAGGCCTCCCAAATCTTTGCTATTTTGGCTAACTGACAAAATATTACCTTGCCCATTTACAAACATGGCTTAGGAAAACTTTTGATAGTATTAACGTCTGGGAAAATAAGGAAGGGGTTTTATTTAATTTCTACCATCCAAAATATTTATCCTTGAAAAATGAAGATCACATTCTTCTACTTGATCACTTTCCAGGGACCAAAGCATATATAACAGACTGAACAGTTTCCAGTGATGGCATTGGACTTTAAAATGGAGATGCCGGAAGTTCAGGGAGCTTTTCCATGCATGTGCATAGTCAGTTTGTTTGACTGAATCAGAAATAACATTAAGGACTTTAGGGACAGGGTAATTCAAGAGTCCGATGATGCAATGTGCATTGTTGCTCCTCAGGACCATACTGGTGCTCGGTGGCTTGTGTATCAAGGAAACACAATGCAGGCAATAACCCACTTTTGCAAACATATGGTTCTCTAGAACTGTACTGCCAGCCAAGCAAGCAGTTCTGAAGTCCTGGCCGATTATTTCTGTTCACTTCCCTTATTAGATGAGGGATCAAGCACCGCTAGCCCAAATACTTCTGTACATTTCAAATTCAAATCCTCACAGAAGCAGCTTGCTTTACACAAATGCTGGTGCCAGTAAATCTACGCGGCAGCCCCCTTGGTAGATATCAGGTGGCCAAGGCCGGCTCAAGAGTTTTTGGCACCCTAGGCAAACTATGACTTTGGCAACCCTCACCCCCAATTCGATATAGAGAAAAAAAATAACATGTTAATACATTATTTTAAATAGAGAAAAAAAGTTCATTTCTGTCTAATTTGGTGCCCCGTAAAGCCTGGCACCCTAGGCGACCGCTTAGTTCATGTATATGGTCGGGCTGGCCCTGAGGGTGGCTAGCCCAAAGCTGCTGTCTCTGCAGCAGCAATATTTTTAACATGCTAGCTCAAGCAGAGCTAGCTAGAATCTCTCTGCTGGAACTATGAAGCATCCTCCCTGCTGCTGTGTAGGCATACCTAAAATTCAATAACAGGAATGTTCATGGGAAACAGACACAAAGGGGCAAACATGGTGAAAGTCAATTCACTTAAAATTTAGTGGATGGTTGTGGAAGGGTTCTTTGCAGTGGTGTCGCTGGTGCTGGACGCACAGGGCATATGCCCCAAGTCTCAGCACCAGTGCCCCAGGTCTGGCAGGGACCTTGGGCCCAGCTGCCACCAGTGGCCCAATGTGCCCCCTTTGGAACTTATCTACCATATGGTTTCCACTGGTCTTATCCCTGGTGGAAACTTCCCTAAAAAATACTAACACACAAGGCTATAATGAAGACTTCAAGAGTATATGACTTCTGTAGCATTGCCAATAGTTCGGGTGCTGGTTGAAGAACTTGGAAATATGTTATTTAAACATAGATAGAAAAGGGAAGATGACATTAAAATCACCACAACTTGTGGCTGATAAAATCAGACCTCACTTTTCCATAGCACCTTCTATCTGAAAAGCTGAAATCACTTTACAAGGGATAATGAACCAAGCTTTGTCCCACCTCCTAAAGCAGTGGTTCTCAAACTTTTTGCGTTGGCGATCCCTTTCACACAGCCAGCCTCCAAGTGTGGACCCTGCCAAATTAAAAATACATTTTTTTTCTAAGCAACACTATTTTAAATGCTAAATTTATAACCAAACCTTCTGCCTAAAATGAATTTATCTTTTCTCACCACTTTGAACTTCAGACTAACCCACATTTTTATGGAATTATTTTTAGACACAGAGAAATTATTTTAAAAATTGTTATTGTTTAATACTGGTGGGTGCAAAGAATTTGTATCAATACAGCTTTTCAGAGCAAACTTAGCACCCCACTGCCTCCCTTGCTTCTGCACAGCTATTGGCAGCTCTGGGTGCCTCACAACCCCCACATAATAACCTTGTGACCCCCTAAGGGGTTGCAACTCCCATCTGAGAGCCGTTGTCTTAAAGGGACACACTAACCTCATTTTATAGATTGGGAAACTGAGACACAGAGCTGTGAAGCGACTTCGCCCAAAGTCCCACAGCAGTTTCGTGGCAGAGCTAGGACTAAGACCCAGAACTCAAGACTCTCATGCTTTAACCACTGAACAATACTAGCCCCTAATATAACCCCACACCTAGCATACCATCTTTGCACAGAGATGAATGCATTTTTCATTAGGATCTTAAGGAGTACTAAACCATTCACTAGTAAAGACTATTTAGACCATAACCCTGTAGACAATTTCCCTTTGACCACTGTAACACCACATGTGCAGCATGTCAGAACGTTTTTAGCAAACTCACCATGGATACCACCAATGTTGCCTCTAAGCTGATGATGCAGCTGAGCAAGTTATGGTATTTGCTGAGCAGCAATTTGTGAGGCAGGGTGTCGCATGGGCAACAGTTTTTTGGCACCGGAAGCATCAGCATGCCTAAGTACCTCAATTCAAAAGAAATGCATAGATGTGTTTTCATTCAAACTTTAATAACAATGTTAAACTGAAATACTGAAGTTTTATTAATTTACTAAACAAATGTGAGACGATGACCCTTGCTGCCGCGCCTATCTAGCCTCTACCATCATCTACACCTCACAGTTTGTCACCTGTCTTTGTCACATTTCCAGCCTACATATACAGAGTCAAGGTCAACCTCATGATGGAAGGTTCAGAAATTTTATTAGCAAACATCCATAAAGCTCTAAATACACAAATGGTGATTTTCAAAGGCTTATACCTTAACCAAATCTGGGTGTGTTTTCATGGAGACCTTTCTGTCCCCAGAACTATCACTCTATCAGTTTTACCATGGAGGCACTAGAGTTCTTCAAGGAAAAGACATTTAACATTAGTAAAATTAGCTATTTTTCACAAAGTTCGCGCTTGGAAAGGGCTGAGCCACTTTTACTGAAACTTAAAAACTGAGCTTGAGGCAGAGAATGAGCAGCCCACGAGAATGTTAATTCTTATAAACAACTAAGAAGAGTGGGCTTCTAAAATATTAGGCAGTCAAGTGTTATTCTTCCTATAGAGAATACATGATATAGTAGTATAAGTATTCTATCATCATGAGTCTGAGGAAGCAGTTCATGAGTGACACAAGGAGTTATGCAGGTCATCCTCAACTTATGCCAACTACAATCCATCATATACTCTGCATATGATACTTACATTATATGAAAAAAGTTACTGTAGGAATGCTTCAGAGACTTAAAAAACATTTATTGCAAATATTTTTCAAACTCTCACTATAACAGCAGGTGTATTAGTTACCATGAGTTCAGTGTTTCTTGGGTCAGAGGAAGCCACAAAACCCTCTAAAAGTTGCATGAGACAGCTTGTCTATGCATATAAAAGTCAGATCCATTGTTCTGGGCCCCTCCAAGGGTAGAAGTGAGCATTGGATCCCACAGAAAGGTGGAAAGCTCTGCAAGGCTACATTTTGGATCATTAATGTGTTATGTTCTTTCCTCTGCTGCAGGACTGAACATAGCTTGAGAGGGGAAACAAGTAAATATTTTTTTCAAGTTGATTTTTATATTACAATTTAGTAGGGAAAAAGTTGGGTTGCCTGGGGCCTCATATTTGATTAAAGGAAAGGGGAATGGGAAGAAAAGGAAAGGAAACTGAGGAGGATTCCCACTGGGATGTACTTCACTGAATTACTTTTTGGCTATGTCTACACTACAAACAGATTTATGAGTGGAAAACAAACTGCTTGAGCCCCACCAGCTCTTTCCTCACAAATGAAGCACAGCCTCAAATCCACATCACCCCAACCTTGTCCACTAGGGCCCACATCAGACCAGTCTTTCCCCATGTCCTCCTCAGCCCCCATCCCCATTCCCTAATCTCCCTGCCCCCAAACTCCCACTTCAGCCCTCCTAACCCCCCAGCCCCCAGCTTCCCCCATCTTTACTCCACCCCCTTTCAGCCCCCCCAACCTACTCCACACTTCCCCAGGCCCCTCCATCCCTAGACCCCACTCCAGCCCCCAAAACTCCTCCATCGCTCCCCAGCCCCCCACCCAGTCCCCCCTCCAGCCATCCATAGTGCCCTCAACCACTACCCAGCCCCCACCAGCCCCTACCCAGTCTCTTTGTCCCCATGCCCCCTCCAGCCCTCCCCAGGCCTATAACTCCATCCATCCCTCCCCAGTCCCCACACCCAGTCCCCCCTCCAACCATCCATAGTCCCCTCCACCACTTCCCAGCCTCCTTGTCCCCATGCCCCATTCACCCCTCCCCAGGCCTCTAACTCCATCAGCCCCTCCCCAGCCCCCCATCCTGACTCCCTGCTCCAGTCATCCATAGTCCCCCCCACCAGCCCACACCCAGTCTCCTTGTCCCCATGCCCCATTCAGCCCACCCCAGGCCTCTAACTCCATCCATCCCACCCCAGCCCTCCCCCCTCCATCCTGACCCCGTGTTCCAGCCATCCATAGTCCCCTCCACTGCTACCCTGACAAACACGCCCCACCCCCAAATGCTCCTGCCGGAGTACTGGCACTTTTTTTTTTTTAGAAAAAAAGCACTGGGCCCAGGCCCCAAATCTATTTTGGGGGCAGCGACACCCCTGGTTATTTATGTATTTCTTTACTTACTTATTTTGTAATATTTGCCCAGCTACAATGAAATGAAACACAGAATTCCAGAATGTATTACCAAATTTCACACATTTACCAATTCACATGTGCAATACCTGCTTATGTATGCACAATGCCTATTTCACAGGTTCATCTTAAGTAGCTGATGTTTGAAAACATAGCCATTTACCAGTAATGGGGAAAAGAAATTAAAAAAAAGGTGAACTGTCAGTGTCTACAATGTTGCTTGCAGCTGGCCCAGAAAACACTATTGCGTTGTTACACTATCTCAGACAAGGTTATCAGTTCGAAGGATCTAGGATGAATGATATATAGGAGTGTCAAGATGCAACCAACAAGTAAGTAAGTACAGACAGAACAAAACCAAGTGCACTGTCTAAGGATCGGCTGCCAGCATGAGTGAGTACTTATATTCATGGCTGAGAAGTACCAAGGCTTCCGGGTCATATCCTCAGTTCATATAAAATGACAACTCTTCAACTGAACTAAGTGGATTTACACAAGCTGAGGACCCAACCCTTTGAGTGGGACCAAATGTCCAAGTGAAGAACACTCAGCCCCCAAAAGGTCTTGCTATGAAAGTAAGGTTACTTGTTACTAGAGTATATAGTACTAAGTAGTGGAAAGGTCATTCAACAAAGTAAAAGATGCAGTTAGAGGCAAAAAGGCATCCTTTTAAAATCAGAAATTAAATCCTATTGAGGAAAATAGAAAGGAACATAAACTGTGGCAAGTGAAGTGTGAAAATATAATTAGGGAGGCCTAAAAAGAATTTTAAGGACAGCTAGCCAAGACTTGAAAAGTAACAGTAAAAATTTGTAAGTACATCAAAAGCAGGAAGCCTGCAAAACAACCAGTGGATGATGAAGGTGCTAAGAGAGCACTCAAGGAAATAAGGCCATTGCAGAGAAACTAAATGAATTCTTTGCATCAGTCTTCACGACTAAGGATGTGACGGAGATTCCCAAACCTGAGCCATTCTTTTTAGGTGACAAATCTGAGGAATTGTCCCAGGCTGAAATGTCATTAGAGGTGGTTTTGGAACAAATTGATAAATCAAACATTGATAAGTCACCAGGACCAGATGGTATTCATCGAAGAATTTTGAAAGAACTCAAAAGTGAAATTGCAGAAATACTGTATTATGTTGTTGTGGTATGTAAACTATTATTTTAATCAGCTTCTGAACCAAATGACTGGAGAATAGCTATTGTGATGCCAATTTTTAAAAAAGATTCCAGGGACCATCCCAGCAATTACAGGCCAGTAAGCCTAACTTCAGTAACAGGCAAATTTCTTGAAACTATTATAAAGAAAAGAATTATCAGCCACATAGATGAACATGATTTGTTGTGGAAGAGTCAACACAGTTTTTGTGAAAGAAAATCATGCCTCATCAATATAGTAGAATTCTTTGAGGGGACAACAAGCACGTGGACAAGTGTGATCCAGTGGATATAATCAAGTTCCAAAGGGGTAGCCCTGTTAGTCTATTGCAGAAAAACAAACAGAGTCCTGTGGCACTTTTAAAGACTAACAGATTTATTTATCGCATGAGCTTTTGTGGGAGAAAATCCCACTTCATCAGACGCTTTGAAGATGGGAAACTTACAAAATGGGAGGAAATTAAATGCAGGGAAATGTATGACATAGGATCAGATCAGGGAGTAACAGCAAATCAAAGTAGACGTTAGGATTCAAACACTGGGGAACAGCACATAGAGGAAGGTGAGGTCAAATCACCTGTTGTAATGAGAAAAAAATCAGTAGTCCCTGTTTAACCCCAAGGCAACGGAGTCAGATTTGCATATAAATTCTAGTTCTGCAGTTTCTCTTTGAAGCTGTGATTTGTTATTCATCTGTTTCAGCACAGCTATTAGCAAGTCATCAATGGAGTGAGCAGAGAGATTGAAAGTATTTCCCTATTGGTTTTTGAGTGTTGCAATTTCCGATGTCAGATTTGTGTCCATTTATTCTTTTGCACAGAGACTGTCCTGTTTGTCCAATATACAAAGCAGAGGGGCATTTCTGGCACATTATGGCATAAATCACATTGGTGGATGAGCAGGTAAATGAGACCTTGATGGAGCAGGTGGCTTGATTTGGTACTATGATGGTGTAGTTTAGTGTAGATACAAGGGCAAAGTTGACAGCGTGGTCTGTTGCAGGGATATGTCTCTGCTTTAATGTTTCTGTTGTTTGATCTGTAGTTGCTGGTGAGTATCCGTTTAAGGTTGGGGGACTGTCTGTAAGCGAGGAATGGTCTGTCTCCCAAGGCTTGAGAGAGTGAGGGATCATCTTGTAGAATAGGCTGTAGATCTTTGATGATGTGATGAAGAGGTCTGACTTGGGGGTTGTAGATGGTGACCAATGGCATTCTGTTGTTGTTTTTTCTTGGGCTTCTCCTGTAGTAATTGACTTCTGGGTATCTGCCTGGCTCTGTCAATTTGTTTCTTCACTTCTGCGGGTGGTACTGTAGTTTTAAGAATGCTTGGTAGAGATCCTGAAGGTGTCTGTCTCTGTCTAAAGGATCAGAGCAAATGCAGTTATCCCTTAGGGCTTGACTGTAGACAATGGATCTTGTGGTGTGTCTTGGATGAAAGCTTGAGGGATGTAGGTAAGTGTAGTGATCAGTAGGTTTTCAGTATAGGGTGGTATTTATGTGCCCATCACTAATTTGCAGTGTAGTGTCCAGAAAGTGGATCTTCTGTGTGGAGTGTTCCAGGCTAAGCTTGATTGCAGACTGGCAATTGTTGAAATCTCCATGGAAATCTTCAAGGGCATCCTTACCATGGGTCCAGATGATGACAATGTTATCAATGTAGCATAAGTAAAGTAGAGGTGCTTTGGGATGAGACATGAGGTAGTGTTGTCCTAAGTCAGCCATAAAAATGTTGGCATATTGAGGGTCCATGCAGGTACCCATAGCACTGCCACTGACTTGAAGGTATAAATTATCTTCAAATCTGAAATGGTTGTGGGTTAGTTCAAAGTCACAAAGTTCAGCCACAAGTTTTGCTGTGGCATCATCTTGGATAGTTCTTCTAATGGCTTGTAATCCCTCTTTCTGTTGGATGTTGGTGTAAAGAGCCTCTACATCCATAGTGGCCAGGATGATATTTTCTGGAAGTTAACCAATTGATTGGATTTTTCTCAGGAAATCCATAGTGTCTCACAGATAGCTAGGTGTATTGATAGCATACAGTGGATATAGTGTATTTAGATTTTCAGAAAGCCTTTGAGAAGGTCCCGCACAAAAGACTCTTAAGCAAAGTAAACTGTCATGGGAGAAGGTTCTCTTCTGGATCAGTAACTAGTTTAAAGATAGGAAACAAAAGATAGGAATAAATAGGCAGTTTTCAGAATGGAGAGAGATAAATAGTGATGTCCCCTAGGGCACTGGTTTTCAAACATCTTTCCTCGAGACCCAGTTGAAAAAAAATCATTTATGCTCGCTACCCAACAATTACATCTTTCAGCAATGCATTCCAGTCTTTCGGTGGCGACAGCAGGGAGCGTCACGACCCAGTATGTGAGTCTGTGACCCAGTTCTGGATCCCCACCTGTGGTTTGAAAACCACTGCCGTGGAGGTCTATACTGGGGCCAGTACTGACCAATATATTCATAAATGATCTGGAAAAAGGGGTAAACAGGAGAGTGGCAAATTTTGCAAATGATACAAAACTATTTAAGATAGTTAAGTACAAAGCAGGTTACAAAGGGATCTCACAAAACTGGGTGACGGCAGAAAAATGGCAATTGAAATTCAATATTGATAAATGCAAAGTAGTGCATATTGTAAACATAATCCCAATTATGCATACACAATGATGGGATCTAAATTAGCTGTTACCACTCAAGAAAGAGATTTTGGAATCATTGGGGATAGTTCTCTGAAAACCTCCACTCAATGTGCAGCAACAGTCTAAAAAGCTAACAGAATGTTGGGAATCATTAGGAAAGAGATAGGTAATAAGATAGAAAATATCATATTGCCTCTGTCTAAATCCATGGTATGCCCACATCTTGAATACTGCATGCAGATCTCATCACCCCATCTCAAAAAAGATATATTGGAACTGGAAAAGATACAGAAAATGGCAACAAAATAATTAGGGATATGGAATAGCTTCCTTATGAGGACAGATTAATAAAACTGGGATTTATCAGCTTAGAAAATAAGTGACTAAGGGGGGATATGATTGTGGCCTACAAAATCATGACTGGTGTGGAGAAAATAAATAAGGAAATGTTATTTACTCCTTCTCATAACACAAGAAATAGGGGATCACCAAATGAAATTAATGGTCAGCAAGTTTAAAGCAAACAAATGAAAGTATTTTTTCATACTATGCACAGTCAACCTATGGAATTCTTTGCCGGAGGATGTTGTGAAGGCCAAAATTATAACAGGATTTAAAAAAAGAAAACTAGATCATGAAGGATAGGTCCATCAATGGCTATTAGCTAGGATGGGAAGGGATGCAAAATGATGCTCCAAAGTGTCCCTAACCTCTGTTTGCCGAAGCTGGGAATGAGCAACAGAAGATGGATCACTTGATGATTACCTGTTCTGTTCATGCCCTGTGAAGCACCTGATATTGGCCACTGTCAGAAGACAGCATATAGGGATAGATGGACCATTGGTCTGACACAGTATGGCCTTTCTTTTGTTCTTATTCACTGCATTTTGCCAAAATTGCCTGTTTATTTTTCCCACTAATATCTTAAAAGATGAGTTGGACAAGTGCAAATCTCATACCGTCAAGTAGCAGCTGCATCCCTATACACTGTTCTGTCATTTTCTGAGTACATTTGACCTAAATGGAAAAATGTGAGACACAATCACCAACCAGTCAATTGTGTGTGAAAATAAACATTTAGTTTCTGCAATGAAGAACATGCCAACTCTTTTCTTGTTTGCATTCCTACTTCAACAAAGCATGTTACCCATTCGCCCCTTTCCCACTACACTACTTTCTTGTGTTGCTGGAAACTGAACACCAGTGCTAATGATGTAAACTCATTTGTTGCCAAGGTTCTGCTTCAGGGCAAATCTGCAAGAAAAAATCTCAATATAAGGTGAATAGTTTTTATGGTATCATATCCAAAGCCAAGACCATGAACTCGTGTTGATGTTGATAAAATATTTTAATCAATCAGCAGCAGAAAAGTTTTGCTCAATATAGACTTCAGTCATTATCTTCTTTCTTCCACAGAGGCAGTATGGTACAAAACATTGTTTATTAACCTACAAATAATTTAGGGAAACTTTAAATAGCTGTGTCCTTCTGGTCTTTTTTTAGGGAGAAAGACAAAGTATTAGTGAACTGGGACCTATGGATTTTTGTAATACCATAATCTCAGTCATTCGATTATATAGTCCGAAAGGAACAACTGTGTGAGAAAAAGACCACACACCTACAAAATACATAAATAAAACCCCCATTACTACAACGCATCACCTCCAGTCACAGATCTTTCACACGGAACCAGGAACAGGACCTTCTTCCAGATTAGGATTTTTTTTGAGTAATTTTTGTTATAAAGTGCATCAAATACACCCCCTACATGTCAGACGTTTAAAATATTGGGAAAAGTACAATAGATTGCAGATGATTTGTGCTTTATTGTCATAACAGCAAAGATCTGAGGATCTCTTGATCAGGCTCCTTGTTTCTCCCTGTTTTGCTAAAATGTACGATACACATACAGAAGCACATGAGCAACGCAAAGATTTGAACAATGAACCACAAGTGCTGCCATCATTTAGTATTAAAGAAATTCTCCTTAATAATTATCTTTTCAGAAAAGAGTCAATTTCACCACCCCAGGCTTCCTGAAACACAGAGGCTCGCTGCTTCCTTCACCATTGCTCTGTGCTGGACACATCTCTCACTCTTCCAGATCCTCTGTTAAGGGTGTACGTGATGGCAGGGCTCTCTGCTAGTGTGGAAAGAGCCCGAGAGAGTTGAGTCAATTTTACGGAAAGCCTGACTCAACTGACTTTTCTCTCTTGAGAAAAAAAGATTTGGGGGCAGAAAAAAATATAGCCAAGTATTAAGCACAGAAATGTAGGGGTCCTCAAATAAATATGAGCTATAAGGTAATAATACTTCCATCACTTTTAAGCTATCTACAAGTTTTATACTGCTGCCTATCACTGCTGGATCGAAAACTGGTTAGATCAACGGGCTCAGCGGGTAGGAATCAATGGCTCGATGTCTGGTTGGCAACCGGTAACGAGTGGAGTGCCCCAGGGGTCGGTCCTGGGGCCGGTTCTATTCAACATCTTCATTAATGATCTTGATGATGGAATAGACTGCGTGCTTAGTAAGTTTGCGGATGACACCAAGTTGGGGGGAATGGTAGATACTCTGGAGGGCAGGGACAGGATCCAGAGAGACTTGGACAAATTGGAACACTGGGCCGA
Organism: Pelusios castaneus; assembly: GCA_007922175.1. Lineage (NCBI taxonomy): Eukaryota > Metazoa > Chordata > Testudines > Pelomedusidae > Pelusios > Pelusios castaneus. The sequence continues at coordinate 5,813,027 of ML685841.1, read as the reverse complement.
AAGAAACCTCATGAGGTTCAACAAAGACAAGTGCAAAGTCCTGCACTTAGGACGGAAAAATCCCATGCACTGCTACAAGCTGGGGACCAATCAGCTAAGTAGCAGCGCTGTAGAAAAGGACCTGGGAGTTATGGTGGACGGGAAGATGAATAGGAGCCAACAGTGTGCCCTTGTTGCCAAAAAGGCCAATGGCATATTAGGCTGCATCAGTAGGAGTATTGCCAGCAGATCGAGGGATGTGATAATTCCCCTCTATTCGACACTGGTCAGGCCGCATCTGGAGTACTGTGTCCAGTTTTGGGCTCCCCACTACAGAAAGGATGTGGACAAATTAGAAAGAGTCCAGCGGAGGGCAACAAAAATGATTAGGGGGCTGGGGCACATGACTTATGAGGAGAGACTGAAGGAACTAGACTTATTTAGTCTACAGAAGAGAAGACTGAGGGGAGATTTGATAGCAACCTTCAACTACTTGAAGGGTTGCTCCAAAGAGGAGGGAGCTAGGCTGTTCTCGAGGGTAACAGAGGACAGAACAAGGAGCAATGGTTTCAAATTACAGCTGGGGAGGTCAAGGTTGGATATTAGGAAAAACTTTCTCACTAGGAGGGTGGTGAAGCATTGGAATGGGCTATCTAGGGAGGTGGTAGAATCTCCATCTTTGGAGATTTTTAAGGCTCGGTTAGACAAAACTCTGGCTGGGATAATTTAGGGGGAGTGGTCCTGCTTTTTAGCAGGGGGTTGGACTAGATGACCTCGTGAGGTCCCTTCCAACCCTATTATTCTATGATTCTATGATTCTATGATCACCATAGTATCTGAGCACCTTCCACAAGCAAGCCATAACAATAATACATTCCTTACAGGACTTCTTGGAGCCACTGGCTATTCTCCCTTTTTTTTTTTAAATAAAAACTCTTTTTGAGGTTCATGTTTTGGTTTTGATTTTTTTAAAATTACATTCCTCCTCCCACCCCCTTAGGTTTTTTTGTGAGGGCTGGATTGGTAGGTCTTTCGGACAGAAGGGGCCTCAAGTTGCGAATGCCTTTTTGACACAGCCACTGAATCCAGGACACACTTCTAACAAATGATTTAGAGAAAGCTGTGTCTCCTTCCTGTTATTAAATTTCATCTTATTCCTAATACTCCAGTTTACAAGGTCATCCAGATCTTTCTGTATGATATCCCGATCCTCCTCTGTATTGGCAATACCTTCCAACTTGGTGTCATCTGCAAACTTAATTAGCACATTCCCACTTTTTATGCCAATGTCAGTAATAAAAAGGTTGAATAAGATCGGTCCCAAGACTGATCCTTGAGGAACTCCACTAGTAACTTCCTTCCAGCTAGACAGTTCACCTTTCAGTATGATCCTCTGTAGTCTCCCCTTTAACCAATTCCTTAGCCACCTTTCTATTTTCATATTAATCCCCATCTTTTCTAATTTAACTAATAATTCCCTATGTGGAAGCGTATCAAATGCCTTGCTGAAATCTAAGTAAATTAGGTCCACCACATTCCCTTTACCCAAAAAAATCTGTTATCTTCTCAAAAAAGGAGATCAGGTTGGTCTGGCACGATCTATCTTTTGTAAAGCCATGTTGTATTTTATCCCAGTTATCATTCACCTCAATATCCTTAAGTACTTTCTCTTTCAAAATTTTCTCCAAGACCTTGCATACTACCGAGGTCAAACTAACAGGCCTGTAGTTACCTGGATCACTTTTACTCCCTTTCTTGAAAATAGGAACTACATTATAATTCTCCAGTCATAAGGTACAACCCCTGTGTTCACAGATACATTAAAAATCCTTGCTAACAGGCTGGCAATTTCATGTGCCAGTTCCTTTAATATTCTTGGATGGAGATTATCTGGACCCCCCAATTTAGTTCCATTAAGCAGCTCAAGCTTGCCTTCTACCTCAGATATGGTAATTTCCACCTCCACGTCAATATTACACACACCTACAGTTTCCCCTCCCCTCCCTGTATACTAGTTCCCCTCTCTTCCCATTCAATTTCACCACATATTTTTCCTCTTCCCAATCCAGTTTAGTCCCATCCTTCTCTCCCAGTTTTTCTCCTCCAGGTCTCCCACTCTGCAAATTTGCACTCTTGTCATCATCTGTTTCCCACACCTCCCAGCTTCTTTTCTTTTTCTCCCAATCTCCAGGCTCCGTTCTCTTTCCCGCCCTTCAATGCCTTGTGCTGTCTTTCTTTGATCTACTAAATTATTACCTGTTTAAACAGATCTGGCGGGGAAATCACGACAACTCTTTGAAAGGAGAAACATAAAGGGCTGCAAGAAGTCATCAAGATTGCTGTTGAGCTGAAGTTAGCCAAAGAAGCTGCAGAAAATGTGGACCCAGCCTCAGAGGCACAGATGAATGAGACCAGGCTGAAGATAAGGAAGAACACTGGATTTAGACCTTTGAGAACTGATAGAAATCATAAGAATGATCAACTGTGATAGTAAACAGTTCAGAGCATAGAAGGAGAACTGAAGTAGTAAGCCTTGCAACCTGCCAAGAAGAGATGGGGGTAAAAGGGGATACACATACCTATCCAACTGTTAGTCTTCAGAACTTCTATCAGAAGAATTACTCTTCCAGCAGCTTGACTCCTTATATGCACATGGGACAAATGATTGACTGTTCAGTCTACAGCCCCATGCACTCTCTGTGAGAAAGTTATACATCCTGCAAGCATCATTTTAGCAAAGTTTGTTGAAAGTAAGAAGCTCAGGAGATAGGTAGGTGCTGCTCATTACTTAAGTGAGGCCTAAAATATGCTGGTCACATCTGATACAAGCCTTCCTGATTATGATGGTGTAGCAGTAGTAGTATGCTGCTATGCAAGCTTATGACTTCTGTGACATCTCAAATATGCTTCCATTTGTGCCAGATAAAAAATAGGTAGTTCAGGTAACCAGTTCTCTGTCTGTTTTTATAATTCTTCATAGAGGTGTCTGCATCCAATTTCTTATGTGCATGAGAAGATCCTGCGGGTCTTGACAATCAAGCATATTCCGAAATCTATGGATCTAATGGTTTTCTGGTATTATTAACAAAAGGAGTAATAATTCCATTGTGCTGGAGATAAGCTGCCCACAAAGAATACCATTTTCATTCTCAGCAGCAGCATTAGCCAATGTGTATTACTAATGATAATAATGTAGTCATACTACGGTTAGTTTCCCTTGTTGCTTCTGTTTGAGATTCTGGTTCCTTGTTTTTTTCCAAGTAACATTAAAGACAATTAGAACTAATTAAATGGTTAATTGCATACATCATGGCACCTATGAGGTTTTTCTCCTGCAATACAAATAGAATTGCTAAAGTTTGCTGTAGGAAACCTCAAATAAAAATTACATCAATTGACTGCATCATCCTGACATCCAATACATGGAATGCTAAGTAAGTGGTTTAACCTAGGGCAGGGGTTGGCAACCTTTGCCAACTCCCATGCTGTCCCTTCCTCCCCAACCCTAAGCTGATGCCAGTGTCTGCCTGAAAATTCAGTGGTGTCCGTGGCTGGGTGGGGGGGTGAAGCCCTTCCCAGGCATGCCATAGAAAGAAGCTACCCAGATCTCAGGGGTCCCCAGGCACACCACAGAAAAAAGCTACCCGGAGCGGCTCCTTTCGGAGGAGTCATGCTGCAGAGACGATCCACTCCAGGCAGCTTCTTTCTGCGGCACATGGGGACCTGGGCATGGAAGGAACCCCCTGTGCCCCAGCCACACCCAAAAGAAGCTGCCCAGAATGGCTTTCAGTGGCAGCAGTGGCAATTTCTGTGGTGCCACAGAGGGTGCAGTGTGCTGCTCTGAATGGGCTCGGGTGCCACTGTTGGCACACGTGCCAGGGGTTGCCTACCCCTGACCTAGGGTCTCATTTCCCCTTCTACAGCGGATGCATTGGAACATGGAAACATTAGGAGAGTCACATAGAAGATGTACGCTCAACAGACACACAGTATACAGAGACTGCAGTTCACATGAGCACTACTCACCTGTGTGCTGTCGGTGAGTGATTCACCTCTCGGTAGAAAGAGTGTGGGTGAGCTTACTAGCGGTCTGCAAAATATCCTGGAAATGTGGATGTGGTAAGGTAGGCAGGATAAGGCAAATATCTGGCTAATAGGTGTGTAGTCAGATAGGAATACAGGAGCAAATAAAGCCGGTATTAGAAATTTGACTGAGTTCCTTCCCTTTAATGACCTATGAGTAGGTCAGGCCACAGGGTCAAGAACTAAGCTAAGGCCAGCAAGTTAGCATCTAGGCCTGACGAGTGCGGCTGTGGAGCAGCCGAGTCTCTCGGAGAGATGGGTGAGAGATTGTTGTTTGAAAGGCAAACCAGGTTTCATAGTCCAAGGTACAGCCTAGTGTCAGACTGGGGGGAAGGCAATAGATGACCAGGCAAGACGGGATGGTCAAGTCAAGTCATGCCTTGAGCCTTGAGGGGACTGGATTAGATAACCTACTGAGGTCCCTTCCAGCCCTATGCTTCTATGGCAGGGTGGTCAATGTATGCATCAAGCACACCCATGGTCAGACCTGGCAGGACAGGATGTAGGCAGATCAGAAGACTAGGTTGGGTGATCAGGAGTTTGGTCCTAGGGAAGGAAGTCTGGATGGCAACGGGCCTGAGAAATTAGTTGCTCAGACAGGGGGTATGACAGCAGCAAGAAGTTTTATACTACAAGGTGTCCAAGCAGTCTCCTCAGCTGATCCCATTGAGTCAACAAGCATAGCCCCTGATAGCAGTAGCAGTAAGCTTGACTGACCTTGCAATGTGGTGGTGCCTGGGTAAGGCTTTTGCTCAGCAACCTTGCAGGCCTGGGTTAGTGATCCACAGCACATAATGCATAGAGAGTTGGTTTAAAAACCTCTCCCCTTTTATTAACAGTGTGGCATGGGCAATGTATTTTCCACCTTCACTGTCTTAAGAAAGATTTTGGTCTTAGGTAGCAGCAAATGTTGATGTCTCAGCCCAGAAAAAGCACTTAGAAGAAGCCTGAAACATTTGCAGTTAAAGCACTGGAGGGCAGATGCAAGAGTTTCTGCACCATCTGAGCAAGGAGAGGACAAGCAATAACATTCTCCACATGCAAGACATTGGAACGGTCTGTATTTCACTGTGTCCCACTGACACGGTGAATTTGTTTCTAGTTTTCATCTTGAACAACAAGACAGTCACCAGCAGGCTTTTTTTTTTTTTTTTTTTTGCAGTATCCACTGGAACCATGTAATTGCCTTCACTCAAAACAATCTTTTCATCCCTTTTGAAACAAAGAATGAAAAACATTTCACAACAAGTCAAAGCTCCTATTGGAATAGCAGCCATGCTGTTGAACACATAGTTTCAAGACTCGCTACTGAACAGGGTTTAAGTTGGGTGGCCACTTGGGTTGCGATTAATTTGAATGCCATAGCGAGTGCACCACAAATAGCTGTAAAAAAGGAATGGGAACTCTAGAATGGTTACCAAGACTAGTTACCTAAAAGATCCTTGCAAAAACTAAGTGTGCTGTCTCTGCCATTGTTTGCACTATCCACATAAACTAAACAGTCATTCAAATGCTGTTGACTATATGCATTTCTTTGCAAGCATTCACTATGTTGGCAACATTTATATATTGTGAAGGTGAACTTTTTCTTACTCAGCAGAGATCAAAAGAATAGAGTGTGCTTGAATAAACACGTTTAACAAGCCATGGCAGTGAGAGTTTACTGCTGGGAGCAAAGAATAAGAATGATACATTTTTCATCTCAAGCTAATCCACCGCCGTAACGAATGGCCTTTTAATCACCTTCAGGGACTGACGGGCAAGGGAAGCTGAGGCTGTTCAAGACAGCCTTGCACCAATGAGCTTCACTAAGGGCAATAGGAATTGACCACAAAGGGTTTTTAATACAGCTGCAGAGAGCTGTTCACCAGCCAATTAAACTCATGGTGAGTCTGATGAATGTCCGATATGCCCTCTAGGACAGCACTGCATTTGTAAGGGGATGGTCTCGTTGTTCTAAGAGGTCTTTCTGATCACTAGCAATGTTTCTAGCATGTCACTGCTTATCCTCTTCTATTTCATAGGGTTTACCATCTGTGCTTGAGCCACATTAATTATCTCTGCTCTCTTTCCAACTCCCGTTTGTGCCTTTTCCTTTTGTTTGAGTCCACATAACACTTCCTGCTTTTGGGGGGAGGGCAGGGATATATTTTCTGTCATCATTCAACATCCTTTTCTTATCCCACCTAGGCTGTATTTCCTTCAAAAATACCAACCCAGTTATTATAGCTCACGTTCACTAGAGGGTGACAAACTCACCCACGGTAGGTGACAGTTCGGTACTTTTTCACTTCCCTGGCCCTGTCCACACCACGGTAATTATTACTGTAGCAGCAACTGTGTATAGCGACACTTGACAACAGTTTTCCAACGTGATTGTATATGTCATGATTTAACATGAGTTTGGCTCTTCACCTGACCAGGAGTTGGTTTGTTTATTTGTTTTAAGTTTGTTTCGATACTAACTCCATAGTGCTGATTATCCCATTCACGGCTGGGACCATTTGAAAGTGAATAGGCACAAGTGTCACGTAAAATTATTCTCAAGGAAGATTTACATCAATGACAAAAAGTCATACTGTGTTTGACTCAAAACAAGGCCCTACTCTGATGGCACCCCTCTAACTATGCCTGTAGCTTGTCTATAACACAGAACCACCCCAGAGCATCCATGTTATAACAATTTAACTCTTTTTTTAGCCCTATTTTCCTGATTTCCCCCACCCCTCCAAACATTTTCCCTTGTTTGCCTCTGGAGCCACAAGCCAGACAAATGTTAGCCATATCACTGCCTCCATCTTCCTTGGTAGGTATATTAGAGACTTCTTCCTTCCTAACCATGTGACTCTGAATGTGCCATTTCTGGAAAAACAGCTTTTGTAATCATGATCTTTAGCTGAATCTCTGATTCTTCAAATCTAAGGCCAGATTGTGGTCAGCTGTTACTTGTTTTCACATTGCAGGGAAGGCACAGGGAACCTTCCTTTTCCTTGCATGTTCCATGTAAGCTACGCAGTCCCTGTGATGTAGGCTGTGCAGAGACTCTTACTCCCTGAGTCCTTGTGCCACAGGAGTTCATGAGTGGGAGTGGTCCTGCTTTTTAGCAGGGGTTGGACTAGATGACCTCGTGAGGTCCCTTCCATCCCTATTATTCTATGATTCTATGAAAAGGCAGGGGCACTCATTCTGCACTGTGCTGCAGAGTGACTCACCCAGCAGAGAATAAGCTGAACATGATAAAGTGGTGTACTAGCAGGCATATTCCTTGTGTACACCCAGGAGCTCTGGGAGACATTCAGACAAGTCAGTGATAAAGCAAGAAGAGGGGAGCTGAGGCACATTATCATCTAACTAATTAGGAACCAATGAGAGCTGTGTAAAATTCAGATTGTTTGTGCAGAATTGGAAAAGAAATTTTCCATTATTCTGCACGTTGCATCTCCCTCAAAACAATTTTTTTTTTGGCTCTGTCTGAGCTATTAATACTACATTGGGGCACTCTGAAAGATGTGAATTTCCACACATTTTTGTTTTAAAATATAGTGGAAGTCAATAGCATTTTCTAAACAATGGGCCCATATTTTGAGTTTGTAACAAACTAAAAAAAACCTCATTTTCAATCTCATTTTCTGATTCTGCCACTATTTTCTTACATTTAGTAAACCATTGATTTCATTAGGGTACTCACAGACTAAAGAAATATTCACTGTGCAGAAGGGTAATAAAATCAGACCCAGAGAGTTTTGCATTTCATTGAGAACAGTTTTCCCATGTCTGGAAATCAACCATTTCTATACACACTTGCATAAAACAGTTACAGGCTGTTACACCCAGTACCTAAGAAAACTCAGTTTGAAACAGAGCCTCAGATTTCATCTTCTATACACTAAAAGTAAAATATGTATCATAATGCCAGGTGATGGATTACAATATTGCAACATGGATTTAAATTGTCATGCCATGCCAATGTCCCGTCAGTCATGAAAGATTAGTCTACTATTGTAAAGATTCTTGTCCGACAAAAGTAGTTAGAAGTTTGAAAAAGTAGGCTGTCTAGTTTTATATCAATGCACTGTAGGGTAATATTAAGCAAATATGGAGAAAATTGTATAAAGGGTATAACTGTTGACATACCAGTTTAGCTACAACAAAGAGAGCTTTTTAAGATGTCAGTTCATTCACATAAGACAACATGTCTTTTACCACTTAAGCAGAAAGAAAAAACTCAAATTATAGCTTCCAAGAAAAATACAACATTAACTCATGAGGAAGAGAAATTTCACCTTCTCACCAGCTTAAACCACACACGTTTTAAGGATACTTGATATTTTTATTGATGTGTTTCATATCCTATTCCTTTCCAGACTTTTTGTTACCTTTATGAGCACAGCTACTTAGTTATCAGAGTTGGCATGATGAAGCTCGCAATTCTAACTAGCTTAAAAACAAATAGTGCATATGGCAAACTCCACAAAGGAAAATGTTAAAAGAATTCTTCAGTGAGTTTATCAACTCTGAATGTTCCTGTTGATTCAGCTGACAACCTTGGATTGCAGTATTTACCTCACCTTGCCTCCCACTCTCTTGCAAGAGAAAATCAGATTGTTAATTTGTCAGATTCATTCATTACACTGGTGGAACTTGACTTGCAAGTATCCAGGGGTGGAAAGTCCAGAAACACGCAATGATGCGAGGAACTGCACCTCTGCTCCACCAGGGGACAGAAGCCAGCCAATGCAGCCCCCAGAGCAGCTCAGAAGGGAGCCAGGGCAAACCAGCTGAGCACACCATCATTCTCTGAGAGCCCAGGCTGGAACTCAACGCTGCTTCCCTTGACAGAGTCCCACCATGTCTTCTCTCAGGCATGAATGCCTCCTCCAGGGCAACTGACTCCATGAATGCAGGGTGTTGCTGTTTGCTCCCTCTGCATCCTGCAGCTATGAATCCCTGCCTAAACTTCTACACAAAGTAAATGGATTTTATCCTAAAAAATATTAAAAAGGCAACTTGAATGAATCAAATCAAGGAAAGTATACTGAGAGCTAAAGTTGCCATTACACCCTCAACTCCCCCTGCTGAATAGCATGGAATAATACCTAATCAACCATGTTAGAGATGTGTTGCAGTGTTCAGAGCAGAGGCCTGGGGCCCAGGAAAGTCTACATTCTAATCCTGACACTGATTACCTGTGTGGCTTTGGGCAAAACACCTGAACCCAGGTCTCAGTTCACCCCTCTGAACAATGGAGATAATAGTTCATTAGAGATGAGTGAATAGTTTGTAATAAATATTAAATCCAAGGCAAAGCAACAGCTAGTGCATGGCTGCTGGCATGGGCTGGGCTGCTGCACTTGGGAGAAAGATCCAGGATTCAGGAACAGAATAATGCATGAGCCTATAAAGAGGACAGAAAGAAAAAGCATATTATCTCCGGAGCCCGTCCAAGTTTTGGTGGACCTGAGCCCAACTGAGCCTTAATCCACACATGGCAATGATTGATGTTTCATTATAAGTTGCTTAGATCTTGGGGGAAAAAATCCTCGTGTTAAATCTGAGGAGAAATTACAGACAAAAGCATGCATGGTCCCATGTGCTAATACCAGCACTGACCCCGCCCAGTGCGGGGGGAGAGCTGTGCACAGAAAGCTCCGGGTAAAATGTGATGAGCAGGTAAGTGAATGCAGGGGAAGCCAATGCTGCATTAGTGAATGAGCTGCTGCACCACATGCGCTCCCTGCCCAATAGCAGCATTTAGGCCACAGCCAGGAGCATGCACCTAAGTGCTGCATTTCCACAGTGTACATCCCAGTCAACCCATGTCGTTTTGGGTAGGTCCGTTCTCTAACCACAGCCTTTTCTAGCCTGTGCCCTTATGAGCAAACAAGCGGGCCAGCAAAGCCTTGAGACTTATTCCTGCTCTGAGCTGAGCACTGTTCAGTGCTATTCTTCCTTGTGTCTACATGTGCCCTGGGATCACACTTGATATGAGGTGCAGCAGCCAAGAGCTCCCAACTGTGTACTGCGCAAAGATTGGCGGGATTATGGCCACAGTGCATAACCCTTCTTGTAGCCTCCACTCACACTGCAGCGAGAGTGCAATGGCTTAGGTCTGGCTGTGTCCCACGTAAGGACATGCAGGAATCCAGGATGTGATTAATTCTGGATCCGTTTTTCTTTTGCTACATATGGCTACTCTCCTTTAAAATACACTGCAAAAGGGTTCCCGAAAGAGCTTTTCCCACAAGAATTGGTTTCTAATAGGGGACGGGAACCCTTTTTAACTACATCCCTGATCTGAATTCCTCCAGAATATTATTACTGTCCAGCAGCTGTGCAGTTCACCTCATAATCAGCAATTTCAGCCTCTTGGTCAAGGATTGAAAGGAAAGTGAACCAACCTCTCACCCTTAGAAGTGACCCACCAGGTCAGGACAAAAGCACGTTGACTGGAGCTGGAAGAAGGGAGATTTGAACTGCCACTTTGGGTAGTGTACCTTGCTCTGCATCCAAAGGATTTCAGTCTCCCAGCTATCATGCTAGCACTATATTTACTTTTCACAGGCACTGCATTCAGTTCAGTACATAAAAAAATGTGCATACTGAATAGTTCAACCCTCAAAACAGGGTTGCTGCCATAGTCTCATGTCTATATTTTGCACAGCTGTCTACATTCTTCTTATGCCCGCACCTACTCCACCTGTGTAAACACAACAGAACATTTTTTTTTTAATGAAACACAGGTAGATTCTTGTGGTTTGCTTTGTGCATAAGAAGGAAGAAATGCTGTATTACAACTTTGTAAGTGGAAGAGATCAGCAAAGTCCCGGCAGAGCAAGAGTTACTGTACATAAGAGGATGTACCCAACATCATTTTCTTAACTCTTCTTCAGGAACAGTATCAGTTTTGAACATAGCTGAACTATTGTAAAAAGGTATGGCTCATGTTTCCTGCAAAATTCATTTTTAGAAAACATCTTTAAATGATTTTTGGCTGGAAGTTGGAGATTTTGTACAGCAAAATGGAGCTGATATGTAACCAATGTAGTCGTCCAGGTTATTTACAAAGGGCCAGATTTGATAATCCTAACATATGTTGACTAGCACTCACCCATATTTCAATGGGATGACTCATGTAAGAAAGTGCTATTCAGCATAAGTAAAGGTTGCTGAATCTGGTCCTTAATTTTCTTTTTTCAGTTTGGTGATAAGCTAGAGAATTATTGTCCTGAAATTGGAAACAGAGTACAACATCAAAGTTCTTACATATGAGATTTTACAAGCATTATCTAAAAGATGGGATTTAAATTGTCCATAACAATGGACATAGAATCAGTGTTTCCAATATAACTTCACAAGTGCACCAAGTGTTGAAATGAATTTGAGATTTAGAAGGCTTATGTGTTATGAACAGCTCTAGCTAAGAGGAAGAGTATGTTTCTTATAGAAGCCACTGTCTCAAGAACAACAACCAAAATGTGAAAACCTCAGAATGGAATGAGACAAGGAAGGGGTGACTCCCATGCCATGATCACAGTATCTTCCTAACAGTTCACCACACCGGAGAATTCATCAACATTTCATTTGGGTCCTAACTCTTGTCTCTCAGTGGGTTCACACCACAAAACTCCATTGACTTCAGTGGTGTTACTCCTGATTCATGCCAAAGCCCAATAAAACCTTGACCATTCTTCACAAACCAGCTCTGTGTATGGTTTACTTTCCTTTTCATGCCCTTTGAACTGAGTTTGTGACCCAGGCCTGCTCTAACTCTGTAATGAAAAAGACAAGCCAACAACTCAGTGGAAGGCATATTCAGCTGGTGCTTCTCTGCTATCGCCCCACACCCCAAATCCTTCAAGTTCATCATAGCATCATACCATGACAGAAAGAGTGTGTCTACATTGTGTTATTTGCTCCCCATCAACCTCCATAAGCCATTTACAGGAAATGCATACACAGCAAGATAATCCATCTTGTTTCCTGTGTTGCTATGGCTCTGAACTTGACTTTTAAAGCAAGCATGCTGTTAATTTGACTGAATTTTAGTGCAAGCTTTAGAGCCCTAGAAACGGATGCTCTGTTTATCCATAGAACAGGTACAGCACAGGACAGAGAAGAAATTTCTCATTACCTGAACAACATTTGTTGTTATACAATTTTAAGATAGAGAAGGAGTGGTAAATTTGCTTATAGGTTCCAAAGGGGTAGCCGTGTTAGTCTACTGCAGGGAAACAGAGTCCTGTGGCACTTTTAAAAAATGAAAAGTGGCACAGGACTCTGTTTATTGCTCATAGGTGTTGTCTAGCATGGGGAAATGCACTAAGTTAGGAAATGTATTAGCAAGAACTTTTTAACTCATATAGTGTTATTTAAATGAGTTTCCCTTAACATGCACAAGGGCAATCTGTGCAGATAGGAGTCAGCAACCCCTTCACCCCATTCCCATTTCACACCCTGTAGAAAATCCTCTGCGGAGTCAGGGATTCAGGTCTGGGCCTCCTCCAGCACATTCCTTCCTGCCCAATCATGGATCCCTGATTCCATAGAGGACTGTCTGCAGAGTCTGAGATGGGGATGGAAATGTGCCAATGGTGTTGCTGGTTGTACTCCAAAGAGACCAGAGGAGGTTCATATGTAGGTTCCTCTCCATGGTACTAATACTGGGGTCATGATTAGTTTATGGTTCTCATAACGTAAGGAAAGATGTAGTGGCCTGAGCATCTTGGATTCATTACTAAAAGGTGACCTGAAAAGGTGAAACATTGGCATTGTGCCTATCTTTGCTTTTCTCTGACACACAGTGAAGGCCAAGTACTTTTGTCTTTTAAAGGAGCTGAGAAATCCAAATTGTACATGTTTCACAAAAATCTATAAATAACTGGAGAACTAGTTGAATCGTGGCATCACAGATAACAAAGAAGGTGAAAAATCTGATTAATTGACACTCTTTAGATTTTGTGTGATTTACAGACTCCTGGGAGAAAAGATGTCATTGTTAAAGCATAATGGATGGTCCCAATAAATGGTTGGGAAATCTCTCTTGGCATCTTTAAATTACCCAGGAAAGATCCCCAATAAAACCAGTGAAGACCCAACTGGACAATCTGAATATTTCCAATGTAAAAATAGCAAGCAGAAATTTAATAAAAAATCTTTCAGGCCTTCTTAATATATCAGAAAGGGTAAAGAAAAAAAAAGAGGGTTTGGGTTTATTTCTAAATTTTGCTGATGAACTTTAAAAAGACATCATCTAGATGATTGGCCAAATTTTCCAACTTTGGTTAGGATCATGGATGCTAAGAAAATCCCTAATACTTTCCAAATCTAAACCTGAGCTTGCATACCTACCTGCTCCACCCTTCTGATGAAGCAATGTATTGAAATTGACCATTTTAGTACAGAATTCTGGAATCATTGTAAATTTCAATACATTATTTGTTTACTCGAACATAGAGAACAAACCCAGCAGTGAGAGTTGAGCTGTGTGTGTGCTCACAGTAGTAAACTGCACCTGATTTGCTATTGTGTCATTGTACTGCAACCAGCGCACGTTTTATTTTTCAACTGAGTAGAGTTTGCAGCTTCAGTTTCTGATTAATTAAAAATAATTATAATTTGTCATCAGAATATGCATAATAGATTACTGTAATCTTTAAGACAGCATTCCACCCACCGCCACTGGAAGTGTGGCTGTAAGTATTTAAGTGACCAAGAAAGTCGGAGCACCTGCTGTATACAAAGGAAATGAACAAGGACTCTGGTGGCACTTTTAAAGACTAACAAATTTATTTATTGCAGGAGAAAATAAGCTCATGCGATAAATTTGTTAGTCTTTAAAAATGCCACCAGATTCCTTGTTTGTTTTGTTAAACTAGACTAACACAGCTACCCCTTTGGAACAGAGGAAATGGTATTTGCCTTTTACAAAACAATCCAGATAATTTAAATAAATGAACTTTATGTATCTTGGCACAAATGACTATGTAACTGAGATTTGTGTTCTTTATTTACCATTAGCTTTACCTAGTAAAGTGTACTTTTAAAATCAAAACACACTGATTTTATAGACCCAACTATGCCATCTAAATAAAAGTGGATAAGGGAAATGAAAGTATCCTTTGTTATTCTGTATCTGGGACATCTCAGCTCTGGTTTGTACATATCATGGGGCAGATTATCAGTTTGAAGGATCTACTGAAAGATAACTTAATTTATCCAATTTTTGCTGAGTGCATCTGCAAGAGGTGCAACTGGCAAACCATTAAAACTTGGGGTACTAGTAAAGTATTTACCTTACTATAATGTTTGTTCTGTTTAACACTCCTCATCCTCCCTAATTTCTCCAGAGGTAACAGCACTGATCTTAGTATTATGTGTGTCAATAATAACATCCAAATGCATTTGTATTTAATGTGTCAAAACGTTTTCTTATGCAAACGAAATTGTAATAATTATTTATATAGCTTCACAAATTGGCATCATATAGTTATGTAAGATAGAACATGTCAGTACAGTTTGTTCTTACCAGCATTATACATATAGATGGATATTGCAATATTTCAGTCTCTCCTGCCTCAATTACACATTTATCCACAGATGCTCAAACACACACACACACACACTGAGAAATTAAGAATGATCAGCACCTAGGAGATTGTCAAGCTTAATGAGAATGAGAGCCTGTTAAAATCACAGGCGTCACCTAGTGGGCACTGGCTGAAATATGGATCATTCACATTGCTGAACATCTGACAAGAGCTAAGCAAGAGATCTTGACACAGATGCAAACAATTCCACTTCGCACCAAACTGAAAAGAGGAAAGAGCAGTCTCACAGCTGCATTGCCGCTCACACACATTCCACAAAGACATGCTGGAAGTTTTAGCCAAACTGTGTTACATTTTTTCATATTTAATCCGTGCGGATCAGAACAAAGCAGTTTTATTCAGTGCTTGCACTAAAAGCAAGAATATTTTAGCATCAATAAAAAGTGCCATCTTCAAAAATTCAGTGTAGAGCTTTATTTTGTTAATTTCGTCTTAAAGCCCAAAGCTTGAATTAGCCCCCATGGATGGATATTATTATGGCCCAAGCCCTTCCTGTGCAGAACTCCCATTGACCATCAGGTGAGATCTCTGTAGGGAGGGCTTGCCAAATGAGACCCTAAAGAAGGCAAATGTGCCCTGAAATAAGTTCACAGAGAACCAAAACTGAAATAGCCCATAAAGAGCTTGTGCTCCCCTACTTTCAACACAGTGGGCCATTCTTTGCACTCAGTTACCCCAGCGCTATTGGAACTCTGGCGGAGTCTACGGTGTTGCACAGATACAACTCAAAGTAGAATTTGATCTCACCTGTTGTGTTCAGTATATCATCTTTTCTGTTTTCTTCTTCTGGTTTTATTTTATTTTATGTCTTTTTGCCTTTTGTCCTATACTTAGGGTGTAAGTGCTTTGGAGCTTTTTGGTCTCTCTTTTTTTCTGGGTTTGCACAATGGGGTCTTGGTCCTTGGCTGGGACTGGTTGGAACTACTGCATTATAATAGTAATGTTAACAATAATCATTTTCCTTCTGATGATATTTGATTATTGAATCCCTACAAAAGAAAAGTGAAAATATAGTAGCAAGTGGGCAAAATCTCTGCCATACATGGGAATTTCATTTTCAAGGGCTGTTTAACCATTGCGTCTGTTTTCTGTTTACCTCAAATTTTCAATCCTAGCTGGGTGAAGGCTGGTCTGTACTATTTCTGATTTTTTAACTATGACTGAATCTCATTCAACAAGCTCTGACTCAATTTCATTCAACTCTCTGTTTCCTCCTCTAATTTGTTTCTCATCTCCATGTCTCCGGTGATTAATCTTCCTCCAAGCTATTCTCAGGCTATCAAAGTGTGCACAGGGACACATGACCTAAACCTCAATCTCTCACAGACTGCCAGCGGAGATTTTTTTTCTGTTTCTTGTCAGGCGAACATGTCGGGTATCCATTATGGTGAGGCACAGTACGCTCACATCTTGAGAGATGGTCTCTGCCCTACAGAGCTTACAGTTTAAGGCTGCAATTGAGCAAACCATTTAAGCACATGCTTAGATCCAGCCTTATTCAGCAAAGCACTTAAGCACATGCTTATGACCCATTAAAGTAAATGGGATGTCAGTATGAGCTTCAAGTTAAATACATGCTTGCATGCTTTGCTGAATAGGAATGGTTTGCTGTACCAGGGCCTAAATAGACAAATCAGATGAAGGGTGGGGGAAAAGAAATAATATAATCCCACCTTTACAGATGGAAACAGAGACTCAAAATTATTAAGGGCCTGCCCCAAAACCCACTAAAGCCAATGGAAAGCCCAGAGTCACACTGGAAGTCTTTGGTAGAGTCAGGAATAGGACACTGATCTTCTGAGCGCTTGTCAACCACAAGATCATCCTTCCTCTCAGAGGGTGCATCTACACTTGTAAATTAAGTCGACTTGAGCTTGCTTAAGTCGACTTAATTTACTCTGCATCTACACTACACTTTCCTTAAGTCGACTTAAGCAAGCTGTTTAAGTCGACTTAAGGAAAATTAAGTCGACTTTATTAAACCTCGTTTAAAGTCGACTTTAGATTTAAGTCGACTTTCTAAAGTCGACTTAAGCCCATGTAGACATGGAGTAGCCCTAAATCGACTTTAAGTCGACTTAGGGCTCTCCAGGACTCCCCCACTGCCCTGCCTGCCAGGGGGATAGCACAGGGAGAGCCTGGCATGCCCCCCAAAGGGCAGGGCAGAGCCCTGCCCACCCTGCCCCTATGCCCTGCCAGGGTCCCTGTCCCCCTTTGCCCCATTGTACCCAGGTACAATGGGGCAAAGGCTGAGCCCCCTGGCACTTGGCCAGGGGTGCCCCCCCCCGCCACCATGGACCTGTCCAAGGTCCCCCTAACCCCTACAAGTAGACCTAGGCATCCAGTGTGGATGCTGTAGGTCAACTTTGTAGGGTCCCCGCTAAGTCATCTTAAAATTTAGGTGTGGACATGCTAAGTCGACCTAAATTTACAAGTGTAGACAAAGCCAGAGGAACTAGAGTCTTACAGGGAGTTTATGGATGACTATTTTAGACAGCATTCCTTCTGAATTACATCAAAATCATGAGAATGGCTAAGTCAATCATTCCTGGGTACTAAACATGCACTGTGTTCCTTATAATTGGCTCAGTCCAGTTCTCATTGAAGTAAATGGCTAGGAGCCCATTGACATCAATGTGAGCAGGATTGGGCTCAATAAAGCTAGCAAATTGAGTGTCTTAAAATATAGATTCTTGGCAAATGGCATTAAATATCATTTCAGGAGTCAATTTTCCTCTTTCCAAGACTAAGAAGAACTTCAGCATGTCTTCAAATCATTGGGTCCTGTTTGTCCCAGGCTTCATAGGTCACTGACATGTGCTATTTGTTGACAGTGTAAATATTCCACAGCATCCATTGTCTACAAACTTATATGATTTTAAAATATACTTTTACCTCAAAATCCAATCCTACTTCCACTCAAATCAGTCCGTTCAAAATCTCATTGACTTGAATGGTTGCACCAACAGACCCAAGTTACCACTACTCAGTTGGCTATCCTGACTAGAATGATACTATTCTATCTCAATTCAATTATAAGGGATTGACTATTCAGTATCAGTTATTTTAGCCGATAAATAGCAAATGAATATAGAGAAGGCAATAATGCTGTGACTGAATCATTAGAAAGATTAGAAATAATGAAGCTATGCCTCCTTTTGAAAAATAGTTTATTTCAGTGTTCAATTTATGCAAAAAAGAATGAATTAATTTGCAATACACTAATTATTAATCTTCTAGATCACTGAATAATGTATTTCCAATGTTGCTTAATTAGGACACATTAACCATTTCGATAGTGCTTTTCGAAGAAGTGACATAGGATGATAATAGCATCATAGCTCTTTACTTAAATGGTAAACTTGAATCCTAAAATCCCAAGAGCTACATCTTCAGTTCTTATTGTTAATTCATCATAGCTCTCTTGTGAACTATTGTGAACTATTGTTCTACCTGTAGACACAGCAAATTCCACCGAGACATGGCACTGATTAAATGACACAGATTACGTTACACCATTACAGATTAAATGACAGATTACAGATTAAATGGCACAGATTCCATTACATGACACAGATTACATATCTGCTGTATGATTAAAGGCTAGATTCTGACCTCAGAGGCATAGTAATTATGCCTAAATAGGACTGCATCCATATAGAGTCTGAGATCATCAGCTATCTTGAGTGCCACATTGCAAGATTTATACTGTAAACTCTCTGGGGCAGGGGCTATCCTTTTGTTCTGTGTTTGTAGAGTGCATAGCACCATGGGGCCATTGTCCGTGACTTGGGCTCCTACGTGCTACGCTGATAGTTTTAACATACCAACAACCTTTGGCTTCAAAAACCCATGCCTCTACTTGATGAATTTAAAGAGCAGCTTTTTTGGCTTTGCCAGCAAAGGAAATTTGCTGTCTGTTCAGCTACACAGGGAATGTCCGATTCCTCTGAGTCCGGCTCCACCGAGCAACACAGCAGGATCAATTGAGCGGCTAGGGGAGATCCGCTCAATTGATCCCGGAGGTATGCTCTGTTCGATGCAGTAACTCCAGCCCCCAGAAAAGAGTAATGTTGCGTCAACTGGAGGGCATTTCCCACTGGCACAGCACAGTGAAGACACTGCAGTAAGGAAGCGTAAGTAAGTCGAAGGGAGGTACGCATTCTACAGCGAGCAGCTTGCGTATCTCCTGTCAACCCAGAACGGCAGTGTAGACCAGGTCGCCAAACTGATTGCCACTCTACTAGTAGACGAAGATGACCATAGCATAATCGATACAAACATTTGCAGTAGCCTGGAAGAAGGAGGTTGTGTTGTTTGTGATGCACATTGCTGCCAGCCACACACACCTGAAATTAAAATCTTACCCTCCTGTTGTGATTACTATGAACAAAAAGTTATATGGTCTCACTTAGTCATTATGGGCTGTTACAGGAGAGACTTGTGTGATTAACCCTGAACCATAACAGTATTACCAAATGGGAAAAATTAACAATAATGCAGGGAGGGTGTTACAAAGTGAGTTGACCATTTAAGGAGCTTTAAGGCTCAGGCACACCTCTGCTAGATGTAGTTTGCCTCCCCAGGTGAAGGGAAATAAGGTCAGCCATGAGTCAAGGGTCATGTGACTAAACCAGGCCTGCTGGAAAATAAGAGCAGCCTGTGGCTCAATAAAGGAGGGCGGGGATGAGAATATGAGTGCTATCAAGAGTGGATGAACTTCAGGGAGACTAGATCTAGTGTTCCATTAAGAGCAGGATGGTCAAGAGTAGGAGGATAAGAAGGTCAGGAAAGAGAGTGGAAGGATCAGGGGAAAGACTAGGCTGTCAATGTATAGGAAGTGCCTTGGAAGGAGTAGGTGGGGCAATACTGGATTATAAATAGACAGCTCAGTTGGTTAGGGTTTCCAGCGTGGATGTGGTTTCCCCCAGTTCCCACTTTGCGTACATGTGCAGCAATTCCTTCAGGCAAGGGATGGAAGGCACAAATTAGCACCCAGGAGGTGAGTTAAAGACAAGGTGAAAGAGAATAGACCTTCAGAAGCAAGGTTCTGCCCACTGGAAAAATCTGAGGCAGAAGATGTGGTTGTAGGTTTACTTTGGATTTGGAGTTACGTTCCCAGGAGGAGTGCACCTCTGGACTACACTAGGGTGCTAAGTTACTGCATGGACCAGACTGTGCTGGGAGCTGGTGAATGATTGATACTAAATGGAAACTGAGGCAGGGGCAGGGACTGAGGCTGGGTTTGGAGAGATCCTGCTAGAGTGAGATTGTGTTTTGTGAATGCATGGGGGAGTAGAGAAAGATCCCGTCACTGTGCTGGTATATTTACAGTCCCTGCACTCCCTTCATGCACTGTCTGATACTCAAGACACCCCAAAGTGCACAGCAAGGAGATAGCTGTAGACATGCTACTCCCAGCCTATCGTTGACCAGCCCAGTTGGCCAGATGCAGAGAAGAAGTCTACCTTGAATGGCTATACAGCAAGCTCATTTCCCTGCATGCAGGACAGTAGCCTAAATTTTTAGCCCATGTAAAGTTGTAAAGATATCCTTCCATACTTGAACCATGGGGGAGCTGTCACACTTAATTAGCACAGAGAGGGATGAATAGGAGAGGTGCTGAGTACCTGCAAATAACAGTTGGAGTCACAAGTGTTCTGAGAATCTGACACCCAGAGAGTTATGAACTGCCTGACTCATGTTCATTGGTGTTAACTTTAGTACCAAATGATTATAGCTTATCTGTCAACACTATTACCAATTTCACTGCTGATCACCTTAATAGACCCACCATATGCTACACTTAGCCAGATTGGGTGGATTTATTGGAAAAGTTGCAAGATTCTAAAAATAAATAATAGAATAAGGACCTCTATGAGGGGGGGGGGGGAAAGAAAAGGATCTGATGGCTCCTCTCTAGAACATAGAGGGAGACATTCTTTGCTACTCCGTCAGAGGCAGTCAGTTCACATTCAAAGCATGAGAGATGATCCTTCACATAAATTCTCAGTCTAACTTGTTTATTTATACATGTGATTTACATTCATGTAAAGGTCTAACCCTATTCATTTATTAACTTGAGTCATTTCCTGCAGCAGTGAACTCCACAGGATGATGACATTAAATGAGAAGTGTGTAGCGTGTTTAGTGCACAGGATGATAGTAAAGTTCTTGATTCTAGTCCCATCTTGGCCACTACCTTACTGTGTGACCATGGTCAAGTAATTTATCCATGCCGTGCTGCAGTTCACCCCTTTCTGGAGTTGGATTCTGTATAGTTATACAGTGACAGAATGCACGGTTCTCACCTGAACTCCCAACAGGCAAAGAGGTAATTCCCTGTTAGATCTACCACAAGTGTAAACAGTGAAGTAACAAAGCAAAACAGGACATCAAAAGCCCAGCCAAACATTCAGAGGGCAGCTAGAAAACTACAGAGGAGCAGCTCTGTGGGAATCAGAAGAGAATAAAGATTGGTGTGAGGATGGGTTGTTTGTTTTGGTGGGGGGGAAGAAGGGAGGAGGGGTGGCAGTTATTTTGTAGTCTGAGTTGTGCCTTTTCTGTTTGTGTAAAATCCTTTCATTGTAACCTATGCGCTGTTCCAAATCTCAAGACTAAACTGTAGAGCACAAAATGTGCTCAGTGAGAGTCTTTATCTGTGACTGGGCCAGATGGTCCACTCCACCAGCTTCCAAGTAGTTCTTGTGCCTAACTCACAGGGCTACTGGGATACTTAATATGTGTAAACAATGGAGGTTGCTGCCTAAATTCTAAGCAATAATATAGGCGCCATGCAAAGCAAGACAGCTTTAATGATGACCTATATTGTACTTACTCTTATTATTGTAGTCATTTACTTTATTCACATCATCATGCTCCCTGGGCATCTTATAAGGCCTTTGCTGAGACAGTCAAGGTCTCAGAAAAAAAGACCAAACACCATGCTCCCCTGCTGTTTGCAGAGTTTCCATTTGGCTAGGAAACCGAAGGTATCATAAAAACACTTGGGCCATAAAAGTCATTCAAGGTTAGCTCATTCCTTGGGTCCTTCCAAATGACAGCTGATAATAACAGTGCTACTTGGGGGCGGATGTTTGGTATGTATAATGTGGATCATTTCTGAGTGGGGATTTACATAGGACTTCCTACACACGCCCTTTTATCATTTAAAATCTTTTATCATTTAAAATCTCAGATCAGACAGTGATGACACAACCAAAAATGAAATGACCCTGGGTTCCACTACAACAGGATACAGTTTCCCATAAACCTGTTTTTCCATCAGTTTAATGATACAGTATCAACTTTTTTTAAAAAATGTTAAATCACTTTAATGAAAATATTTGTAAGCAACTTTTTTCCCAAAGGCATCATCATAACCTTCCAAGCTTAATTTATTTCCTAATGAAATAACGTAATAAATAGAAAGGCAAAATAAGCTGGACGTAAAGCATTGTATAGGACTCTGGGAGGCAGACATCTGAATGTACTTAGTGCAAAGGAAACTTTTTTTGAAACTTTCATTTCTTGCTTCTTTTATCCTTAAGCTCAGCAATAAACTAGCACTCCATGGTTAAAAAGTCAGGAGAACAGATGTATAGCAACAGTACTTCGGAATCTATATTTCAGATGAAGCATGTAAATTATCAGGAAGCCCTTCCCAAGAAGTCTTGAGAGCATCTATCAGGCTTTTGTTGCAGTGATCCTGTGACAGATATTTCTATTCCAGTCACCTGATGACGCTGAAGTAAACACTTGTAAAAGTTCATTTAGGGTTCACTGATCAACATACTTTTTTAATGCAGAACACTGAAGATCTTTAGGTGAACTATTCACATTTTGCACCATCTTTCAGTCAACTTGGGCTGGCTAGCATACCAGCTTTTGCTCGGGGTCTGCTTTGTCCCCTTTTTAACTCTGCACACACCTTGATGTCCAAACTGCGTAACCAAACATCATGGAGTAAATGTTGACAATCCTGCTGGTAATGCCATAGGCTAAAGTGTCTTTCCGTGACGCTTTTAGCCATGACTTGTCTTTCACTCTCTTGAATGTGCATCTCATTTGAAGAGGTGGTATGTCTACTGATTAGTTAGAGTATGATCATTAATGCAGAGTTTTTACTACACTTGATTAAAGTTATGTTACCACAGCAATAGAAAATATGGCGTGGTGGTTAGAAAAGAGAGTCAGAGTTTCTGTGTTCAATTTCTGCTTTTGCCTCTAGTTTACAGTCTGACCATGGACAAATCACTTAGGCCCATATTATGAACCTCCTACTTCTAAAGTTGAGCAGTTACCTGCATGAGTCACTCCATTAAAGTCAATTATAATCATCATATAACATTGAAACCCATCACAAAACCCAACAAAACTAGTGAGCTCTCCCGTCTATCACAATTTGTTCTTATCCACTTGAATTCCAGGCATTATTCATGCAAGTAACTACTCAGGCCATGTACACACTACAGACTTGTCCTGCAATAAAAGTTATTGCGGGACAAGCAAATGTTATAATTATAACACTTTACCTTGTCCACACAGCACTCCTTCTAGCGAAAAAATTTTCGCTAGAAGGAGCAGTGCATGGTGGGCACCTATCCCACCATATGCTGCCACTGCCAGCCTTTTGGCTGGTAGTGGTGCTGTTTCCAGATTGAGCCCCAGTCTGGCCCCTGGAGCTCAGCTGGACTGGGGCTCCCTTGTGGCAGCTTGGGCTCAGCTTTCGCTGGTCAGCTGAGCCCCACTGAGCCCGTTCCATCAGTGCTGAGAAAACTCTCCCTATGATTTATGACACAGAAGGAGCTGAGGTGTTCAATGTATAGGGATGAAAACCCTCTGAACTGGGTCTCCACATGTTGCCCTCCACTCTGTTCTGAAGCTGTATTGAGTCACATAGGTAAGCTTGGAAGGATTGTAATCCGTAAATTTTGGTAAATTATGATTTCACTGCAGTGATGTACTGAGTTGGGGGAGCCAGACCCCCAAGCACCGGACTGCAGGTAGGTGCTGGGCTGGCCCTTCACAATGTGCAGAAGGAAAGCAGGAAGGTCTGAGAGGCGTGTTATGAAGGGCCAGCCCTGCAACCCGCCCAAGGTGGTGGCGGGGGGATTCCACACCCCCATCAGAGCCAGTGCAGGGCTGTAGCAGCAGCAGGTAAGTGCTTGGGGTAGGGGTGCACTGCACCAGGCCAGCCTGGGCTGGTCCTTCACAAAGGTTGGGGGATGCAGGAGATGCTGAGGTGCACTCCTCAGCATCCCCCATGTGCCATGACATCCCCTCCCCTCCTCAGGCAGCAGAGGATGAAGCTGCCGTGTCCCAGTTCCGGCTGGGCTGGAGCAGCTGAGGTTAAGTGCCGAGGGGGCCAGGCCAGCCCTTCTGAGTGGTGGGGGATGCAGGAGGTGCTGAGGGGTGTGCCTCAGCACTCCCCAGACCCCCCTGTGTGGTGAAGGGCCAACCCAGTCATCTCCTCCCCTCCAGGTGGTGGAAGTGAGGATGTCCAGGTTGCAGGGTAGCTACAGCCTCACGCCCCACTCCCCCTGCAAGTACAGACCTCGCCTCCCCAGGGCAGCTGGGAGATGGGTCCAGGATGCCCCTGCCCTGTGCGGTGGGCACAAATGTGGTTTTGGGCCCTGGGCACTGGCCACCCTCAGTACGCTACTGTTTCACCATACTCACACGAACCAATGAAAAAATATGTCCATTGATGATAATGGAGGTTTACAAGCAGCACAGTAAGAAAATTATTGCTTGAGAATTTAGTATTTGATTTAAGGATATTTACTTAGTATATTTTGACATGTGATATTGTGTTTTAATAGTTATAAAGCTTTAACTTTTTGAAGCTATATCTATTGTCATTAAATAATTATATTGTCTAAGCCCTTCCCCATAATTTCCCACCATGTGAACATTTACACTGATAAAAATACATTTTAAAGGTTGATGTCTGCCAAGCCATCACATAAGCCATCTCTTTGCTGGCCCAGCATGAGATTCACACAGTCTAACCTAGATTTTGAAAGACCAGCAAGACCTCAACAGATGCTGCTGGAACTACATTACTTTCCAAGATTCAGTCCTCCCTCTTGGAGTATCCTGCTTTTCAAAAAGAAACGAGAACTGTCTACAGGGTTCCACTGTCCCATTGTCTTATCTGGGATTAGCAGGAGTGCCATACTGAATTTTCTGTGTTACCCACCTTCATCACTCTGGTTTCCTTTATATTGGCTGAAGGGAAGAGAAACCATCACCAATATCTATTTCCCTTTTTCTTGGGATCAGATGGCGCATATTCATTCCTGTATCTATTCAGTCCTTAGCATCAGTGCTGAGAAAACCAGCTGCCAAGCAGTATTTACACCATCAACATGTTTCACATAGAATAACAAAAAGTAGAGGAGCAAATTAACCAGATGATTTGTAGTGTCAATCTGTTCTAAAAATGACTTATGAAGATCTTTGCAGCTTTGGCTCAAGTCTTTTCATTTTCATTTGCTTACACAGTAAAGCAATAACCTGGGATAAACTGAATAAGAGAAATCTAATCATTTCCAGCATTCCTTTTGGTCCAAACTTCATTCCAACTATTTAGTTCATATTAGCTCAGTATTTAACAACGTTTAAGGGTGCTACTGATGCAAAATAAAAGTTTTCCAATGTTCCCGTTGCTAGAATCCACTGCTCCACATACACCTAATGCTGTGCATAACAGTATTCTGACCTGTCAATATATTTACTTCATATAAGTATAAATTTCCTGAAAATAAATAAGTAGGACAAATACTAGACAACTGAGAGATTTAATGATATTTCTTGCATAATAAAGAATCAACCCCAAAAAACCAGGACTGAATTAAAAATTATTCTTGAGTTTTAAGATATAGGCTAAATTTTCAAAGCCCCAAGTAAATGTCACACACAGCAATTTTTCAGACAAATCCCTCCATTTGTGCATGTGAAATGGATGAGATCACTGCATGTGCCGTTGCCTAATTTGTGCATGTGTAACCTTCGGATGGGCTAAAATTCATTTAGTTGCCCTTCTCCAGTGCCTCACAGAAACCAATCCCAATCCCTATGGAGAAAGCAGCTGGAGACCCAGGATCCAGTCTGTACGGGACTCACAGCAAAGCTTGCTCAGAGCTACCACCCCACATTAAAATACTACTAAAAACAAACATAACAATGAACTTTATTAACTACTAACTAAATGAACCTTATCCTAAGAAAACAAATACAATTTACCAAGAACAATCCCTACAGAAACCCCCGCATGAAAGATACCCAAGAGTCCCAAAGTCCAGGTGGAGTTCACCCAACTCTCAGCTACAGTCTCTGTTCCAGTGTAGAGACTTGAGTGGCAAGAAATAGCTCTCCTCTTCTTCCTTTGCTGGAATCCTCTGTAGCATTCCATGCAGGCTTTTTCTTCTCCTTTGCAACCAGCCCTCAGTCCCATATGCATGTCTGCAAGGTCTGTTGCAAATGACTCCATTACAGGGAGAAAACATCTTGTTCACTCCTGGCTCAGTTTCTCTCCAGAAAACTGAGCACATGGTTTCCTTTCAAGGCAGCTCTAACCTGCCATCCACATAGGCTGCTGCTCCCATGTCATCTGACTGACCACACCACATCACACCAGCAGGGTACACTGTGGAGCATGCTCAAAATGCTACCACTCCCTGCTTCTGGAAGTTTCTAGTTGTGGGTAGCTAATCTGCCCAGCAACAGTAACTCACCCTCAGCAGGTCTCTCAGAGATAGCCTTTTCAGGCATATGGGTTACACATGCAAGTGCAGGGGTTGCAACATATGCATTTTGAATGACTCACTTATTCTGCCCAGCATTTGAAAATCTAGTTTTTAGGACTGAACTATTATCTCAGATCCAGTATCTAAAAGTGGAATGCATTAGAAAGGTTTGCATCAGCTTTTCACAAAACCATTGTGTCATCGTTGTATGGCTCCCTTGCAACAAGTGGACTAGTTAAGGCATGCATCTTTGCTTGATAACAATGAAAAGAGAGCTCACTGTGATCAAGTAGAAAGTTAAAGCCCAGTTATTCATATACTCCATTCTGCAACTAGCATGGTATAAGCAAACTGGTGACTCCAATATATTCCATAAATCTGCTGGTAGGAGCAGCACACAGGAGTCTCTGTGGATGAATAATCACTTGGGAGAAGTGCCTACCCTGTTTTGAGTCAAATACAGTATGATCTTTACCCTTTGCTGTAAATTGACTCTGAGCACATCTTTATGTGTCAGTTTTGCCTACCCACTTTCAGATGTTACCAGCTTCCACTGCTATGGAGCTGTTTCTCAATACATGTGATTTTCATTTTACACAACTTTCAGCTAATTCACAAATCCAAATGCAAAATCCAGCACTCGGGAACATCACATGGATTTATGATACTCTCCAGTGGGACTTTGTGTTCATAAACTAATGAATGGATTATACTCATCCATATGTAGCTGTTCTCCATCTGTGAGATATATTATTATTATTAATTTAGTAGCCTCCTCCTCCTGCCCACTACCACCATATAAACTTGCTAGGTTAGGTGCTTTACAGAGAGACAGATCCTGATTTAGGATGTTTTCAGTTGCAGGCTTAACTTTAAGAACATGAATAGTTCCAGTGAAGTTAATTTTACCACTGCTATGTGTAAAAGTAAGCATATGTGTAAGTGGTTGCAAGATAGGGGCCTAAGGGCTTGCCAGGCCAGTAGGATAAAATACACCAAAAAAGTGAGAGGCTTGGAAGAATATATAGCATCTACTGCATGGTATCTCAGTTGAGACATATACACAGTGCTTAGGAAGGGGAAACAGGACTGTTTTTTATCTACAGTGATTTGGAGCATGAGCCACAGTACAATAAACAGGAACCAGGTGGCGGGGGCAGCCAGACATCTTCCCCTTTATCACGGCCAGGCTGAAGCTTATCAGAGATTCCCCATCCTCTATCTGTTGTTCCCCCTACTCCTTCCACAAACCTGTATACCTGTCCTCAAAACATCCCCTAATGCCAAGTGGAGGCTGGGGCATGACAGCAAACCATACACAAGCTGAACAGAGATATAACAGAGAACCTGCTTATTAGCACATATTTATTCTTTCCTATTCCTCTTTCCTTTCTGTAAACTCTACCATTGCTCAATATTTATCATAAACTTCAAAGGACCATGTGCTAGAGGCAGTCTCCTAATTGTATATCCTTTCCTTATGGATGCAGACTTTACCACAATTGCACACACCTTAGTTACCTCGCCGTGAAATACCGCAATATGCTCTCCGTGTGGTTGCTGTCAAGTGACGATCATAAAGAATCCCCAAAAGAGGGTCACTTTCATCTACCACTTAAAAAGGAACTTTATTAGAGCAAAGAAAAGAATGGTATCTCTAAAATCACTTTGCCCCTCAGCTTCACCATAGAGCTTTTGCCTAGAAGCTTCCCCATCCCTCACGGTAATGAGCAACTCACACGTCTCTGCAGCACAGCCACAAATTATTCATAAAATAGGCCTAGTGCAGAATGCAGCTGCCTGATTGGTAAGCAGTCCCAGATGTAGGGAGCACTGTTATGAATCCATAGTCTGTGGCGGCTGCCAGTTGATTCCTGGATATAGTTTAAGATGTTGGTTTGGACCTAAAAGTTTTGGTCCCTTCTCTCTTGATGTCCTATTGTGACATTTGAGATTGCCCAAGACAGTCAAAGCTAAAAGCCCTCCTTCTCATATAAATTGATTTGCCTCCCAACTGACACCTGCCTGTGTAGGTAAATAGTGATTGTTTCTGGTCCACATCTGGCAGAGTACAGTGGGGGATAGAGAGGACCTTTCACATAGCAGCTCTCAGCTAGATGGTTAGGAGGATTCACTGTAGACATAAGCCCTCTAGCCCTGAGAATCTTGTACCCCTCTGAAGAAGGTAGGTG
This sequence comes from Pelusios castaneus, assembly GCA_007922175.1. Classification (NCBI taxonomy): domain Eukaryota; kingdom Metazoa; phylum Chordata; order Testudines; family Pelomedusidae; genus Pelusios; species Pelusios castaneus. The sequence continues at coordinate 5,784,413 of ML685841.1, read as the reverse complement.
ATTTGGAAACCCAGAGATGTGCCTTGCCTCTATCAGATCCATACTTCACCAGGTTCTGGTACTAACTGACCAGATTGTGAATATATATTTATGAGCCTGACTTAATGAGGGCTCTGTCGTCACACAAATTTACTTCCGTGTGAGTTTCAGTTTTAATGAGCTTTTAAAATGATTAGAGAGGGCTTCCTTAGTGTTTTAAACTACCAATATAGAGAAATAATTCGTGCTTTTCTGTTGGTTAGGTCTCTAACTGGTAGGAGGTAGCTGGTATGGTCAACACAACTGTATCCATGGAAAGGAGCAGTTTACCTTGTAACTTTTCAGTACAGAGATCTGAAGCCTCTCACTCCAAGGCAAAGCCCAGCAGAACAGCCGTTGCATGGGAAATTCAGTAGGGGGGTCAATGGACAGAATCCCACCTCCAGGCTAAGATCACACAGTAGCTCCACAGCTACATCTGCTGCCTCTTGGTTATAGTAATACCTGTAGCTGCAAGACCCTCTCTTCTCTTTATGCAGGGGGTCTGGATCAGTGGCTCTCAGTAGTTACAGACCTGTTGGCCAGTACTGTACCACTTCTGCAGCACACACTCAAAACCTTGGGGGATGTAAACTAAGCCGATACACCTTACTTCCGTGTCCTGTCCCACACCCCATACAGCAGAACCACAGCACTTTTCTTTGTGTTGCGGATTGGAGGCACCATTTCCATGAAAGAGACGAGTTTTCTCCATTTATAATAATAATTAATATCTCCAAGAGGGACATTTCCTACCTGTCAATCACTAACTGGTTTGGCTCTCAGTAACACTGCTTTTCCTGCCATTACTGCTTGCCAAAATATGCTCTCCCTATTGGCCATTCTTGCTTACGTAGTGTTTGTCCTAGTCTCGATACAATCAAATGGAAAATGGCCAATAATTATCTGATTTGAAAGGAGATCGTATGTTCACTGTATTGTGTTCAGCTGACAAAAATTCAATGGGAAAAAAACCTGATGATATAGGTGAGAATTTCAGCCAGCAGAAAGCAAGGATTCCCAGTGGTTATCTATCACATCAAGGTCAGATGAATGGAAAGCATTCAATGTGAGAACCTGAAATGTTTTCTTAAAACAAGCTGACAAATCAAAACGGGATGGTAGGCTGTACTGTGGTTAGAAGAAACGGAATGGTTGTTGAACTCTCTCACTAGCTCTGTAACTAAGTACTAGTGAATAAGTACTAGGCTGAGCCAGTAACCTTACAGACACCAGTTCTTTCACATCAGCCCAACAAGTTAGGGCGGCTGAGCTAATCAACTCATCAAGGTATGACACCCAGACTACGGCTCCATGACAACTTAGGTCAATTATGGCACCCAGGTGAATCAGCCACCCGCTAAGAGACATAAATTATACTGACCTAAGCACCCGTATAGACTCCCGCAGACATAGCTACCGCCTCTTGTTGGGGGTGGCGTAGTTAAGTCGATGGGAGAACTATCCCTTGCTGGCTTAGAACATTTGCATGAGCCACGTTTCTGTGGCACAGTTGCATCAACGCAGCTGCACTTCTGTAAGTTCTCTTGCATAGCCATAGCTTTAAAATCTTCATCCCAGAAAGCGAGAGGTCCTGAGTCAGAGACCTCCAAGAGGCCTGTGCCTTAGCATAAGCCCTCCAGGAAAGAAGGTGTGAGCCACTAGCCACCCTGAGGCCTGTGCCTGGACATCAGCCCAGCAGGCTAAAGCTCTTCAGTTGGTGACTTCACAGAGACCTGGTATCAGCGAAATTCTTACTGATTAGCCAATAATGGTACAAATGTCTGTGCCAGCCAAGGAAGCTACATGTGCTGAACTGGAGACCTCACAGAAATCTGGGCTTTCACTTAAGCTTGTACTTTATGGTAAGCTACAAATGCTGACCCAGTGAACTCAGAGGTCTGCACCTTGACATAAGTGCCATAATCCGTAGGTGCTGAACTGGTAACCCTCACAGATGCCTATGCCTTGGCACCAGACCAGAAAGCGACAAGTGTTGAGCCACATACACAGAGCTCTTCTGGGGTGCTATAGCGGTTTAGTCTTCCTAGTTCCTCCACTTCTTATTACAAATGAGGCGTCTGCTCTTCTTGCGAGCTATGCATGCAAATCTGGCACCAGTAGCAGGTGTTTTTGTGCCTTCTGGCAACAGGATCTGCAAAGATCTTCTTGCTGCTTGTGTAGGGGGAATGCATGGCTTTGCTCTTTTCCATGACTAACAACATTTTTATGTTTAAAAGCAAATGTAAATGTAGGTTATTGACCCCCAGCCCCAGTTTATAAACTGAGTCCCCAGTCTCCATGTTCCCCAGCTGCACAAAAAGAATTCAGGTTAGAAGGAAGTAAACCAGAGGCCAACTCAGAAGAAGCTGACAAATAATGTGCCTTGCATTACAGTCTGACCTGATCCTATGAGTTACATTTCCCTGTATTTCTTTTCCTATCATTCTGCAAGTTCCCCATCTTCAAAGCATCTGACGAAGTGAGATATTCTCCCACGGAAGCTCATGCAATAAATAAATGTGTTAGTCTTTAAAAGTGCCACAGCACTCGTTTGTTTTACAAATAATGTATGTTTGTAACTGCAGAAAGGGCAGTGGCTTCCTACAGAAGGAATGGATCTGATGCTCACATGCTTTGAATTGTGACTGCTAACACTTGAGAAAAAAGTTCAAAAATTATATCCAAGCTAGAGGTGTGTATTATTTTAACAGCTGTCACATCACAAGATTGAATAGAAGAAGGGATGAAGGATGAGAGCAGGTAATGCCATTAGCCAATGCAATAAACATTTTTATTGGGGGACTATGTTTCGAACTCCAGTTTTGGTCACAACTGAAAGCAACAGTGATAGTCTCAACCTGCTCTCCATGAATTCACATCACCAAACCATCACACACGTGAACACCATTGGCAGCCTATGCTCAAGAGAGGTCCGGGGCTCAAAAAGCAGGAAAGCTATACATCAAGCAGAGCTGTGTGATAAAGCCTACGTGGCACCTGTATGGATTACACCTGCCTCATGCTATTAATCCTTTCTTGCCATAAGCAATAGAGTCACAAATGTTTTCAAGAGAAGAAAACAGAACTGGGAATGATGAGCTTTTAAATGACATCAAAGATTTTAACAGATTCATGAAAACCTAAGGATTACAAAAACAGAAAACTTAAGCACCCCGCAAGCTAATTAATAAAGTCTGAATACATCAATGGGAAGGACAATGACCAGACAGTGGGCCAAATCTGGACTCTACTAGGACTACTTGTGCAGTTGAGCAAACGTGATTTGGCACAGTTTTTTCTCAGAGGACACATTTCTGGGTAGAAGTTATAAAAAATGTCTTTCCCCTTCCAATTATTGTGCTTTGAAAAAACTTATCTAGACTATAGATTTTAGAACTTGGAATTGTCCCAGAATCTGGACTTGGAATTATTCAACTCAACTGACTCTTTAAAGGTGGTCAAGATTGTTATTTTTTTCCAAAGATAAATTAAGGTGATTCATTACCTGAAAAATGATTACTAATATTAAAGTGAACAACATTAGATACATGCATTGTTAGGCAACAAGACTTTTATTCAAGACAAATTCCAAGAATGCAAAACTGATCTACTAGTTGGACTTCTGGTTTTCCCACATCTGTCATCACAGTTCATGTTAGCATCTTGAGAAATAAGTGAAACAGAATTTTGGTAACAAAATAAGGATAATAAATATATAGTAAATTAAAAATCTTCATTTGTATTTTGTACTCAGTAAATTCCAGCACCAAAGAATGAAAGCCTTGGTAACAAAACCATTGATCTAAATGGGAGTTGGGTCAGGGACAGAGTCAGAGTCAGAAAAAATAGTTAGCAATATTTCAATCACTTTCAGATATAGTTTTGCTTTCATTATATTCAGATCCCTTTTTATTTAACATTCACGCAAGCAAAGTCTTATTTGTATGAATGTTCATAGAAAGTGAATTTTGAACCAGTGGCCAAGATTTGTTAAATCACAAAACATTCATTTCTATTACTCAGTGAAGTTAGTTTCAGGCAAAGGCAGACTTTGCTGGTAATACTGATTTTATATGGAAGGAGCTCAGATACTACTGATGGGCAACAGTATAAAATTCTAAGATAGTGACATAGAAATGGTTATGAAGGTTAGCTCATCCCATCAGGGAACAGAAGCAATCTCATGATTTAGATGACACTACTTATGCAACTCAAATACTTGAAGAAATACTTGTAGTAGTCAGATTTATTGGCAATCCATAAACTGAGATTTGAAGAAGAAAAATAGATACCAAACACTTTTGAACAGTGAATAAATTCACAAAAGTTGATAGTTACTCAGAATCTGTCACATAATCTGTCCACTGAAATTGGTTCACCGAGCTACTAAAGATCTTCAGATCGTAAAAGAGACTACATCTACCTAGGACTAGGTACATACAGTAATAGGATTAGAATTAGTGTATATGGAAAGCAGGAAAACAAAAGGTAATTCTCTTCAGCTGACTATAAAATAGAAAAAACTAGCAAAATAAGAAACTAGAAAATAGTGTGTCAAGTTCAGTCATTAACTAGGAGGCTTCAGGCAGAGGTATTGTATATCTACTAGTCTAATTTTGTTTTCATTGTCTAAAAAGGACTCAGAGATAACACCTCTTAATTTTATAACTTACTTTTTTTTTTAAACCACAAAGTTAATTTAATTGAAGGAGACACAAATATCTAGTCCAATATGTGATTTTCAAAAAACTTTAAAAGTTTTGGGGAATTAAATATTCCAAGTCAGTGAAGAGCCTGAGGGGAGTTTTAATGCCCATTTGACACAAGAGCAGATCTTTATCTGACAGCACTTAAAATAGTCACTGTTTTTTCCTATTCTTCTATCTTCCCTTCACCTTGTCCCTTCCTTCACACTTCAAAATTGATCTGCTAATGCCCTTTCTTGAATGATGGCAGTCTCTATAGAGAGGCCCAGAATACTCTCTGACCCCAGGACTGCACTGACATTTGGAGCCTGATCCAAAGCCCATTAAAATCAGTAGAAAGATGCCTTTGATGCATATTAGCAGGTACACTTGCACTGCTGTTGCCTGTTCTGTGAGCTAGTAAAGGTACAAAGCAGAAATGGGTTACTCTAGCATAGCAAATAATTTACCATATCTATAATAGCAAACAACAGCATACTATGTTCTGCAAGTGGGTGGGTGCCCATTCTGTGGGGGGGATAGAACATAAGGCAGAAGTGATAATGTCCTCTTGGCCTGGCAAAGAACAAGCATGTTCATAAGTCATTTCATTTTATTATAATGCTGGAAGTGCAGTTTAAAGCCCAGCACTTCACAATTTTCATTTTTAAAATTTAAATATTTATTTTCACAAGAGAAAACATGCATATTTATGTACACAAATTTTTTAAAATCCTCATTTACATAACAAATTCCTTTGTACAAATCTTTGAAGAGAAAAGCAGGGGGCAGTGACTTTCATATGGCAAGCATTTAAACTTGACACTGAAGATGCAGTTACTGAGAGACATGAGTGACTGCAGAAGAGGGTCGTTTAAGAATGGATTCAACGGAAAATGATAGAGGCTCACTTGTTGAGAGTTTTGTTGCGGCTTGTTTGGCCCCAAAAAAGTCTTTTGAGTATCTGTCTATTGTAAATTTGTACTTTTGGTTCTCTTTGATGGGACACTCTCTGTACTTCTTAGATGCCTCTTCAAAGCTCTCTTTTACAAATGATGTTTTTAACTCAGGCCCTGGTTTGTCATGAAATGTCTGCTGGAAAAACGAGTGGAACGGATTATACTTGAGTGCTGGAGGGTGCTTGGTATTTTCTTTGCTGATCTTGCTTAAAATGTGTTCTTGGGAACCCATAGACTCCTTCTCAGAAACTGGTGGGAAAGTCTTTTTGGGAGAAAAGAAAGCTGACCTCTCACAGGCCTCCTGAGGGACACACTGAATTTCTTGAGCATGAGACAGCATAAGTGAATTTTCAGTTTTTGGCGCCATCATATCATGGTCTGAATTTAGACAATCCTGACCATGTGGAGTCTTGGAGTCCCAGGCTGCCCCAGGTTTGAGAGCTTGGACTGTAGTTGCATTCAACAGGCACTGCTGGTAGAGAAAAGCATCACTAATGGGGCCACGCTTTGGCCATACCAATAGCCTGGAGGACAAGGGATACTGTCTGTAGGTAGTGGCTACACTGACGTTTGAAGAAATCAGTTCCATATTCCCAGATCCGGAATACTGCATGGTTAGGTCAAGGCAGGTTGGTAAGAAGTTGCAAAACTCTTTGTTAGGAGCTTCAACCTGAGTTGAAGGGTTAAAGGCAGTTTTGTAGGAATTGTATTCAGTTCCATGCACCATATGGTTAGGCAGGAAAAGGGCAGCAGCTTGAGTAGCTTCCATCATTTCCCTTTCTTTAAACTCTCTCTCTAACATAATGTTCTCCAGCTCTTTGTCAGCAAAGGCTCGTCTTTTTCTCATCCTGTCACTTACAGGGGGTGGCAAGGGTGAATTCCCTCCCAGGTAAGCATCTGCTGGCATGGGCCGATAACCTAAAACAAGAAGTTACAGGCATGAATACATTAAAGTAACTAAAAATAAGATCACCTTTACCTAGTGTTTGTAAAAAGGATAGTAATGCGTGCTAATATAGAGCTCAATCCTGCAAGGACCTGAGCACTTCCTGCAATAGCCTGAATGCCCTCAACTCCCAAGGAAATCAGCTTGCTGGATATGCTCAGCAGATTGCACAGTGGAGCCCTTGTAGTATATATAGATGCTTCCAAGATATATCTGGCCAAATCCTGCTCATCTTACTCAGGTAAGTAGTTCTGGTAAAGTCAGCAGGATTATGTTCATAAAGAACCCAATCCAACTCCTATTGATGTAAACAGCGTTAGACTGAGCCTAAAATGAGCAAGATTTACTCCTCTATTATTTATGGTGGAATTGCATTCCTCTGCTTAAAATGATTTTTTTAAAAGTGAATATTTAAAATATGTAGATTATTTTACTTTCTTAAAATTAAAGAAAAAAACAAATTACTTAAAATTGCAGTATTTCTAATTAGGACACCATACTAATTAAGTCACTTAATACACTGGGTCCAATTTGCTCTACCGATACAAGTAATCCCATTTAAGTTAATGGAATGATTTACATGAGTAAGGAGAGCAAGATTTAGCCCACTTTCATTCCCATTCATCTCACACTGGTTTCCCCATTGCCAAAGAAGATATCTATACCTATAGCTGATGCCATTTCTATTTTCTAAAGATGAATCATTATGTAACACATTTGTTACAGATGGTAGAAAAATCCAAGGAAAGCTAGGAGAAAAGAAAAAGAAAGTTAAGATAGATTAGGGAAAAGAATGTGGAAGAGTTTTGTTTTTGTTTAAAGAAAGAATTGCAGAAGAAAGTAACCTTGAAAGAGTTTTTTTTTTCTTATCTGGCCAAACTCACTTTCACATCTGGCCAAACTTTCTTTCTAACTTGTGCAGGCAAAAAGAAGATATCACTTAGAGAACTGAATTTCATCATTTTCATGTCTTTCTTCTAATTTCTAATCACTTGGAAAGTAACCAAAATAGCCATATAAACCATTTTGGCAAAGGTTAAGATATTGAAAACAGAAATTATCCCTTCAAAATACTTCTTTATTTAATAAATATTGACCTTAAAATGGCATTGTATTGTAAATAATATTTCTGGCAGCCCAAATATATTTTCTCAGCCTAATATATATCAGATTTGTTTGAAGAGTCCCTTATGTTTTGTATTTACAAAAGGTCAAGTTCATGGCACTCATTTACAAATAAAATTAAACAAGAATAAAATCTTCTGTACTAACATTCATTGCCAGGTAGTTATTTACCTACAATCCTTTTTACTCTATAAATGACCCTAAATTTCAGTTTGTTGTTTCTAGCATTCTTTGGCACAATTTTGTTTCATAACAAGCAGTCTGATCATATTTCCTCCATCCCCATCCCAACTAAAAACAAATAAACAAACATACAAGAAAATGTACTGGGAGATCTCACTTGAAGGGGAAGAGGAACTATTTTATGTTCTAAAACAATTCTTTGCTAGAATTCAAAATTTTAAAATATATTCCTGATGTGCAGAGATTCGAGGCAACAGCATATGGTTCTTACTATATACACTATACGTATATTGCAGAATACGAATAAATGTCATCAATATAATAGTGGGTTTTTTAGTTTAAATAACATTAGTAAATAATTAGTAGAGTCGGTACTTATTTTTCTAATCTGTTGCAAAATATTTAGCATTTTTCTTCATTCTATAGTAAGAAACTTTGCTAAAACAGAGAGAATTCCTTACGCTTTTAATTTGCAGTTAGTGCAGATCCTGAGGTAGCTTGTAGTAAGAAGTCGTTAAATCCTTTTGTTTTACTCTAGCTTTTTAGAATTACCCAGGACACTTTGTTTCCTGACTGCTTTTTCAAAATAGCACATGGAAATATGACTAGGAATTTCCGCAGCTCATACAGTTCAGATGTCAGTTGCGCATAAAGGTCAGAATGCATGAGAGTTTTACCTTCCAAAATGCTTTTGGCCAGCAAGCTGGGGGTCCTGACAGGCCTCTGGTAGACAGTTTTGCGCTCAAAATTAGCCTGTTTCCCTGTTAGCCCCTTTTTATCCTAGCAACAGAAACGAAAACAAAATTATCAATAAAGAGAAGAACAATGGTAGCTTCCTTCCTTAAGGATATCATATTTTCTGTTCTACTAGTTATAAAAAGATCAGATTCAAAAGAATAAAAATGTCACTCTCCATGCTGCAAAACGGGGAAACGGATTTCATTGTTATAGAGAATCTGCCTTAGGTGCGGATAAACGAAAGAGAAGGTGATGCAAAACGACAGGGGTGAATCAATGTCAGGATTAAAACACCAGAGCGGTGTTTATCAGCAGCATCTTCGATCCCTTCTGTTATGGGGGCCCGGGAGTTTCACTAGGGATAGATAACCCAGCTCCCCGATTCCTGCACTCAAGAGAGAATGTGGCCGTTCCGATTTTCACTTTCCTTTAGTGACGCTTCCATCAGAGCCTTTGGCTAGCAAGAAACAAAACGCCCGGTTTGAAATAAAAATGATTACTGAAAACAAACCGCTGCAAAAAAACCAAGAGGAAATATTCTGAAGGGATCTGTAGATCAAAGAACATGGTAAAGATGGGGAACGGCAGTTGTGCAATATTTTTGCAAATATACATGCAGGTTTTCGAGCAGGTCTTTAGCAACGACTAAATGTAACCAATGTACTGAGAAAGCGCATTTATTTCCAGCTTCCCCTCGGCACCTCGGCAAAGCGCTGAAGTTGGTGAATTACTCTGCTCTTTAAAACTATGCCCTATAATGCGTCCCTTGAATATGTGACGGTGACTCAAACTGCTAGATTGAATCCTAATAACTCCTCGTCGGAACCACCCAGTAAAATAACGAATCAGTCCTTCAGTTTACGTGGCGAGCGACAGAACGGATTTTTGTTTCTTGACCGTTTTCCTGATCCTCCACCCCCATTCGCATCGTCCTCAACCTCTCCCAAAGAAGATCGCAAAGGGGTTTCTTAAACTCTTGGTGCACGAGATACTCCGGCAGAGTCGCTCAGGAGTCAAATCTCAGTTACTCTCGCTGCTTCACTGCAAAGTCCAGGGCTGGGGGTAGAGAAAAGCTGGTCCCTTTTCCAAGCGCTTGGTCACGTCCCAGCAGACCAGACCCTTTGCTAGGATCTCTGCTCTCCTGCTTAACCCAAATACAGCGCAGGACTCCTTTGTTTTGCTGATCTAGACTAGCAGGGCTCCCTCCCGGGACTTTGTCAACAAATGCCCGTGAGTAGGACTCCGGGCTAGGCTAGGGGGTTTCCCTAGCATATGTGTTTGTTGTCTTCCTTTGGAAACAAGCCTCCCCCTGGGATCTGACCCCTCTCGCGTCCACACAGTGGATCATCTGGTTCCAGAGGGGTAGCCGTGTCAGCCTAGTTCAGCCAAACAAAGGAGGCGCCTGGTAGCACTTTTAAAGACTAACAAATGACCCTCTGCAGGAGAGCTCTGGGGGAAACCGATCCACCCGATCCTTCTCCTCTGGGTCACGCCCAGCGCGGCTCACACACCTTCTCGCCCGGAGATCGGGCCCCGTCCCCTTACCTCCGTGGCCTGCTGCCTGCGGAGCGCCACCTGGGCGGCCATGACCCGCTGCCTCTCCACCACCAGCAGGCAGTTGGCGCACTGGCAGTCTCGCCAGCGGCAGAAGCGCTTGTGGCCCTTCAGGCAGGACACCACGCCGTGGTTGCGGCAGCGGGCGCACTTGGGGGTGCGGCTCAGCTTCCTCTGCTCCCCCCCGCTGCCCCTCTCCGTCGGCTGCGGCTCAGGGTGGCAGGGGACCGGAGGAGCCGCCCCATCGCCGGGCTCCTCGTCGTCGTCGTCCTCCTCCTCCTCGTCCTGCAGCGTGCGGGCGCCGAGCGGCTCCTCGTCCAGCTCCAGGCTCTCCACGTCGATCTCCCACTCGGCCCCGCCGGCTGGCTGCCCGTCACCCATGGCCTCCGCCGCTCAGCGCTGCAAGACACGGACAGCGCCGCACGCGCCCCTGAGCGGCTAGCTCCGTGCCCGTCGCCCCCTCTCGGACACACGCGGAGGTCAATCCTGCCACGCGCGCGCCGGCCTCGGTCCGCCCCCCGCCTCGCGCCCCGCCCCAGGGCGGGATCAGCCCTGCGCGTGCCACCCGGAGCACACGCAGGTGCCCGGCGGGTCCTCGTGCCAGCTAGCGCTCTCCAGCGCGCGGACACGCCCAGCCCTGCCCGCCTCACCCCTTGGCCCAGCTCTGAGCTGCCTCACTGCGCGGGCTGTCTGTCTCTGGGAGCCGAGACCGGCGTCGCTCCCACAGCCCAGCCCGGTTCCCAGGCAGATGCCGGCCCTGCCCCGGGGGCGCACTAAGGCGGGTTCCTTCGCCTCCTCCTCCAGGCGGCGGGTTCCACTTACCGAAGGGAAAAACCCCAGGCCGGCGGCGGAACCGGACCGCATTCAGCCCCGCGGGTGGTGGCGCTCGCACTTCAGCCGCACATCGCGTTCGGGGGCGGTCGCTTCTGCCGGGACAGGCGAGGCTGGTTTCTCAGGCTCTAGGGAGGGCTGCAAGCTGGAGCGTGTTAGGGTGCATTTGCCATTCGCGCCCCCGGTAGCACAGCGCCAGCACCCGCCTCTCTGATCCCCTCTGTGCACTGGCCTGCCCGACTCGCCCCACTGTATTATCCGCTCCAGCTCCCGGGCGCCCGCACAGCTGATTGGTGGGTTGCTAGGCGGAGAACGGCCTGATAGGCTGTACGAGCCGTCGAGACCCTCAGAGCTCCGCCCCTCTGGTGTCCGTCGCCTGCGCTGATCAGGGGTCCGGCCTCAGCCACTCGGGCTGTGTGTGAACGCTGCTGTTTATCCTTCAGCGCTGAAAACACAGGGTTTACACTCTGTGTTGTAAACACATGGGCAGACGGTAAATTTTCATCTGGGGTCAGATGAGAGGAAAATCAGCGCCAGCAAATCATAAATAAAATTCACCGGGAAGTCAGTGTGTCTCGCTACAGGCAGTGCGGGCATTCAGATCAAAACAAATTTAAAATGTCCAAAACAATACCACATTTTTCTTCTCTTAGATGGTTTTCCTGATATTATATTGTTTGGCTGCATTACGTACCATGGGCCGTTAAAAACCAGAAAATAAACGAAAATCGTGTTTTATGATGCTGGGCAATTGAGAAATAAGAAGTTACAGGATGCATTTATTTCGACCGTTTTCTTCCCTTTATTGTCACAATAATGGTATTTCCCACCAAAAATCATAGTCCTGAAAAACTTTTTACGGTTGCTTGATTTCTGAGGCTATTTTTCGGGGGATGGAGGCAGACAGCTTTGTTTCGTTCAAAAATTAATGATCAAGTTTTACTTGCAACGTTTCAGTTGTGCCAGGACGGTTTTCAAATGTCTTAGCTACACAAGATAAAAGTGGGAGCTGAGAGAAGGTGGAAACATAAAAGTCTCGATTATTCCAGGTGTCAAGCTATCCCCGGAACTAGCAATTTTATCCAGAAGTTAACTTTATCATGGTGTGACCGGGGAAAAAATCGTATGGATTCAAACTCTCCAACAATGCCCGGATGGAAAACTAACGAAATAGATGAAAATATTCTCAGATAAATTGATTATTTGTGACATAAATACTCTGATAAATATTTCCATTTGCACTGTGTGTATCTGTAAAGGTTAATATACCCTATCTTGCATAATACCAATATACACCAGTATCCGCATACATAGCTGACATCCGCGCTAGATAGATCAAAGCAACTTGGCCCTACTGGGTTTTGAAACCCTAATGAGTTTGGTTTTTTCCTTAGCTTTTTGCATTCGTTCTTGTGACGTCCCATTGCTGAGTGTGGCGAGTGTGACGTGTTCGAAGGTTCGTACTGGAGGGTTCTCTCTCAGCTGGGTAGCGGTTCCTCTAGCTTTAGGGACATCTCCCTCGCCCTTAGCTCTCTTGGGGGAACAAATGTACGTCTGTGCCTGGAGAAAGGCCATTGTGCCTCCATACGCTCATGTCTTCCCATCTTGGAGAAGATGGAGAAGACAACTCAAGGGGGGAGTATCACTGTGAAAAAGTCTTGCTTTAAATAAGCTTTTAACAAGTAAGTTGCCCTTTAAATATCGCTTGGTGATCGCGTTAGCTGCTGTTTTGGTCTGACACATTTAAAGTACGTTGCCTTTTTTTTAACTGTTCCTATTTTCTTTTTCCAGTTGTGTTCAGTTTAGAGGCTCAGGAGCCAGACGATTATAAAAGGCGGTCACTTCAGCTATTTAAAGGCAATCACCCCACTCGTTTTGTATGCACTTCAGCGAAGAAATCTGTCAACAGAATCCAGTTCACTTGAGTGGGGCGGTGGACAGAAGTTGTTCCATAAACTCAAAACAAACACATTAAAAATGAATGTTCCCTGGACGGGATTGACTTTAAATAACCGCTATCTATAGTGACAACAGTTCCCGTCAGTAGTAGCCTGTGTACTGTAAACTCACCCGGGGAAATCTCCGTGGGTATGTGTCCATTCCCTTACCAGTTAGAGCTGATCCGCCAAGTGAGCGGGGCCACGAGGGGCTAGTTAAACCATTGGGCAGGAAGCCTGTTCTCCTGCAATGGGCTCGATCCTGCCCGCTGACAAAAATCCCCTTGATTTCAAGCGAAAGTTGGGCCTGGTCGGGCTCCCTTTGCATTCAAAGGCAAATGACCCGCTGCTGCGTTTTTTTCCCCACCCCAGGGGTTAGAACGAAGCCGGGGAGGGTGGATCGGCCCCAGTAACCAGTATCTGGGGGCACCCTTTCTAAACCCTTCCTGCTCCCCCAGTGTGCCCCTGAGAGATCTGGTTATGGGACCCCGAAGAAGGTCCCGAGGGCGGGTCAGCTGTCCCCCAGTGTTACTGAACTGTAGCCTGCAGCTCTTTCAGTGTTTGATAAACCACAGGATTGTGGACTATGACCCACGTGAACAAAACGCCAGGGCTGGTTAGGTCCGAGTGAGCGAGGGCCTAAAAGAACCAATCTACTGGCTCATCCGATTGGCCTGGGACCTGAAAGGAATTAAGTGTAACTGACTCTCATCATCCAGTCCCTGCAGTTTCTTCCTCTAGTGGGCGGAAAACATGAGTGAAACCTTGGCTCCACTGAAGTTTATGGCAAGAAATCCCGTTGACTTAGACAGGTCCAGGATGCTCCCTTCAGACTTGCTAATTCTGCCCCTATGCGACACAAAGCTTCCGCCCACTCGGCCTCCCAGCGCCCTGGGCAGGCACCCAGATCTTCGATACACGTAGACCCCTGCTGACCAGGGCAATTGGCTGACCAGTTACCTTCCGAGCTATGGGTTAAGTGAGGCGCGGGGCTTCGATCAGCTGGTTAAAGAGTTTAATCTGAAACGAGCCCCCCCCCCACACACACATTTCCCAGCCAACCATACACTCCCCTGTCATACATTCCCTTGCATTTATTTCCTCCCACTCTGTAACTTTCCTATCTTCAAAGCCTCTGACGAAGTGGGATTTTCTCCCACGAAAGCTCATGCATAAATAAATCTGTTAGTCTTTAAAAGTGCCACAGGACTCTGTTGTCTTTCTACAATAGACTAACACGGCTACCTCTTTGGAATTTGACCCAGCCAACCAGTTAGTGAGCCGACACCATTCACTTCCGTGCAGGTATGTTGGTTTGGAGCAATTACGTTGCTCCTGTCTGGAGATCGGGACTGAATGGCGCTGTCACAACACTGGCCTTTATATACAGCTTTCGAGAGCCTTTCAAACATGCAGGGGTCGGGGCCTGCCTCAGCTAACACCCCCTATTGAGGCCCGATCGAGCCTAACAAAATAAAACTGGTCTCAGGGGTCATTTTTGCTGCAACGAGGACTGCCAGGTAGGTGTGGAAGGATTGATTCCCCCGGCTCTCGCTAGTCCATGGGGACTGGCCCGATGGTCCCCAAAACCTAGGCCCGGATTGTGTCCCAGAGCCCCTCTCCATTCCGTGCAATGCAAGAAGTTCCTCGGCCGGCAGATCTGTCAATATCAGCTTTGCGGCACTTTCCCAGCTCGGCCGAGCTTTCCGCTGGTGCAGTAGGTGTCCGCGGCTCCGCGAGATCAAACGCCCCGACCTTCCAGAGCATTTGTCCCTTTTGACCCGCAGCACCTTTGAGTGTTTTGTAAAGAGGGCGAATGGGAAAGTGCATCTCCTGATGTCTGATATTTGTCATCCCCAAGGAGACGCGAGCTACTGTTTGACTTATAAGCATGACTAAAAGGCAAATACCCAAGGAATTTCACTTTCCCCTTTGGGGTCCCTCTTAAAAGGGACAGGCATGACAGAGGACCTGTTAGGTTAGGAAACAGAAGACCCCTTGGCTTGTAAAGTGATACCAAATTACGGAGTAAAATTCTTATGTCACAATAGTAAATTAGAAAACAGATCGCCTAGTGTTTACTTTATCGGCGGGGAACTGGGACACCCAGCCACGATTTTAAAGCGTGTTTGTGGAACTTTCTTCTTCTTTACTGTTGTTTGTGTTCGTTTTTTGCAGGACATTTACGCTATCCCACTTCTCCAATCCCTTACTTTACACGTGTAACCAAACCGTGATCATTTGCTAGCCATAGCTAAGGATCAGGGGCTGGTTACACTTGTAATTATTTAATTTACCTATGGGAAACATGAAGTGGTGTAAATAATAAAGTCCCTTGTTTACATATTCACACCCTTAAACAAAATGCCCTCGTGTTTTGTTGGTTCGCTCCCTTAGTCAACATTATCTGTCGCCCTATTCCTATTTAAGTTTCTCTGATACTATCCGTGGATCATAACCACTTCTGCAGGTCTATTTTTTTATGGACCTTATCTGGTCCACATCACCATAATAACTGGGCGCCTCCCATTATCTTGTCCTTAGAAAACGAGAACTTTAAGACGGGTTTCCGCCTCACCTCAAGTATATAATCCTACAAGAACTCCGGTAAGGAGCAGCCTCCTCTTCCTGCTGGCCAACCCGGAATAGCTCAGCAGATCATTCTGGTAGATAGAGGTACAGCCTTTAATTCAAGTGATTTATGAAGCGGATTGGAACCGCTGCAGCTCGGCGGGCGAACTGTTGTGCCAGCATGCTAGCTAGCACAAGAGAATTCGGGAGCAGGGGTTCCTGCTTCCCTCTCGTTTTGTATCTGTTGGGTTAAATACACCCCACCCCACCCCGCAACATAGGACAGATGCATTTGGTTTTATGCAGCATTAGAGTCCATAAGGATCATGTACAGACATCCTACGTGCTTCATTCCAACTGCCATCAGGGAGAGCTTGCCTCAATAGGGATGGCAAGGTCGGTCAGCTCTTAGTCTCTTCTACATGGCGTCTTGCAAAGCAGTAGAATCAAATGTTGTCTTAAAAGATTACATTTCATTCACTTGAACATTCAAATGCCCAGGGAATCGTGTTTAAAGCCCGTAGATTTCCTCGGATTTGTCCGTTTAATCCGATGTATCGCACACCTAGCACGTGGAAGGTAGAGGCAACAGCTAACGTGTTTAAAAGCATCTTTGAAATCGTATTCAAAAAATGTATGATAAAATATGTTGCCATGTGTTATTTATTATTAATAGTCATTATTAATAATGATCTCTCATTATTTTCAAGTGCATTCCGAGCATATCTAGCTGTATAGATTATGGCCTCTGAAACTGAGTCAACTGATAATTCAAATATTTATGTGGCCACGTGCTCGTATTTGTGCAACATAGATTCCGGGTGGACACGCAGACTATAGACTGGCTAACTGATTGTTGGTCACAGGAATGTTGGTCACGCTGGGCCTTTTCCTAGTAAAAATATTGCAGTAAAAGGAAGAAGCATCAATGGATTCTGGGCGCGGTGTCATTCCTTCCCAAAGCCAGCAGAAGAAATTCCATTCTTTCAGCAAGACCGGCTTGCAACCCATTGCACTCACTGAGGATGTAGAGGAGAACTCTCTGAAGTTCAGCGCCCAACCCCTACCTAATCTAGACACTAGACTCCCGTGACTCCCAAACTGATCCTCAGCTCAGCCTGGCACAGCCTCAGAGCTAACATTCTGGAGCGAAATCAACACGCTGGCTAGCCACACACACCTGCGGCCAGGATCCTAGAAAGCAGCAGTTCCCTGGAGTTCTGATCTGTCAGCTTTCACCTCCTTCTCCGCCGAACCTGTCTATGTTTTCGGAGGGGAAGCGGAACAATGGCATGGCAGAGTCTCCTCTGTTGATCGGTTGCACAGTCTGTATTTCCATGATGCCTCATCTAAAGGCATGGATTATGAAAACCCCCAAACACCAGTAATCGATAATAGCCTATTGGGGAATAGATGGGAACTTTCCTTCTAGAAAGAGAGATTTTTTGTACCACCAATTTATGGCTTTTGTATAATACACCATCGTCTTGTTCCAAGGTGGGGAGAGATGTCTACATACCAGCAGCAGATATCTACACTGACATCTGCTGGTGCTGGACACCACGAGACAACACCGCTATTCACTGTCTTCCCCAGAGTTCTTTGCTCCTATGGGAAACTGGTACTTCCTGGACAAACATTTCTCTTGCCTTATTTATGAACTTGTACAGTTGGGTTTACCATACCTGGCCTGGCCTTTCCTAACCTGGGCAGCAGAGCCCAGAGCCAGTGTCTCTCGGGAATGTGTTTGTTTCCCTGAAACAACCCTTGATTGGAAACAGTTTTCGCTATTCTGCCTGGAATTTTAAGCAAACAAATAATGGTTACTTTTTATGAAACGATAACTGTCCTCCAGTTCCACACATTTCCTTCCCGGTCTGAAAAGAGCCCTCGGTAGCTGCTGATTTTAAAATAATGTCCTCTAATCGAGGGCCCTAACGCCAGACATTTCCACCAAGCTTCCCATATTTCATTTCACTTGTAAATTGTGTCTCTCTTTGTAGATCACGAATGCAAATTGTGGTCTGCGTGGCCTGTAGGGTTGCAGATGAAATGCAGTGGAAGACTAGAAGTGCTCGACCCTTCTTGCTGAAGGAAGGAAGACTCGATGTGATATAACCTTTGCCGGAGACGCGCAAGTGGGAGGCAGTAAATGGGGAAATGAAGCCACGCTGGACAGACTAGGGGACAGTGGACGCTGAGTAGCACTTTCTGCCGGTTCCACTTACAGCTACGGGCCTCGTGTGAGCCCCCCAAGGAGGAAAGAGCTAGCAGGGTTTTAAAGGCTCCAGTGGGAAAACCCTTCTTTGAAATCTTTGCGTTGTTGCCCAGGCTGAGGTTTGCATTGATCTAACATGTGGGGTAGCTGGTAGAGCTGCAGGTGCAGGTGCTCCTGGCCCCCTTCCTTTCCTCTCCTCCTCCCCTCTTCTTTCCCGGAAAATTTATTAGCAAGGTTAGGGCAGGCTAACTAAACGGCAACCCCGGGAGCAATTTCCTCTAGAGGAATGCTTTGATCCTGCCCTCTCTTCTCACTGTCTGAAGCAAATTACATTGCCAAACGCCGGAGAGCCGCGCAGCTTGTTTGGGCAGAGATGTTACCAGCTAATCTAAAACAAATTGCCCAGCTCTCCCCTCCCGCGTGATCTCTCTCCCCGTGAATTCCTTTGGGGACTGCACTTTGGCGAGGATTCCCATTTGCCGGCTGTGCGTGTGCTTCCAACGGGCGAGCTGGACCGCCGGATGCTTTTTGACGAGCACACGGCGCTAGCCATGCTCCACGCACTAACGCAGCCCATCAGGGATGTACAACAGAACCACGCCTCGTACCGGTTAGTTACTCTTGTTAATAACGGGTGCACACGAGAGAAAAATGTCCTAAGTTCAGAGCAATCCTTGTGGAATCAGAAGCACCACTTAGACAGCGCACTTCACCTTCAGAATATCCACTATCCATAGCAGTAAGGAACAGAAAGATTATTGGGGATAGAGACCTCAAAGCGAGTGTACAACTTCAGAAGCCTTCAGCTTTGTCTGCTATAAAAAGAGGGATGGCGATGTTCTACTTTTTTCGTTCCTCTATGATTTCTTTATTCATTTATATCTTCCCCCACTATGAAAGAACAGAGCCCTGGAGGGGTCAATCATTAAAGGAACTATACTAATGCACACTAGCTGAGGACCAGGACTATACCAAAGCAGACAGACAGACAGACAGACAGATAGATAGATAGATAGATCCAACCTTCACTTACTAAAATCAATGAGTTTTGCAAATGATTTCAATATCTGTAAGAATAAACTCCATTGCCTTCATCCCATGGCCGTATCCAACTAGTAAAATGTGTGGCAATGTTCATCTTTTCTGTTTATAACATATTTATTAAGTTAATAACTAGCTATAACTAATATTTACTGATTTTTTAATTTAGTTTCCCCCAGTGAACGCCATTTAAATAAGTTAGAGGACAGTAAGACTTTGACTTCACTTAGGTGGGTTTTTAAAAGAGGTCCTATATGCCTTCCTGAGAATTTGTCTTTTTTAAAAAATAATTTAAAATTTAACTAGTAATTTCCTTTATTTGTAAGCAACATGTTTGTACGGGTAGCATCAGAGCAGCAGCTCTTGACTATTCCTTTGCAGGAGGCTACACTAAATATGGAATTGTGAACCTATTCAAATTCAGGAAATGCAAATACTGAGACTTTCATAGTTACTGGATACGCCCACATTGCACACACTATGTGGCTACAGTCTACTGACCATGTGAGTTGTCCACTGACTTCAATAGACTATTTTGCATTAATACAGTGAACAGCATTGAGCCTCATTAGGACACACAAACCAGGCTAGTTCCTGCTCGTCACCTGTGTTAATTTGAGCTAACTCCCTTAAAGTCAATGGCTGTAAAATGGAAGCAATGTACTTGCAAAGTTGAACTCCTCCTTATTCCTGTATAGTGTATGTTGTATGATGTGCTTGAGGGCCTGATCAGAAGCCACTGAAGTCAATGTCAAGACTCTCATCAACATCAGTGACCTCTAAACCATGTTCTGAAGTAGGCAGGGTGTACCCGCTACACTTGTCTATGTCCAGCAATTACTTTGGATAGCATCCCTATCTGAAGCAAACCATTCCAAAAAGAGCATGGAGGAAGAGAGGCCATTAATCATAGCAGAGCTGACCCACCACAAAATAGAGTGCTGGCTTCCCCACCATGAAGGTGCTTCTAGGATGTGTTGATTGGCTCCCCTCAGCCCCTGATCAGGTCTGTACTGGAAGGACACATTCCAGCCCTGTCTGCACTGTTACTGCAGTAATAGCAGCAAATATGATCACACAAACCTAATCCTAATGAGAAGTGCTGGAACTCTGAATTTAAACAAAGATCCCAATTAGAAGGGCAAATGCCATCATTGTCAGCTTTCCCAGGGCTCCTAAACAAGGCTGACTTTTAATTTGCCAGATTAAATAAGTCAGTGTACTGTTGGCAAGTCCTTTCTTAAAGGGCACTAGAGAGCTGGATCAATTCTCAGCGTGAATATCAAAAATTCAATATACAAGCGAGAGCGTAGCAAATTGTCAAGTCAGCAACTAATGTAGTTCCTTACAATCTTCCCAACTGTCTTAAGTAGTTTGGCAAGTATCTGCGCCAATAAATTTTAGTGACTTTTTTAATATATGGCGTTAAAAAGTAACTCAGCCAAAAATATTTTTAGAGTCACTGCAGAGTTTGCTGGAGATGTTGTCGCCAAACTTGTTTGCAGTCTGGCAGCTTTATTCAAATGTCAAACAGATGCAGAAAGAGCTGGAGAGGGGATGGTTATCATTCTGGAAACTAAAGTCTGATTCCCTATGACAGAAAATAAACTGAAAGGCAATTCATTTTCCTTACTAAATAGCAAAGTTTATGAAATAATTCCCCTCACTCCCCAACAAGGGTACATTTTAATCAAATTCAAAATACTTGAGACACCAATAGAACTGTTGCTAAGTGGCATAGCTGTGCTGTGTGCTGGACTAAGGCCATTAACGTAGGCACAGCTAACCAGATTCTGCTACCACTACACATTGAGCTAAATCAAAAGGACTACATAGAGTATGGCATGGTCAGAATAAGGGATGGCATCTGTATCTGGCTGGCACATAGTAACTAAAGCATTACTTATATTAAAAATAGGTAGACTCAGACCATATATATATATATATATATATATAGAGATAGATAGATATATAGATATATAGATATATAGTCATTCATCCCTGCCTAAATGCCCTTACTCTTCAAGTAGCCCCACTGATGTCAATGGGACAGTTGGTGGACATGGTGCTATGCAGCATGAAGATGATTATCAGAGTCTTGATCTAATGGTTCACTGTAACATATATAAACCAAGCCGGTTGGTTGGGAGTTGTAGGAGATCAGTTCATAATGTTGGCTCATGTCATAACAGAAATAATTTAAGAGTGGTACATTGCTTCCTTTAGAAAGCATCCTTTAGTGTAAGGGCATCACCTGGGAAAATTTCGTAAGCATTTTGTAGTCTGCCTTTCAGAGGCTCTGCACAGGAAAAAAACCCAGATCAGTCCCTGCTGTAACTCCATTCAACTAAATGCAGTTATACCTGGGAAGAAAGTGGCCCAAAATGCTTTCATAGCTGTTTGCATGTGTTAGACTTAGGTAGGGCCCCCTGCTCACAAGGGGGCTCTGGTATTCCCCCTAGCCTCATTTGTATACCCACCAGGCCTTCCAGCACTGGAGTCTGTCTCTGGAATTGCCCAAAAAGCCCCAAATGCCAGGCCACACCCAAAAGTTTCTCCAGGCAGCTGAGTTTACTCCTGGCCCCAATTACAAGTCCCCCAGGCCTGGCCGAGGGAACAGCCTTGTCCCGCTGCACTGTCCCTTGGCCTCCTCTGCCCCAGGCTTGGAGCTGCCCCATAGCCTCCCTATACTTTGTTGGTTTCCTTGTTCTGCAATATTCTGCCATCCAGGGTCCGGCTTCGTGGGTTCTGGAAGTATATCTCCCTCCCCCATGTCTTTCCCACCCTCTGCTAAGGATCCCCCCCTACCCTGGCTGGGCTTTTAACTTCCTCTTCCTGACAGGGAGTGGGAGGCCTGTCTGACCAAGAGGGGCCTCCCCAGCTGCTGAGGTGGTAGAGGGCTCCCTCTCTGGTGGGAAGGGTTGGTACACCCTGTCACAGCATGGCACAGAAGCAACAGGAGTTTCTGACACATCACTTCACTTTCCCCTTTCTAGCCCTTGCTCAGTAAAATGCTTGTGCAAGTGCATGTTTGAGAGAGACAAGGTGGTTGAGGTAATATCTTTGGAGCAATTTTTGTTGGTGTAAGAGACAAGCTTCTGAGTTTCACAGAGCTTTTCTTTATGTCTGGAGAAGAAACCAGAGTGTCACAGTTGAATAAAAGGTGGGACAGAATTGTTAAGCATAAGGAGTTAACACATGTTGCAAGAACCAGTTAAAATGAAGTGAGCAATTAATACCTCTGCAGTCATAGGACAAAGAATGATTAGTCAGTTACAAATTGTTGAAATGAACCATTAAAATCAGTCTCTCTGTTCAGACCATGCTTTTCAAGTGTCCAGCAGAGTTAGGATTTTAAGCCCCCAGGCTCTTTTGAAAGTGCTGTATGGGTTTCCTTTGAGAACAAGGACTGAGATATGGAGAGATAATTTTGTGAAAAGTCTTTGCCCACAGATGACTGGGTGTTTGTGTCTTTTATGGTTTTACTATGTGAGGTCACCTGAAAGCACGGTGATTGTCTGGTTTCACCCACATAGCTGCTGCTGGGGTATATGGTGCACTGGATGAGGTATACCACATATCATGATAGGCATGTGTAGGACTCCTGGATCTTGAAAGTTATGTTGGGTGGTCAGTGTTGATCATTGTAGCAGCAGAGACATGTATGCAGGTTTTGTATCTGTTATTCTAGCAGGGCCTAGAGGTGCTTTGGATTGGTGTGTTTTGGTCTGTGTGCCTTGAGGGTTGTTTGAAGCCCAGAAGAATGGGAGGTGGGACATGGAATCTTGTTGAAGTCAATGAGACACCTCCCTTTCTTAAAGGTAGGCACTGACATACTTTGTTATCTCGGTTCTCTTTCCTGAAGATTTTACTTAGTATTTGTGGGAGAGTTTCTATTGCTGCACATTTTGTAGACCACATTTGGTCATGCTTTAACCCATAATTAACTCTCCTTTGGTCCTGTCATACTGTGAATCTTCCAGTGTGCTGTGTTTTCAAATACCGGGCTAGCATCTGCTAAAAGAGTCATCAGAGGCATCAAAGAGAGTTTGGAGCAAAGGTGCAGAGATCAGGGTCCACAATGGGAGTTATGGCTCATTCAGTCAGGGTTTCTCTTGGGGACATCTGGGCAGTGCACCCTGACCTGTCCACAGCACAACCCATCAAAGGTGCAGAACACACTACTTGCTTCATGACCAACCAGCTTTGCTGGCTGGTAAAGGTAGGGCAGAGCAATGGCCTCACTCTCATTTTGCTCCTGCCCTTTTCAGGCCTAAGCGAGAGTAACAGCTGTGCACCCCATTATGATTCTGGCCAGCCTATGTGAAGGGAGGCAAGGTGGAGGAAAGCTCCTTGTATCCCCTCCTTCCCTTCCACCCTGCACCTGCTTAGTGACTTGCCTGAATGTGACTCACATAATAGGTGCCCTGGTCATTTCTAAACCTGGTTCCCATCTTGCAAGACGTTGAGCACACTGATCCCAATGCAGTAAAGCCCTTAAGTACGTGCCACAGTAATATTCCTGTGTCCTGGTCCATGGTGGGGATATTTTAAAAACTGGTAATACCAAATATAATATATGTGTGAAACAAAAATACATTCATTTCCCAGATACGTTTTACTTAAACTGTGGAAGTGTGTAAGAATTTGTAAGTATGCTAATCCAGGGCAAAAAGCTGGCAGGAAAAGTGCAACCACTGAATACACTGGGAACAAACTCTTCCCTTGGGTACCCCTGTACAGCCCCATTCAAGTTATTGAGATTATAGGTATAACGTTGTGTTCAACGTATTGCAGCTGTGTATATATCTTAAGATCAACAGAGACATTGCACTCCAAAACAGTGCAGTGTTTTTCAGCTCTTAAATTTACTTGTAATAATGCAAAAAGAATATTCCATAATCTGTTCTAAGATCATATATCATACTGGGCATGCTGTCAGTGATTTAGCATCTGACATTTCTGTAAATTGCAGTCTTTGGCCATCCAAAATGAAATCAACTACACGTGTCCAGCCACTCAGTGCATAAAGTTAACCCCATTCTGCGGTTACAGCATTTAATCCAACTCCATTGCTATCAGTGGAAAGGCTCCCATTGATTTCAGTGGGAATTGGCTATGGCCTATACAATATTTAATGCTTTTTCCTTTTGAAATGACAAAGCCCTGCAGAGAGTTTCACTGGGTGTGTCTACACTTACAAATTAAGTCAACTTAAGCTGCTGCTTAAATTGACTTAAGGAAATTTGAAGTCAACTTTATAAAATCTCATTTAAAGTCAATTTTACTGGCAACTTTATAAAGTTGATTTAGCCAGTGTGGACGCAAATTAGCCCTAAATCGACTTAAAATCGACTTAAAGGGCTCCAGGGCTCCCCCACTGCCTTCCCTGCCAGGGTGACTGGCACAGCCAGAGCCTGGTGTGCCCTCCCACAGGGCAGGACACAGCCCTGCCCACCCCGCTCCTATGCCCTGCCAGTGTCCCTGTCCTGCTCAGCCCCCATCGTACCCAGGTGCAATAGGGCAGATGCTGAGCCTCCTGGCACTTGGCAAGGGGTGCCCCCCCGTCACCGTGGACCTGTCCTAGGTCCACCTAGCCCCTAGAAGTCGACTTAGGCATCCAGTGTGGATGCTCTAAATTGATTTGGCAGGGTCCCCTTTAAGTCGACTTAATTTTTGAGTGTGGACATGCTAAGTCAACTTAACAAAGTTGACTTAAAGTCAACTTTTCTAAGTCAACTTAACAAAGTCGACTTTGCTAAGTCAACTTATTTGGCCAAGTGTAGACATAGCCACTGTGTCCAGTTTGCCAACAAAATTATTCACAGGAGGCTTTGAGTAACCATCTAAAAGAGTTTCTGCAGCTGTTGGCACAGATAATCAAAGGTAGTTAGGCACACTGGGACAGTTTACAGTTTAGAAAATTGACATGAGCAATCAAATTTCAGTAGCATAAACGTCTCTTCACTACGACTCACAGCTGTTGGTTTAATAGATGAGCTCTTCCGGAAGGTTCCATATTAGGGCAGCTGATCCAGTACCCAGGTGGTACTATGCACACTCCACCATTAGGCATGCCAAAGCCGCTGTAGCCACAATATTTCAGGCAAAATGCTCAGGTGATACCAAGTATAGATGGCCATACTGAAACTGTATACTGCCTGGGTATTTTACATGGATTCTTACCTAGATAGTTACCTATAAATATTCCTGTGAAACATAAGTACATATGTTTTCAAACAATGGTCAGAGAATAATTATGAAACATGTTTAAGAACACTCCACCAGATCCTGAGATTCTTTCTCAGGCAAACTTCCCCTTTCGTCAGTGGGAGTATTGACTGACTGAGTAAAAGCATTGGGATCTGGCCCACTGGGTTTTGTTAGGTGATAATTATGCTGAAACACCCTTTGCTCAAATGGAAACCTCATTTAATAATGACTGGAATAGTCAGCTTCTCATTCAACACACAAAAGGGGAAGCAATAACTGGAGAATAAATTGTTCTGAGATTTTTGTCTGAAATTCCACTGATTTCAACAGGAGCTGCTGTAGAATTTCAAAGGTGAAATCCTAATCTCATTTAAATCAATGGCAACACTTCTACTGATATCCATGGGGCCAGAATGACACTAAATATATTTATGTATTGGTATAATGAAAATGTCCAAATGTGTAGAACGGGCTTTTGAACATGGGAACCTTTGGGAAGATTCCTGGGGCCCATGAAAGAGGAGGAAAAAGTGTAGTAACTGCTCTTGCCACCACCTTACTTCAGTTGTACATCAGTGTAACTCTCAAAATCAATGGAGTTACACTGGCATAAAACAGGAGTAACACAGGAGTGAATCAGACCCAATAACAAAATGATATTTTGTAGTACCTAATTATAACAATTCATCTTATACAGGCTAAATCTAGCTGTTC
The DNA here is from genome assembly GCA_007922175.1 of Pelusios castaneus. Classification (NCBI taxonomy): domain Eukaryota; kingdom Metazoa; phylum Chordata; order Testudines; family Pelomedusidae; genus Pelusios; species Pelusios castaneus. The sequence continues at coordinate 5,758,677 of ML685841.1, read as the reverse complement.
TAGCATAAACTCATCCATTCACTAAATAATGTTGTTTGTCCACCTTTTTGATATTTTAAAATTGATTATAAAGCAAGCCCAAAAGGAGCCAAAGACAATGTTATTTGTAATAGCGCATGAATAATAATATGATAGGCCCAGACCTGCATTCTTAGGATCTAATCTTACTGCCCTGACTTAAGCCAACAAAAAGTCCCACTAATTTTTGTGGGAGCAAAATCAGTCCCTCTAAGGAAGTAAACTTCCTATGGAAGTGAAGTCAGTGGCAGTTTTGTGTCTGCATTAGGGCTGGTGCAAGCCCAGCAAGGGACAATATACATGAATGCTATTGGGAAATATACCTGATGTCTGTAAAAATGTAACTACCTGTATATGACTTGAAAATTCCATTTTATGATATGCAATAATAAGTAATAGATGATATTCAGCATCTATTTTCCTTTTGCTCAATGGCAGAAGAGACCATGTCTCATTTTCCCAATATGTGCTTTTGTTAGGTCAATAGAGAGATTGTTATAAAATGGAAACTTGAGCTGGGTAATGTGTGCAAGTTCTGGGGCTTTATTGTGTCCCTGCTATGTTAATTAGTATTAGGAACATGATGGATTGGCAACACGTGTACTTTTCTGAGTCTTAAACCAGTCCTGAAAGTTTAGCACTCCATTAGTTACACATCACAGGAGTCCAGGGGATGTTTACTCAAAAAGTATCACTTACAAGAATGAAACATTCTAATTCATTCCTGATACAGGCTACAGAGAAGGCACACCATTCAGTGGTGCTGAGCAGGACACAGACCGAGAGCAACTGAAGTCAGCATTGAATGGAGTATGCTCAACCCTGCCCTGCACTGAACTGAAACCTGACATCCCAAGTCACTCATTGGAGGATCCCTACTTAGCGGACAGGCCAAGAGGCACCAATGTAGGCAAGCAGGCCCTTTCAATTCACTACTGTGCTCACACCCATAGGAGGGTAGAAGCAGGGAGCTCAGAGAACAGCATTTTTCGGGCACATCTCCAACTGTAATTCCTCAGAATCTCAGTCTGGGATGAAGTGAAGGGTCTAGAACTGAATTACTTGCTTTCAACTGTGACCACAGGTACTCTCTCCTCACAACCCCAGAACATTCCTAGCACACCAGCCACCAGGCCAAGAGCCCACCTCCAGAACTCTTCACTGCAAAATGCAGTGCTGCCACGGGTGGCCCGGGAACGGAAACGTCAGCAAATCAGCACCATTGGCTGACACAGGAGATTCCAGGACCACACTTCTGAAACACCAGGGAAACACCAGAGAAGCCACAGAGACCAAACAGTAGCAAGAGCAGTTGCTATACTTTTTCCTCCTCTTTCTTGGACCCCAGGAATCTTCCCAAAGCTTCCCATGTTCAAAATACCTTGAAAAGTTCAGCTCCACTGCACAGAAATGAGCATTCCTTCCCCCAGTTCGAATGGACAATATGCACACCACTGAGACCCTTCCTCAAAATGTGAGTCCTCCCAGTTCCTTTTCCATTCTTCAGGTTAGCTGCCCTTTTCATTCCATATCTTGGAACCTCATCCCCAAGTTACAACAGTTTTCCCCACATCCTCCTTTTCCTTGCCCACACCCTGTTTCTTCTCCTTCAATTCCTTATTCGGTGGTCTTTCTTGTCTTTAATGGCTATCCTTTTATTCAGGTGCTACTGACTACTGTAGTCTTCAGAGCAGGCTTGAAAAGCTACCACGGAAAGATGCCAGCCCAGGAACAAAATATATCCTTTGCCATGATAATGAAAAGAATGGAGGGGTGAATGGCTGTCTACTTATATTACAAATCACATTACTCACCCTAAATGAGTAAAATTTTGCAAGGCATCTTTACAGCATGAGGGCAAACAGTAAACGCACAAAATAAGAGGAAAGTTGCCACTGTAAAAGGCATTGGGCCTAGTTTTCAGCTGAGTTTTTAATATGTACTGAGAATTCTGGAGCCATTAGCGATAATACAAAAAGCCTCATGTAGGCTACTGATTCTGAGCATTGACCAGATACCCCATGATGGCTGTGTGTCCTGCCTGCATATATTAGCATTATTTAAAATCCAAGGTAAAACTGTTAAACAACTAACAAAGAGCAGGCTTGCAAGAACCATGAATTGGCTATATTGTCACTTGGCTCTTGATCTTTTTGTTTGCTTTCAACTCAGCCTATGACACCTAGATATATGTTGGAGGTCATGTTGCCAAATTAATCACTGGTAAAATAGTAAAATAATAATAAAAAATAAAATAATAATAATAATACCTGGCTTCTATATAAACTGACACAACTACATTAATTTGACTTCAGCTTGTGCTACAGCATGTTACAAAATTTAGAAATATGACTTACAATTAGTGGCTATGATGTCAAAACAATGCCAGGTTGTTACCACATTCTTTGCACTCTGTGGGCCAAATTTTATCCTAAATTACACTTGCATAATCTAATTGATGTCATTTTGGTTTAATAGGTGTAATTGTGGGCAGAATTTGGCCACGTGTACCTTCTGAGACATATCAGCATCGTTTGTGCAGAAAAGCTGGGTTTTATTGCTGTCATCTTGGTAGAGCCAAATAGCTGCGGGAGAAGTTGCAACCTATTCTACTCAGTGCATCAACCAAGTCAAGCAGAATCTAAATTGCTGGTGATGCAGAATGAAGTGGAAATGCGTATTGATTTTTATACCCCAAATTGTGCTTACAGGGTTGGCCAGTTAAAAATCCTCACTTTTAACTTTGAGTAAGACTCAGCTGTGCAGGTTGTTAGAGGTAAAGAAGTCTCAGTATGGTACATTCAGACAACAGCCACATTTTAAGGAGTCAAATTCCAAAGGGGTAGCCGTGTTAGTCTATTGTAGAAAGACAACAGAGTCCTGTGGCACTTTTAAAGACTAACAGATTTATTTATTGCATGAGCTTTCGTGGAAGAAAATCCCACTTCGTCAGATGCTTTGAAGATGGGAAAGTTACAGAATGGGAGGAAATTAAATGCAGGGGAGTGTATGACATAGGATCAGGTCAGGCTGTAACAGCAAATCAAAATAGGTGTTAGGATTCAAACACTGGGGAACAGCACATAGAGGAGGATGAGGTCAAATCACTTGTTGTAATGAAAGAAAAATCCATAGTCCCTGTTTAACCCCAAGACAACTGAGTCAAATTTGCATATAAGTTCGAATTCTGCAGTTTCTCTTTGAAGCTGTGATTTGTTATTCATCTGTTTCAACACAGCTATTAACAAGTCGTCAAGGGAGTGAGCAGGGAGATTGAAGTGTTCCCCTACAGGTTTTGCAGTGTTGCAATTTCTGATGTCAGATTTGTGTCCATTGATTCTTTGGCGCAGAGACTGTCCTGTCTGTCCAATATATAAGGCAGAGGGGCATTTCCGGCACATGATGGCATAAATCACATTGGAGAATGAGCAGGTGAACAAGCCCTTGATGGAGTAGCTGTCTTGGGGTTAAACAGGGACTATGGATTTTTCTCTCATTACAACAAATGATTTGACCTCATCCTACTCTATGTGCTGTTCCCCAGTGTTTGAATCCTAACACCTATTTTGATTTGCTGTTACAGCCTGACCTGATCCTATGCCATACACTCCCCTGCATTTAATTTTCTCCCATTCTGTAACTTTCCCATCTTCAAAGCGTCTGACGAAGTGGGATTTTCTCCCACGAAAGCTCATGCGATAAATAAATCTGTTAGTCTTTAAAAGTGCCACAGGACTCTGTTGACTTTAAGGAGTGTCAGCCTTTGAATTTTTTTTGTTTGTTTATTTTGGGTCAGCAGGATGAGGCTCTCAGAAGTTAAAGAATGAAACCAGATTGTTAGCAATATTGACTTTAACAACCATGATTCAAAGAGACAGGCTATCTCCAATCATTAAAAAAACAAGCCACTTTTAAAGGCATATCCACTGACAGAACTTGCAATATACAGCATGTCATCATTGCACATCCACCACTCTCAGCTGTTGTACCATATCAACATCTGGACTGTCATAAATAACACACACAGGACTAACCAGATGTGCTCACATATGCATTTCATGAATGACAAATCTGTTATTGTTACAAAGAAGTTGGATCAGCATGTGGCTAGGCACTTTAATGCTGCAGATCACATCACAGCCCTACTGACATTTCAGCAGAAAATGATCAAAATTAGAGGCACAATGACTATCCAAAATGTCTACTTCTAAGTTTCCACCCTGAGGAATAACCCTTTTTCATTGTCAGATAAATTATCCTTTAGATATATTTTTGTGGCACAATAGTGACATCAAGTGTTTGACAAGTTCCAGGTTGGTAGCCCTGTTAGTCTAGTTCAGCAAAACAAACAAGAAGTCAGGTAGCACTTTTAAAGACTAACACATTTATTTAACACGTGAGCTTTTGTGGGAGAAATTCCACTTCATTAGCTGCTTGAAGATGGAAAACTTACAGAATGGGAGGAAAAATAAAGGTGGGGAAGTGCAAGTCATAGGATCAAGTCAGACTATTTCAGCAAATCAAAGCAGTTGTTTAGATTCAAACAGTGTAAAACAACATGTTAGAAGGCGGGGTGGTAGAGAGAGGGGAAAATCACTTTTTGTAGTGAGAAAGCCAGCTGATAATAAATGTGTTAGTCTTTAAAAGTGCCACAGGACTCCTTGTTTGTTTTACCAAGTGTTTCAGTTTCTACTCCTTTCAAGGACAGTCTTTTGATTCACTCATTTGTGCAGTACCTAGCACAGTGTAACCCTGATGCCTGATTGGGGGTCTTGAAGCCCTAAACAAACCACCAAAAAAAAAATCAATCTCCAGAATTCTATATCTTATATTCCATTCTGCTACCTGCTTCTCTTATGTAATGGCAACAGACACATTTAAAGAGGCTGACCCCACATTTTATGGTTTGATACAACTCTAATAAATGTCTCGATGTTATGAAGAAAGGGCAATTTTGAGATATATACTATATAAACTCTAAGCTCCTGTGAGAGACAGAATATCTGTCACATTTTCCAATGTTTTATATTCAGTTAACCTTGGTGAAGAATCAGTAGCTTTCACCAGTGTAAACTACCTTGTCATAAACACAGCATTGGCCCTTTAAAATATATTGACCATTACAAACCAGTAACTTTATCACAGTAAGATGCCAGATGGTCAGGAATCAGAGCACAAAAAAGACAGTTCTAGAACAGGAACCTTTTATAACTGAAGTATTTTACTTACAATTAGGATTTACTTTGTGCAGCATGAAGGAAAACTAAGAAAAGCTGTGTGTGATAAAATAACCTTCACTGACTCCCCACACAATATTCCCCCACCAATATTCACCTCAGGAATGTTGTCTATAAAACATAGGCTATGTCTACACTAGAAAAAGTTAAGTTGACTTTGTTAAGTCGACTTAACAAAGTGGACTAAGTCGAATTAAAGTTAAGTCGATTTAGTCCACTTTGTTAAGTCGACCTAACCGGCCTTAAGTCAACTTAATAAAGTCGACTTAAGGGTTACTCCCCGTCCACACCGTCCTTAAGTCAACTTAAGGAGTCGATGTAAGGCTTAAGTCAACCTAATGGGCGGTTCTTATTAGGTCTACTTATGCTTTCATTAAGTCAACTTAAGGAATATCTTAAGTCGACTTAATGAAGGTCTGGTGTAGACAGGGAGTAATTTGGGTTGACTTAAGGGTCCCAAAGTCGACCTAAATTGCTAGTGTAGACATAGCCATAGAGAGGAATGGTTTTTGTCAGAACCATTGATCAGTGTTGAGACTTAGTGCAATCTCACTACTGATTGTGAAAGAGAGGATGGGCTACAAGTAACTTCATTGTTCATGAGACTATCAGAAAACACCATGTTCAGCAGAGAAGCCTATACGGAATTTTACTTGCATCTATAGCCAAGGTATTATTACTTTCTTCATTTAGTCCTCATTTTATAAACTCTAGCAAATTTTATATATTAAATTCATTTTACAGTAATGCAATCCTGTATTTAAAAATATCCTCATGGTTTTCTAAATGTGCCCTGTGTGTCTTGATAGTTTAGTTTAGAGACGAGAAGTCTGAGGGGGAGACCTGAGAATTCTTGAAATATGTAAAAGGTTGTAATAAAAAGGATGGTGATCAATTGTTCTCCATATTTTATGCATTTAGGACAAAAAATAACCAGCTTAGCTTGCATTAACAGAGATATAGGCTAGCTATTAGAAGCACTTTTTAACTATAAGGGAAGTTAAGCATTGGAGTGGTTTGTGGAATCTTTGTTATTTGAGGGTTTTTTTAAGAATAGGATAGACAAACATCTGTCAGGAATGGTCTAAATATAGTTAGTCCTGCCTCTGATCTAGAAGATCTCCTGAGGCCTTTCTAGCCCTACATTTCTAGGGTTCCTGCCATAGTTTGTGTACAGGTCTATCATACATTTCCAATGGCAGCTTTTAAACAGACTGCATCTTGTTCTCCCAGCATCTAGAATTACAGCCCACAAATACAATCTGTAACAACAGACCAGGTTCAATCACTGGTACTGGATGTATTTTTCAAATGGTGGAGACTACAACTTGAAGGAGCATCTAAAAATTGAAGGCCATTTTGGATGGAGTGTGAAGGCAAATCTTGTATGATACTGGTTCCTTCAGTTAAAGCTAAAAGACTCCCATAGCAGCAGACTCAGCCACAAGTAACATTCCACTTCTTGTTGCTAAGGGGGTTCCAGGTAGGGCACCACATATGACTGGCTTCCAGGGGTCTTCTTTATGCCTCAGTTACACCAATGGCAAGCAGCTGCAGGGGGAAAAAATCACTCTAGGCTGCAAACCTACCTCCCAATTGTGATGCTCTGGTTTTAATGGCTGTTGATTTTCCCAGCAGCTACCAATTAACTCTCAATGGGGAATTTCTGAATCCCTTGATGACTTACAGATGCCACCATTAATGGCTTCCCTCAATGCTTCATTTTTTGGTCATGTTTTAATGTATGTTTTGAAAAGTTATAAATTCTAGTGCAGACAGGACACAACCATTTGTTGTTAGTCAGATTTAAGAACAATTCCCACAGAAAAAATAGGCAGGCAATGCAACTCCCAGATCACTTGGTTCATGTGCTCCCAATGAGAAACTTCACTCACCAAGCAGCCTTCTATATGCTGCACCAGCTTCAGTCTCTGGACATATTTAAGATTTAGCCCCAGGAAAAGAGCAGTGCAGTGATCTAGTCTTGAGGTAACAAAGACACAGGTGCTAACCGCAAGCTTCCGATCTGAAAAATTGTTGTAGTCCCAGGCCAGAAGTAGATGAAAAAAGGGTTTCCTCATTACAGCTGTTAAAATAATCCAGTCAGGGCTATAAGAATAGAATAATACCACTTGATTCTAACTCCAAGATCAAATGGTGGCAACAGATCCTCCCTTAAAGGAGCAGAGAGTGATCACCACCTCTTCCAGCTGATTTACCAACCTACCAACATCACCAGTCTTCTGTGGATGGAAGTTCAGCCAACTACCTCTCATCCATGCCCCAGTCTCTACTAAATAAAAAATAATATTAAAAAACAAGTTATTTAGAACAGACGACCTTAAAACCAGTGCACTAAAAGGGACAGAACAAGTACAGAAGTCATTCCGATTGGTCAGACTTCTTGCACAAGGCATTTTAAGCACCATGAATGCATTTGTTTGCCATCTGCTGGAGAAAGAGGGGAAGCACAGGGCATACAGACAGATGAACAGACAGACAAAGTGAAGTTAATATAAAGGTCATCTAAATAATGAAGAATTTTGACATAGCAGCTTGGATTGGATGAGAAAGAGAAATAGAGCTGGGCATCATTAGCCAGCTACAATCACTGTATCCCACACTTTTTATTAACCTTTCCAGTGGCCCCATATACAAATTGAACAAGGAAGGGGGGACAAGGTGCAGCCCTGCAGGAAGTTGTTAGGGTAGATGACCAATTGCCCAAAACTATCCTCTGGCTCTCTGAGAGCTAAGAATGAAGATACTGAAGGAAGGCCTTGTCTACTCCAGCAAGGGTTCAAAGGCCAACATGACAGCAACTCATCATCAATGGCACCAAAGGCAGCTGACAGACAACCGCAGCACTATCATGATGGACAACTGATCTTTACCAGGAGGAGATTATCTGCTAAAGTTATATTGTGTAGTCTCTGCATCATACTCAGGTCTGTAGCTAGTCTTGGAGATCTGAGCCAATCAAATTCTTGGAGAGTTCTGTTGCCATAACCCAATCAATAGACTTAACCACAAACGTGAAGAGTAATTACTAAAGATAGCTGGTGAAGTTGTCAGCATCAACTGATGTTTGTTGCAGTGATGGTCACTCAACAGCTCTCACAGTAGAAATCAGCAATCTGACCACTCCAATAGAATAACTTTCACTACATTCTAGTTTTTCCCCACTGGCCTTAATAAGCAGGAACAGGGTTCCAATGCACTGTTGGTGACACAAGATAGTCATAACACCTCTAACTGTTTTAAGCATGAAGCTCCATAGATTGTGTGCTTCATTTCACTTGAATCAGCTGTACCAGTGGTTCCCAGGCTGTGGCCCATGGGGTCTTTCAAAGTGGTTACCGTTCCCTTCCCATTGGTTGCAGAAAAGAGCCACTGACTAAGGACCAGGTGATACATTGCCATTGGGTTACAAGACTTGTGCAGGCTCCTTGCTGCAGCCAAGGAGGTGGGAGATCAGTTCTCCCCTCCTCCTGGTTCCTGCAGGGAGCATGCAAAGTGCTCTGCCTGAGTCCATAGGAGCTGGGGTCCTTGCTGGAGCCAACAGGAGAGGAGCACTAATCTCCCATCCCCTTGGTTGCAGAGGGGAGCCACTGTCTAGGGATCCAGGGGGAGTATCTGGGGCTAAAGGATGAGTGTGATTTCCCTGCTGCAGCCAGGGCCGGGGGGACAGGAGATCAGTGAGGAGGGAGGCAGCCTCCTTATCAACTTCTTCCTTCTGATTTCAGTAGAGGGGCAGGGGGCTGCTGGCAGACACTGGTGATATTTGTGGCCCTGTGACCAAAAAGGTTGGGAACCCACTCAGCTGTACAGTAATAGACTGAACTAGGGTCTTTTGTTCTTGATTCTGCCACTGATTCACTGTGTGATTTCACTTAGTATCTGTGTCTCAGCTGCTTCATTTGTAAAATGGGGGGTAGTAATGTTTACTCATGATTAAAACCACTTTGAGTTCTGCTAGATGTGTGCTGTATATAAGGAAAGTGTTATATAAATGTAGAGTGTTAATTGTTGTTTTACTTTGGATCATTCAGAATATACCGAATTGCATCAATGTGAAAATCTCTGTAATCTGAGATAATCCAATTGCTATGCAGTGTCTGCAACTTCAGCTCCCAAATTAGTCCAGGCCTAGTCCAGCCCAGTGCTAGAAGATTTATATGAATTTGATGGGGTTTTGTTACTTCAAATCCCATTATACCAAAATTCTGACCAAAGAGTTCAATCTGATCACAGAGATGTTTGCAGTCTCATTTCTTTAGTTTATTGGTCCTCTTTTCAATTTTAAATCAATATTACAAACAAAAGATCAGAGATAGCAAAGTGTGTGTGCATGTGAGAACCAAAGGTTACCACACATTCTCTCTTATGCTTTTCGTCCACTAGGTGGAGTCTGGTAACTTCAGAAGTTTTCTCTGTTGGCTGCCTTTCTCCCTCTGCTCCTTATTCTAAATAGCATGAAAAGGTCATAACTGTTCAATTGTGTGCATGCTGGAGATATTTTTTAATTAATTTGCTCAGTCAAAAGCTAATTTTATTTCCTATTAAGAGAGAGCTAGAGCTATTGGGAACGGTCAAATTGACTAAAGAGACAAAAATGTAAAACTGAGTTTGTCTTCCACAAGTCATTTAGGGATTTTTTGATAACATACCTGGAAGGACCAGGTAACCAACATGAATATTATTAATTAACATGAGTTACTCAGCCTGGAATAAGACACTCAGCAATAGAGATGGACTGGATTAGGTCCATGGCAGGCATAGAGCATGGGATAGTAGCAGGAACTAGTAAAGAAAAGTAAGAAAGAATGGATCAAAATCAGAAATGCCTCCCCTCATCCAGTGTTCCTGGGTATCCTTGCGTCCTCAGACTCATGTAGCTCTGTACAAGGGCCAGTCACAATCTAGCATTTCTATAGCATCTTCCAGCAAATGATTTTAAAAAGTTCTACAAACAGTTGATTGACCCTCACAAACCACTCTACTAATAAAGCTCTTAAGATAAGCAGTCCACATATGGGTACAGCATGATGCAAAAAGCTTACGGCCATCACTACGAAACTTGGATGCTGAATGTTAGGCCACTCAATCCATGTTTAGATATCTGAAAGATGTGACCTGAGTCTCAGAGCTACCAATTAACTCCTTATCATATACATTTAGGTTTCACCATGTTGATTGAAATGAAATGAATTGCCCAAGGTCATACCATGGGTCAGAGCCTCATCTTGGGTGTAAATCAGCATAGTTCCCTTGAAATACATGAAACTATACCAACATGTATCAGCAAAAGGTCTGGCTCAGTGCATAAGCTGATCGGAACAGAATCCAGGAGTTGTGATTTCTAGTCCCCCTTTTTGACTAAATTACAGTGGGCCACAGTCCCAGATGACATAAATTAGAGCTATGAAAAATTACATCAGCTGAGGACCTGGCTCACTGCTGTCTTTACATTAGAAATTAGGAACTGTGTAATACCATTCCTGGCAGTGCAGAAAGTGTCATTTTCTAACAGTGATGGCCTAGAACCAAAACACCATATCAAGGGTTTGGTTTTATACCATGTTCTCAACTAGAACTTCTCACCATGATAAAGCAAAGCCGAACACCAACTCCAAACAATCTGAAATTTTGGTGCATTCTCATTCAGATCCACTTCCTGAACCCTTCTCTCCCTTCCCCTTCCCCTCAAAGCTTAGGAGTGTTTGGATCTGAGGGTTTTGATTTGCCTCATTATAATATGAAAGTCAGCTCTGGATACTGGGCTCAAACCTGAGGACTTGGTTTAGCACCACTGATCACTAGTTTAATATAGATGAATATAGGCAGACAGTGCAGTGGATAGTCATGGACCAAGGAAATACCCTTCCCTGACCTTAACAAAGGTATGATTTATCCCTCTCCTCTAACCCCCCATATTAACAGAATCGTTGTTGTGGTTGTTGTTCATGGTTGTTTTTTAAGAGCTCCTCCTAGACTTTTAAAACTCTACCTGGCTACTGAAGAATTCTATATTGATTGTCATCAACTGCTAATATTTTCCAGACATTGAATAAAAGATAGGAAAAGAAAAAAAAAAGAAAAAAAATGGTGCACTTGGAAGGTGTTTTGCAGGGGGGAATATTATATAATGAAGTTATTGAATGATATATTCACTCCAAAGGGTTGGTTTCTGCAGCTTCCGCCCTCCTATATCATTCTACTATTCATTGTTAGGGATAACAAGGTCCAGATGAGCTGTAACTTTAGTTACACTCTCTTTGAACAGAAGTTTCCCATAAGGAAGAAAAGGTTATGGCATTTCAAAAGAGCCTTCTCAGATTTATGTCTCATATTCGAGGAGGTCCTTCAAGATGCAATAGACTTTCCTATCAAACTGCATTTGTTTTTGCCTGGCACCAAGAGGCTTTATTTATGATCTCTATCACCTTTGCTGTCTAAAGAAAGCTGCAGATGAATTTTAGCTGGAATAAGGAATTGGGGTAAAGAGCAAATTATGAAGGCAGCCATTTTAATTTGAAATGTAGAAAGAAAGGATTCAGTCTATTACGTGATCTGGTCACTGGGGGCTCTCACAAAAAGTTGTACATGAGAAAAAACACAGAGTTTAATGTCAGAATTTTACAAACAATTGCAAACTACTTTATATAAACACGAATGTGAGCAAGTAACATTAGCCAATATTTTCAAATGTGGGTGCCTAACGTCAGTCACTTAAATCCACATTTAGGCAATTCGGTTAGCCTGATCTTCAGAGGTGTTGAGCACTCACATCCCCTATTAACTCCAATGGGAAATCAGGATGGTGGTTGTATTTAAAACGAATGGAACGTGAGTGGTTCTAAAGGGCTGCAAGGGAAAATACTGTTCAGCTAAGCAACCACTCCAGTAATGATTTGCTAAACTATTATAATATCCTGTTGACTTCAACCATCAATGAAGCAGCCTCCTGGGCACCCTTCTCTCTGGTTTCAACCTGGCAAGTCACCTTAGTTTATGAATGACTTGTGACAGCTGAAGCAGGAGGGAAGACAGCTGGAGTACCAGTGGTAGACGTCTCAGTAGCGTCTGATTGAGACTTTGCAGATGCAGCGGTGCTGGCAAAGAAATTTTACTGTATTGCTTGCACAGCCACAACATAGGACTTCAAACCCTCTATGCTGTAATCAATCAAAAGATTTTCTTTGGGTGGTGGACAGCTTATTTAAACTGAGATGTTGTTGCCACTCATTTGCTTCATTGTGAGGAAATTTCTTCTCACTTTGAAGACAAAATCTCTAGGAATTAATCTGGTCTGTCTGTGACCATAAAGGAAGGGCAAGCAAGATCTGTGTGGGGATGTGGGATGAAAAAAGTTAGGTCTTCTCTGCTTGAGTTTTAGCCAGTGGCGCTCTTACAGGTGCTGGGAGCTCACGGCATCATTGCTTTTGGCTCTCAAGAAGCTGGTACAGCATTCCTAAGTAACTGCTCTTCAGAGCATGGTGCATGGCGCATTTGTTTTCCCTGTTTGGGAGGAGTTACGCCCTATAAATATAAAAATGCTGACCCAGTGACCTCACAGAGCTCTGTACCTTAACATAAGCCTTCTATGCTAAAGCTGCTAATCCAGTTACCTTACAGCAGCCTGTTCCTGGACATCAGACCAACAAGATACAGACACAGCATTAGTGAGTTGTGATTACACAAACACTAGATGGGGCCATTGTCTAAAGGAACAAACTGAACATGCAGAGGGGAAAAAAGTCTTGACATTTTCTGCCTAGTTACATTTTCCAATGAGGTAACCCTTTGGCCTGTAAAGCAGAGGTTAAAGTATAATTCGACGGGCCCCGAAACCCTCCTAATCTCCAGGCCCCCTTCCTGTATTGTCTGGGCCCCCTTCATACATGTGCGAGCTCCAGCCCAGCTAGGCATTTGCAACCACTTCTCGGTATCACATGCATCGGTTATTGCTCCATAAAAATATTTATAATTTTACATGCGTTTATGTCTATAGCAATTCTTGTCACACACTAGCAAACACTGCCTCACACAATAAGTATTGTGATTAACAACGGTGGGGCATAGGAACTGCAGGCAGCCAGGGCAGGGTGGAACATGTGTTCCGCCAGAATTTTCTATTTTTAGGGGCCCTGGAACTCTGGCCCCTCAAATTTGTGGGCCCTGGAACTGCGTTCTGGTGCATTCCCCCTTACTTTAACCGCTGCGTAAAAGGTCATGCAGTATTCTGCCAACGGTTTTCCAACCAAACCCACTTTACCCTAAGACAGGCATGCCTTTGATGTCTATGTCAAGTTAATCTAACAAGCTGAGAATTATTTTAGATATAGGTTTGCCACAAATGACAGTAACCTGTTTTATTCAGTTTTTCTCTGTGCTAAGGCTGTCTCTGCAACCTGTTCAAATACAGTTGAAATTCCAGATAGTTGGAAGGAAAATATATATCATATTTCTAGGAGAGCTCTCAACCCTTCTATAGAAATAAATATCTCCAGCTGAGACTGTATATTGAGGAAAACGCACAGGCTGGAGAGTTGGTATTTGGGTCACAAAAGCAGTTGTTCAGTACCAGTGATTTCTGGTTGCCATTGTAACAAAAAATAATTAAAGTTCCCTGCAGCGGCAAAATTTAATCAGTTACAATTGAATTAAAACCGGGTCACAGTAACAAGTCATAGTAATCTGTTCTCTGTAGTAAAAAAAATGGGTTTCACAAACTGAAAAGCAGTTCTGTAAAGTGGGTTAGGACTCAAACCCCAATAAATAATAGCAAATTTTGGAGTGTGTTGCCTGTGGCCAAACCTCTGAGGCCACAGTTATATTGCCTCTTGCCAGATCAGGAGAATGGCAGCCCGTAGTAGAATGGCCAAATCAGAAACTATGGAACCCTAAAATAATTCAAAAATAGGATGTTTGTAGTGATTTCTGATGTTAAAAATATACCAGTCATCTTGGGAATTACTATCACAGTTTCCTGTGTCCATATATACCCTTCACTTCTAGAAAATGCTCAGACGGCAAGAGTCAGCAAACCAGTTCATCTGCCTCTCACAGAAGCTCTACTGCTCCCAGTCTAGCCAACAGCAAAACTCCTGATGATTTCAGTGATGCAGGATTGGGTCCCAGGATACATAGCTCCCCAGAACACATTTTTGGCTTGACTGCCCACTGTCTTGCATTTTTTTTAACCATCGTGAGAAAGTTATATCAACGCAGAATTCTCTACTCACTCTCACTGCTGATAATGCTTATACCCACTTTGTACAGGTGTGAATGCCAGGAAAAAGTGCAGGGAAGTGAAGAACCAAGCTTTTCTGGAAAACTTTGAAAATTAGCAGGCATGTTTCAAAATGTTTGTTGTCATTGGATAAAAATTCAAATCAGTGGGTTTTTTTCCAAGAGGAAGAAATAATGCTCCCATTTTATACTGATCATCCCAAGATGCCCAAGTTAATTATGAATAATCAGGTGAGAAATCTACAAAGCATTTACATACATTAGGAAAAAATTCTGCTTTTGCTTAAAATCATGCAACTCTTTGCATTCCAAAGAGGTTACAAAGGCATAACTGAAAGCAGAAGTTGTCCTAGGATTTAGCATGAATTTCTCAGTACGCAAGCTACAGAGTTTTAAGATTGATGCTAAGATGTAAGTTTTTCTTTGAATTTTTTGCTGAAATTCTAGTAACTTAAAGTTTCCAGGCTGTTGGTTTTTATAATAAAGATTATTTTGTTTTATAATAATGATGATGAATAATAATTCTTTGCTCTTCTATACAGTAATGCTTCCAAGAAAGAAATTCAAAACACAAACATGGCTTACGATACGTGCACATGAACACACACACACATGACGTTGATAATGTAGTTATTGAACAGAGGGATGATAACGAGGCACAGCGAGAGTAGGAGTGGGATTTTCGCAAGTACTCAGCATAGTCTGACTCTGCTCCTATTGGAGTCAATAGGAGTTTTACTGGTTTCTTCAGTTATGTCATTGCCCAACGCTTTAGACAATCCCAATATAGTGATTGGGACAAGTGACTTGGGTAAGTGGCAAAACACTAAACATGGTTACATTCCTTCCAATCTCATGCAATTCCTTTACCACACATATTATCAGTTTTAGTATAACCCCAAAACAGGAAAAATGCCTCCAGATTTGGCAAGAGATATGGAATTGTGTCACTTCGTATTTTAAGCTATTTTAATATATACATTTTATATTACATATTAGTGTTTTATGTCAATTTTATGATGTGCCTGGAATTTAGCTGAGTTCATTCACTTCTCTTGCCCAGGATAAAAGAAATACAGTCCTACTCTGTTACATGAGGGGAGGCAGAGAGGAGCTTTCTAGCCCGCCACTAAAGCATCTCCTGTTGCAAATATTTACTGAACGTGGCGTCCTGGAGGATGTACCAAAAAGAAACAATCATACTCCCCTTTGCAAGAGAAGTGTAAGTGGTAAGCAGGTCCAGGTTCAATATACCATAAAATTTGTGCTGGGGACTTACGTTTTTGTTACTGGCAGAGCATTCTCTGAGGGGCTAATGAAAAGTCAGCTGAAGTCACTGGTGATTCTTTTCATTGACTTTAATGGCTTGGCCCAGCTCCTCTGAAAGCTTCAGAACATCTGTGTTATTTTGGTGTTCTCCATGTAATAATTCAATAAGACCTAATCTAGTGGCCATATCATGAAACAATATGCAGAAGCAAAATGAGGAGGGCCCACATTCATCTCATTATTTCCAGTTACCCTTCACTTCAGCAGGAGGAATTAGAGCAGTTTGCAGAGGAGATGGGATCTCTGAAAGGAAGCACCAACTGCACAGCACACGAGACTTTCTGTGGTGCTGCCTAGACTCTTTTTCCTCAAGTCATCATCACTCTTTAAGAGCCGAGTTCCCACTCACTAGTTCCTCTGGTTTGCAATAGCAGAATCTTCCCTTGTCTCTCTCTTCCACTCCAGGGAAAGCTGTGGATGGAGTGAATATTCCCATTGTTAGCAGAAGCATTAACTGCTACATGTATTCCCACCAGTTTCAGAAAAGAGCCTCCTACTGAATGGCTTCTCTGCAGCCTTGCCTCCTTCAAACACTGCAGAGACCTACATCATGGAAATAGGCGTGGGGGAAAGGAAGGAAGCGTGATACTCTTGTCCTATTTCTCCTTGGGACCTTTTTCTCATTTTATTATTTACTCATTTAGACACCTCAGAGAGAAAGGGAGAAAAGGGATCTGATAGTGCTGCCTTCTCTAACAATTGTATTGTAAGCCTTGTAACTTTAAGGAAAACACAAATAAATCTGTTAGTCTTTAAAAGTGCCACAGTACTCTGTTTGTTTTTCTGCAATAGACTAACATGGCTAGCACTTTGGAACCAAAGATTATGATACTTGTGATAAAGTCTCAGATCCTGGAGTCACGTTATTATCTGAGAGCCTGATACTTCATTTTTAAAAGATTGTTTTAATCCTTACAGTTGCAGAGAAAAGCTTGAAAATGTGAACCCTTAAGGCCTTCAAAATAGAAAGTAAATAACCATCACCCCACATGTATTATTTTTTAGAACTGAATCACTTTAAAGCCAAGCTCATGAATTTGGAGGGGTCTAATTCATGGATTTTTGAAGGCTTGAGGTTGGTAATACCACTCAAAGTTACTTTAGAAAAAAATTGCATGGTATACAGAGGCCATTTAGTAGCTGGGAAAATAAAAATTCCAAATTTTCATTATGAATCTAACAGCACTGGGCACTTACACACTAATTTACATTTTCAAAGCACTCTATAGCCATTAAATATACTAAATCCTCACAATCTCCCTGTGAGGTAGGAGACGATATTATCTATCTTGTACAGAGAGAAAAACTGAGGCACAGAGGTGTTAAGAAAGGCAACAAATCAAGTCTGGCAGAGCAAAAATTAAACTCAAGATTCTATGGTGTCTAGCTCCTCATTAAGTCCACTAGAGACAGCTCCTGTCCCTCCCATATAGGAAGAAAAATGAACCAAATCCTGAAAGGTACTGAATATTTACTACTGTCTTTAGCTTCAAAGGAGCATTGCAGATGATAGCATCTTCCAGGAGCTGTAGCCAGATTTCTGCTGGAGACTCAGTCTAGCCAGGTTACTGGTGACAGATCTCGTTATAGATCATGGAATGCTCTCCATATAGTACACATTCTCCTAAGCACTCATTGGCTGGCAGTCTGAAAAAGGCCAGTGCTCTAAGAGCTTGATCCTGGGAAGTGCTGAGCACTCAGCAACCACACTGGACTCAAGATCAAGCCATAAGCCTCTCAGAGTCAGACCATAAGCTAGTGAATCTATGACTATAGTTCCCAAGTATCATAGCTACTGTCCAAACAACTGACATTATTTTCTAATAGCACCAGCAGTGATTCTTAACCCAAGATTACTGTTAAAATTAGTACCCCCACAATCCATCAGAGAGATGATGAGTCTTGGATCTCACCTGAGTGCAATGTAACAAAATGTTAGAACAAATTAACAAATGATCATCACTTAAAGTGGAAAGAATTGTCTTCATTTTCTTCTAGTGGCAAACTGTACTGTGAGGATGTTAAAAATACAGTAATGAATGAGTTCATTATAAGGAAGAGAGAAGAATGAGGCGTCAGAGAGTTATATGTCCACTAGAATTGGAGTTTGGGTAGTGTGTATTCAGAAATAATTTTATTTTCCAGTAATGACAATGTGCAGTACCACATAAGAAATGAAATTGAAGAATTGATCAATTTCTTGGATAGCTTCAATATTAAAATTAACATATAAATTTAGCATCAATCTTATTTCCCCACTCATGTCCACTGAGTAAATGCACATAAAGAATGAATCACTGAAACAATATACAGGGGGAATCAAACTCATTTTTCAGATATGTCAGCACAAATGTCAGCTGAATCTGTTTACCATGCACCCAACAAATGTTCTAGAGGTGCCCCTTCAGACCTCTAATGAGGGAAAATCTGGGGGTCTCTGGGGAAAAAACACCACTGTGTTTCAGGCAGCGGATAAAGAGACTTGATACAGAACAGCATCACTGTTTGTTCTTAAACAAACCATACTAATACCAGTTGCCCAGTTGGATCTTAGTCTATCTGTAGGTACACTGTGAGATGCCCACATGGTACCATGATCAATTATTAATTAATGTTCTCATCACAACTCCCCTTTGAGGTGGGGAAGATTTACTGCCATCTTCATTTTCACAGATAAGTCAATATGTTCCTTGATTCCCTAAGTGACTTGCCCAGACTCTGTACAGGAACAGGGAAATGAACCCAAATCTGTGGAATTCAGAGTCTTACCCACAAGATCATCCCATTTTAATGTGTCTTCACATATAAAAATTACTTAAATAAGCAGAGTGGTGGTAAGACCAGGTTTATATGGAGGAGATCAACATCTTAACATTTCCCTTTACCCCCCATGAAAGTTCACAAAATTAACAATGAAAGCACTGTGTTTAAAATCCCAAACAGCAACCATTGGTCACTGGATTTAAAAGCAAAGTGGACATGCTGCCAAGTGAAAAACACTGTCCTTGGATTTATATGGGTTTGCTCATTCATATTTGTGTTTCTGGGGCTTTCTGGTACAGATCTCCAAAAAATAATTTCACCTAATTATATTTATACTTTTGTTTTGTTTTGAAGAGCATAAACATTTCCTCTAACCTGAATATTTTTCAGTTAAAATCAATCCACAGGATGGCAAAAAATAAGGCTGTTTCAGCCGTGCTTTCTGGGGGTGGCTGAGGCCCAGTTCTGCTCTCATTGAATCCAATGGCATAAACGCCTCTATTTACTTTAATAGAGCAGGACCTCATATACATTATTTTGGGAGGAAGGAGGAAAAGGACGCTCACAATATTGCTTTGAAAAAAATCACTGAAGCTGCAGAACAGCATGCGGAAACGTTCACACTGCATGCTTATGCAATACCTGCTTCTCACCAGTGCTGCGACCAATATTTAAAGTGCAGAGGCTGTAAGGGGTTGCAGATGTGGCCACAAAATTAATTAAAAATCAAGCCAGGTCACTGAAGGATGCACTTTAAGCATTGGCTTGCCAAAGCTGCTACACCCAGACTATGATATGACACACACACTTTTTAAAGACCTCTCTAAGTACTGGCCATGACCCTTATTTTCATTTTTATTGATAGTTACCAGAAGAAAAAAAACCAGAGAGGGGTTTGGGTTGTTATCAATCACCACAGACAATAAATATAGTGAGCGCGTCGGCGAGAATAATGAGGCAGCTGATTGCCTGATTCTCCCCTCACAGTGTTTATACACTGGTAAAATACCATATACAATGAAGGAGCTATGCCTGATTTACACTGTAAGAGAGAGGGGAATGAACAAGCCCCTAGTATGTCAAGTATTCAGTATGAGGATCTCATAGTTATTTTCATTATTATTTTAGGGATAAGAAATTATACTCACTTATCAATGTTTGATATCTTTGGGATTCTTGTGTCATGCGAATTACAAAGAAACAATGCAATTCTTGCACAGAGCTAGCCAAGAGTCAGCTTTCTTCCAATGGTATATCCTACTTCCAAGTACAGTGAAGTTCTGTTTTCTAAAAGTCCATTTTCAGCCTGGAAATCACCAGTTGGTGCAACCACAACAAAATACACTTCTATGAGTTTCGCCTTTTGTCCTTCCTTCTCTTCCACCTAGACAAATGGGCACATATTATTTTACAGCTAATGACACTTCTAGGCTGTCCAGCAGGAATGTTTAGGCAAAAGATTTCTTCTGGAGAGACATCATAGCCTGGTGGGGTGAGCCAAGATCTCCTCAGTTCTAATCCTGGCTCAAACAGTCATTATCCCTGTGACCTTGGAGCAAGTCATTGAACCATTGTGTCTCCCTTCCCCTGGCCACAAGATAGGGCTAGTGTCACAGATTACCTACCTCACTGAGGCAGAACCAAGATTAATTTGTTTTACAAGTGTTCAAGAAAAAAGTACTATGTGAGTGCACATAATTCCCCTTCCAAAACTGAAATACTAGGGTTAAGACATAGCAAGTCATTTTGATCTCTGATTGCCAGGAAGGGTTTTATTTATGTATTTCTTTCCTTTTCCCCAACATTTAGAATTTTACTCTCTGGCCAAAGCAACAAACTCCCCTTTCAAATAGATTGAAAGATTTGGCAAGAGAGAATGCCCCTCTGAGAATCAGTGTGCACTGGGAAAGAGAAATCATACAGCAATTTCTTTTGTAGAACAGCATGCTAGTGATATAAGGAAAGTCCTTGGTGCATAGGCATGGCCAAGTATGAAAGGTTGAGAGAGAACAGAGAGGCTAGTGATCTCCCACAAAGTTAGCATTAATAATTTGTAACTGTATATAGCAGTGTCTATACCTGTTATGGCCCCACTGTACTAGGCACTAGAATTGTTTTGAGGGGATATGTAATCCACATCTCTGCAAATCCTGCCCATAGTCGCACCTACATCAAAATATGTGTGACGGTGACAGAAAAAATCAGTTGTCACAGAATCATAGAGACTGGAAGGAATCATGAGAGGTCATTGAGTCCTGTCCTCATGGCTGGACCAAGTACCAATAGACATGTGGTCATCATCTAAAGGCTGAAAAAAATTATACTGAAATCTAAATGATACTTTGGTGAGAAACCCTGGATATTAATTGTTCACTTCAGAGGTCCCTAGTGCATGGGGAGAGTGCTAATTGCTCCTAAATATGTAAACATTCTCAGGTGAAAATTGCAATTTGCTCAAAAGTTTAATGAGTTGTCTTCTAACACCACATAATTTGCATCCTCCCTCCCTTATGCTACTGGAGTTTATAAGGAAAAGGAATTATAAAGTAAACAGCTTTTTCTACTCATTCCTACTATAGCAAATTCTGCTTTACTCAGCCAGCCTCCCCAAATTCTGCAACATGTATCTCCAAGACACCTTAGCTTAATTGATGACAGCATTTGTAGTATGGGGACAAACACAAATTGCCATACTGCTAATAGCCTCTCCACGGCATTTTAGTACTGTTAGTCATGTTCATTCACTGGCTTCAAGTTAGTGGCAGATCTTCAAATGGTGCAAATTGGCCTGGCCCCACTGAAGTCAGTAAAGGTAGCCATGTTTACACCAGCTGAGGCTCTTGCCCTCTCTTTAGAAATTTTCTTCACTCAAATATAAATGATCATCTTAGTTTATTTTTCTAGAGTCCTTAGCATGCTACATTAACCTGACAATGTTTAATCCTGTGTTCATTTCACAATACATTTCATGCAATTCACAGCTGTAATTGATTTTACACTGACATTACACGTGTTTCAATCTAGCCATGTGAAAAGAATAAGTCTTAATATTATCTGTCTCTAAAAAGTGTCCAAGCTCAAACAGTACAGAAGCAGTTCACTCTAGTCTCATGTGCATTAAGTCATTTTGATTTGCTTAGCGGGGGGGGTGTTTCTTTGTTTGTTTTTGTTAAATGCAAGAATGATTATTGGCATAAGGATATGCGGTCCCTGTTTAGTCCATTTGCAATTGAACTACTTCTTTTGATTTCTTATGTCCTGAGGAGTCCTCTCTTTTAGAACAGCATTCAAGTATTCTAGTTCAACATTCCCGGTTGTCTGTGTTAAGGGACAGGGCAGACCTCCAGCTTTAGGTTCCATTATAAATCTTCCACACTCCCAGCTTTCCCATAATTATTCTTAGCTTTAGGATCTTCTGCTGTAATAAACATTCAGCACTAAAGCCATAGAGTATAGCTATTTGGCATTTTCCAGTGAAGTGCAAGAAATTAAATAAGTTATGTCTTTATTGCTACAGTATAATACTGCGCAAAGTCTCCTTTTTATATAATTGCAACAGTTTCATAGAGAATATGTCCCTCCTCTTGTTGCCCAGTAGTTCAGATGAATTGCAAATATCACTCACTTATCACATTAAGTGTCATTCTAAGATGATGTATTGAGTATTCTAGAGTCTGAAGAATCGGATCTTTCATCATAGTCATCTTCTGTATAAATAGGTTGTTTAGACACAATGGGACATCCATCATCAGGGATTGAGATCCTGGGATCTTCTGATGAGCGAGTAGGAAGGACGGGCGAACTTCGGAATACACTGGCAGAATTATTAGAGAAAGGGCTGACATACTGGGACCTCAGCTGGTATTGCTGCTGTAGCGTCATTGTGTTCCATAAGGTGACATCATTAGGTAGAAAAGGACTGGACTGATTTCTTGCCAAAGTGTTCCTCAACATCAGTGGGTATCGTGGTGGCTGTGGGAAAGGATGCTGTAAAGGTACAGCCAAAGGATTTGGCACAACATTACTAGAATCAGCAGAGAATCTCAATGTGTCTGGAACTCTAAAGGCTGACCCTACAGACCACTTAGAAGAGGAAATAGGATATGAACTCAGTGTATGTTCAAAAATGTGCCCATTGGAAGGTAAAACAAGACCGTCTGATTCTGTAGAAGTTCTGTCCCCACCAGCTACTGAAGATCGGCTGGACAAAAGGACCTCAACAGCACTCACCAGATCACCCCCACAGCCCTTCAAGATTAATTCAAGCACAGTTGGCTTTTGGTTTGGGAAGATTTTTTTTAACACTTCAAGAGGAGGCCTGTTGGCCTTCAAACTGAATGGCAGAGAAACTGTCCCCGATGGACCTTCTATCAGGAGATGATTCTGTTCTGCGTGGTACTTGGGACTGTCTGGTCTGCTCTCGGTGCTGCCTCCATTTTTCTGGACTGCATAACCACCTTCATCCACTGACACTATTTCAGGGCTCTCAGGAGTGAAGCAACTTTTGGCTTTTGTCACATCAGGGGAGCTTCTTTGATCCGTGTCTTTGTCACTGTAGCTCTCAGCATTGTCCGTTCCACTTGTATCACCCAATCGTTCCTCAGTCACGTCTGTAAAGTAAATGGCAGTTGCGTTAATCCTTTCGCAGAATCCAAAAACTTTTTCATACATTGTATTATTCATTTTTAACATGAATGAAGCAAGAATATTCTGAAGGAAAGAATTTCTTGAGATTTCCATAAAAGGTCTAATAAAGTGGAGGTCCTATTTCCATTGTGGCAACCTTAAAATCCTGTTTCCAAACCCCTCTCTCTTTGCCATGCTAAATGATAAAATACCAATGCTCAAGCCAGTGTGGTGCTCTCTAATTAGAACTAGCTGAGTTGAGGGGACAACCACTTCCCGTCTAATATTCCTATGGAAATATCTTAGTCTTCCTACAATATATAAAAAGAGAATTGATTTGGCAGACTAGATTTCTGTTAATCCTACTGAGTGCTAAATTTGCCATTCCTAACTGGGATTCACAGTTATAAAACAGTAGTACACCATCTGAATGCCAGTCTTCCCCAGAGGCATTTTAAATCTTTCAAGTCAGTGTTCCCTTAGGATCACATCATGCCCTTAGTGAATGGATTGTGTGCTGAGGAGTTCTGAGAAGAACTGGTGCCCAAGAATAATCCGCATAAGGCCACATCACATTAGTGAAGCCGTCCACAATTACTACTGCCTCAAGATTGAAGAAGCCTCTTTCCCAGCACACTCCACCTCTGCCCTTGCACAAGCCAACCCCTCACCTCTAAGCCATAGAACACAGCTCAGTGGCATACTAGGGCAATAGCCCCATCTCATCTCTCCTGCACCTGCACTCTTACTCTATGCAGAAGATCATGCTATTCCCATATGTTTGTGGCATAAGGAAAGCAATAGGATTTTCCCCTTAGATTCATGAAGCACTAGTTCTATGAATATCAGTTAAACTATAATCTATTATATGCTAGTGAGTGCTGTAAGCTATAGAGAAAGGGATCAAGATATTTCGAAAATGTCTAGTGATTTTCGATACCTTTTTGCATGTCCAACTTGGGGCACCTTAAAGGTGCCTGGTTTTCAGAAAAGCTGAGCCCCCATGCTCTGAATATTAGGCCTCTTTAAGGTGGCTTTGGCTGGGCATCCAAAAATGGAGAAGCTTAACATCACCAGTCACTTTTGAAAAACTGGTCAGAGTTTGAAAAGATGTTGGAATCTTTTTCAGTGTGACTCCTTGGTAAAAACAAACAAATATGCCAATGAAGCAGCTGTTCTGGTTTAAAGAGAAAGGTGATGATATATTTTGCTGGGAGATGTTCACTGTTATTTCAATAAGGCCTAGACTCTTCCACCTAACTCATGCAGATTAGTACCCTATTCCCTCAACAGCTCAGTGATTTCACTTGGGGTCATCATGGAGCAGGCTGCTGGTGCTCAGGGTGGGGCTAGCAGAATCTAGCCCTAACTGTTTGTTTGTTTTTTTAACATAAACACTGAGCAAAGCCTTAAAAGATGCTGTTGCAAAACTGCACTAAAATGAGACCAATTCGTTTATCAGCCCAACTAACATAGGGAGGCAGCATAGAACAAACAAAGTGCTTTGGACTGGGAGGTCATGCTCATACTCATTCAAAGCTGTAAACGAGGTCAGATAGGCTTGTCTGTCTGCAGTCTGAGTGCCCCGCCTGCCCCCTGCTTGGAATCCCTTCCCTAGTAATCACCCAGAAAGGAGTGTGTTCATTTTATCATGGTGCTGACTAAATCTATTATTATTGGTCAACTCATCCTCTGAGATCTGCTCCAGCACAGAATACCTTTGTGACAACATTCCCCTTTCTGAGATCTCTCAGATAGACCACCATTTGGGAAAGGAAACAAGCCTGGGGTAGGTCAGGTGGGAACACAGGAGTGGGGGAGCACATGGGATTCATAATGTCCTCCATTAGCTTTGAAGAAATTCCTAGAGCTGGGGCTGTATTAATAGTCTGTCGCACATCTGCTGTGAGGAAGCTTTCCTTTGACACCCCTCTTGGCCGCACCCTGGTATAAGGGAGGCCTTGGTAATTAATTTGATTGGGAAGAGAGATTCTGGAGCTCCAGAGCCAGCACAGAAATACAGGATTTATATGGGAAGGGTCCTGGCCTCCTGCAGAATTCTAGGCATATGCTGAAGAGGAATTCAACAAGGGAGAAATCCTTGTGGACATTTCATCCCCCTTCTCTCCCTTTTACTGTAAATCCAGCATATGACAATCATTAAGAAAAGTTCAGTTACCTTTAAAGTTTGCAAAATAGATGTTAAAAAGCAATGTGAAGCTTGGACCCTATCAGTTTATGCACCAGGGCCATGTCTGATGCGCAATTAGGCTATGAACAGAAGTTATAATTTCACATGCTGCTGTATCAAACAAAAAAAGAATGTGTGTCATTTCTGCCATAGCAGCAAAAGGCAGGGAAGGGGAAAAGGAATTTTACCCACACACAAGCTAAAATGAGAGAAACATTTTTAAATTGATATGAGTGTGCATGTACAAAGAGATTGCACCAGTGTAAAAACTGTGGGTAGGATAGCCATTATTAGGAGAGAACTCTTGGTACTCCATATACTTTTACCTCCGCCCTCTGCAGATAACCAATTGCTGCAGTGCACTGACTTTGAAGACCTGATCATGCAGTCTTCAAATGCAGCTTCCATTAACATTAATGGGAACTTTATATGTGGAAGGACTCAAGACAGAGTATGGAAGATAAGTTACAGCAGCTCTTGCCCCTGCATAGTTATTTTTGGTACACAGGCACCTGAGAAAGATTATATCGGTCACTATAGACAGTAAATTTACAAAATACTACTACACTATCATGTAAATTGCACACAAGTAAATATATTTCAGAAGCATCCTCAGTTTCCAAAATGTATTTACTGCTATGTAGTTTACATTTAATAGTGGGCACCATAACATAGCAAATAATTATGGAAAACAGATTCATATTACATCCCTGAAATCAGTGAAACACAACCCTAGTCCTGGAAAACTATTATTTTAGGGCTTTCATATTTTGGGCATTTTTAAATTAGCTTTAAAATTTTCCAATTTGTCTTTATGAAATTTGACTTAAAGATGCTTTCAGATTCTGAACATTAAATCTATTGAATTAAAAAGCTAAAAATACGAAATCATGCACTCTCTGACTTCAGTGACAAGAGGATAGGTTCATAATATACATACCTTATACGAATCCTTATTCCTAACTCTATATACTGAGCAGTTGAAACATGCTCTGCATGCAGGAAGGGCATGTTTCCCCTTCTCCCCACCCCAGATTGCTCAAATCCTTCTAGTATCAGAGTCACAAAGGTGGAATTCAATTATTTAAATGAAATCATGATATATTTGCTCTTCATTGCTACTATTTCACAGGCATTTTCCTTCCTACCCATAGTAAAATCTTAGAGAATTATATACACTTGATTCAATCTTACAATAAAATTCTTCTCTCTGTGGTTTTCAGTTAAACCCCCTTTTCCTGCTGACCTAATCTGGATGTGGCATGCACCATTTCAAAACTCATGACCTGTAGATGTCACAATTGGCTAATTCCAAAGGGGTAGCCATGTTAGTTTAGTTCAGCAAAACAAACAAGGAATCTAGTGGCACTTTTAAAGACTAACAAATTTATTCATTCATCTATATTTCTCCATCCTCAAATGTCTGATGAAGTAGGATTTTCTCCCACAGAAGCTCATGCAATAAATAAATTTGTTAGTCTTTAAAAGTGTCAGATGACTCCTTGTTTGTTTCACAATTGGCTAAGTTTCCTAGTCAGGTCAGATGGTGACGGCCTTGGAACTTTCAGGCAAGAAATCAGCATGACCTATCAAGTGGGGCAAGGCAGTGAGCAATTTGTTTACTTTGTGCAACTCCTCTGAACACTAGTTCCTTAGTGGATGCATAGATGGTGTCCAAATGGTGTTCAGCACAGGGGAGTTTTTGTTGGTTCATATCCTTTTTGTTGGAAATCGTTGGATTTAGCTTTTTGTATGTGTTTGCAATGGGCAGAGAACAACTATAGTTAACCAAGGAGTTGGAAAAGTATATTACAAATCCATATAAATATTCTGGGCACTGAAATGTAGAAATATAACATGCAGAATAACCACACCTAGAACTTTTAATTATGTATTACTCCAAAATATAGTACAAGTCTTCAACTACTAAAATATACATTCATTTTTTAGTTAAATGTATACTTTGTTGTTAGCACATGTATCTTTCTGTGATACTCACTAATTTCTCCTGAAGGTGATCTGCTGTACAGAAGAAACTTTGGACTCAGACAACCTTAAGTATTGTTTTTAATAAAATATATGCTGTTTCAAATTGCTTGTATTCGGTGTTCTTTTTTGTTAGCCTTGAGGTAACCAAAGAGAATCACTTTCCTTGCTTATACTAATTATGGAGAACAGCCATAAATATTTCTATCACGTACACACACATTTTAGAACTAGATATAGGCATAGATTAGAGAACTATAGATGTTTACACATGAATATACATAGAGCATGGGATAAGTGTGGATCTATAGCTACAGAGATGTATACATACATGAATAAAGGGACTGTGAACTCTGAAGGAGATGTCTAGTACAATATACCTTTTCCTTACACATAAATATATTAAAGATTGTGGGACATTTAGATACTATGATGTAACTTCCTAAGGAAAATAGCTAGACAAAAAGCCATTCTCTTCCAGTTCATTCCTTCACTGAAAACATGTCTAATACTTCAGGTTAAATCTGTCCTTACTGATCAGAAGGGATCAACATGCAAGCCCAATTTACCTTAAGCCCACCCATATCTACTGTTATCCCAGTTTCTGTAATTGTAGTGAAGTGACATGAAAATATCATAGATCCCTGTGAAACATGTACATACTTAAAAAAATGAAGCCCACTTCATTGCAAACTTTCTTCCTTACTTTTAAAGACCTGTGTATCCCAGGGTGTGGAGAGTGATAAAACTTTTTTCTTCTTGGGCAAGCTGTGCTGTGAGTTTTAAGCAAAACCCAGCCCTGAAATCAACCAAAGGCCCAGTATCACTTCACAGTATTTGTTTATAAGCACTAATCATTACTGAAGGGCAGAGACATGACACCTGTATTTATATGAAGGGTAAAAATATAGGAGAAGGAGGAATTATTTGGCACAGAGCTGTAATGTAGTGGGAAGAAAATAAGAAAAGAAAACTATAGTCTATGGGTCAAGGGCGCAACTCTACTTGGAAAGTAAGCCTATTGAAGCAATGATGACTATTCCAGGAGCACAGTAGTCAAAGTAAAGGATATTAGAGTCTGGGCCTAAATCAGGAAATATGAGATGGGTTTAATTCCCAGAAATACAAAAGACTGGACAAAGCACTGGCAAATATAGCCTAGGGAAGAATCCAATTACCACTCTCTAGTGTGCTATTCATTGTGGTATCTAGGGACCATACTCTATAAGGGAGGGACAGGGTGTCTTCCATCTCCAGTTTCTACCACTCTGTGAATTAAGAAATGGAATGGTTAATCCGGTTTTAAAACCAACGCTCCAGATGGGTGTTCAGCTGCTTTTGATGTACATCAGCTTTGCTTTCCATTTCCCTTTGATTGTAAAGGAAGTCTACAACCGATGCAAAGCAACCAGACAGCCTTCCGAACGAGCTCCTCCGTTAAAAATGGGAGCAATTACAAACATTTGGGGAGCACTTTCGAAGCTCTTGCACCCAGGGAGACAGTTGAAAGGAAGATGGACAAAATCTTCCTTCCTTCCCATGAAGAAGAGTAACACCTTTGAGCGAAGGGACCCGAAGAGCTACGGACAGTTTGATTTATGACGATTTACTCTTTCTTTCACCCCATTAAAGCTGTTAGCAGAAAGTGCTGACTGGCTGGCAGGGAAAAATTTCTCATCAATGCTCTTTGATTGTATTTTGCAAACAAAATGCCTGTTGCTTGGTAACATTTCACTTCAGCCTGACCTTCTCCAAAAGTTATTGCTAACAGATTCGATTTACACTGTCCTCCCGTGATTACAGTAATCTTTTACCCCGGGGAGTTCATACATCAGGGGAAAGGAAAGTTGGGCGTGCGAGTCAACACCGTTTCTGTCCACCAGATTTATGTTCTGCTCGCCGACTTTATTTCTGGTGCACTTTCTGGAGGGAGCAGAACCGGGATTCTTGTAGCATTTTCTCCCCCCGCACCCGCCTTAACCGGGATTTGTACCTCCTGGCCTGGTCTTCACCAGCTCTTTCCCCAAACGCTTGGGAAGGGTGGAGATGTGGCTATGGGATTGAATGTCTCCAGCCTTCCATGGGGTGGAAGGGAACCTGGATTCGGTGGCAGCTCAAGGGGATGCCCAATTTCTGGACCGACACGGCCCGGGGGTGCTTTTGTGTGGCTGTGTGAGGGGGGTGGCAGGATCATGGCAGGGGACCCCTCTCCCCCGAAGCTCTGATGGCGATCGGTCTGCTGGGAAAGAAATGGGCCGCCCCCGCCTGCAAGAGCGTGGATGTCACCCTAATTCTCGGCTCTTCTTCTGGCTCCCTCCCTTCCCACGGACACCAGTGACCGTGTTTGCCTCAGTCCTTCTCACAGGCACTTGCCGATCAGGCGAGGACCCAGCCGGGTCTAATTTAACCCAGGGCACAACACACATCCCCCAGCTGACAGGCGCCGGGACCTGCCTTCTTCACCCCCTCCAGGCTCCTTTCTCAGACCTCGGCAGCCTGGGCGGGAGGGAAGGGCCCTTGGGGAGGGTGGGAAAGCGCAGGGACACAGAGTGTGAACTTCATACGGGGGCGCCGAGAGCTGCGATCTCTGCGCCTGGCCCACCCAAGCTACTGGAGTGTGCTCTGCAGGATCGGGCCGGCTCCGCCCTCTATGTATTTTAGTGGTGCCCCATTTCGATCAGAGTTAAAATAAGGCCTGTCTCCCCCCTGCCTGAATTACAGCGATCCCGTCTGCATTCCTCTCTGGAAACCTTCCCCCTCCGCATCCCCCACCACACGCACATCCTTCCCTCCCTGTCCTCTGGGAATGCTGACAATGCCACCCCCTGGCCACGGCGCAACGAGCCCGGGGAGGTCGGACGTTCAAGAAGAAACTTCCCCGCCAAATCGCCTTAACTCTGCCCGCGCTTCTCCCCCAACAGCTGGAGCAGGGGCGCCGCCCCCTCCTTTCCGTGGGAGAGAGGTCGGTAGGAGTCCACAGGAGATGCCAGGTTAGGGGCCACGCTCTTAAACAACCGCGGAAAGATCTGGCTTGGAGAGCTGATTTCTCTCTCCTCCTAACCCGTTACACCCCGCGGGGCTGGAAAGGTGCTGAGTGGGAAGAAAGTGGGGGGTCTCCCCCACGCTAGCAATGACCTTCATTTTTGGATCTCGCAGAGCAGGCAGGCTGGGCCGAGGCTGTTGTTACAGAAACACCCAAGAGCCGAAAGATCGCCACGAATCCAACTGGTTCTTCCTAGCGGTGCGTAGCCTTTTTGGCTAACTCGCAGACTCCTCGAAAGCTAATAATTGAAACAACTGCAAGAGCCGGGGGGGAGAGATGATGTAGGTATAGTTGAAAATTGGTAACCGAGGTGAAACCTTCTGAAAACCTCGATCCTGAGCAATCATTAACTGTGAGCCGATGTATGTTCTGCAGCGACTGCTCGGTTAGGAGAGGTCTGGCTCTTTTGACGGCCAATTTTGGTTTAACCTCCCTGAAAAAAATCTCTTGAACAGGCGCGTTCATTTTGGCTCCTGTTGATTTTATCCGCAAATGAGTGTTCTCCAGTATTCCGTGAAAAAGGCTTCGCTCACTTTGGTTTCCCCCTCCCCGCCCCCCAAAATGTTTTCCTCCCTGCATCAGCCCTGAACTATTTTCACTCAACAGCCACATTATAGCCTGTGCACAGAGAAATGTTTTAAAGGCCAGATTCACGGACTTCTCAAACGAAATCTCAATCGATCGAATCTCACATTTGCAAGTTTGCCCAACAGCCTCTCCTCATTTACGTACCATTTTGCATAGGTACTTTTCTAATTTTGGAGAAATCAATTTAACGAAAGAAGGAAAATATCTCTGTTTGTGTTGCGTGGAGGTCAAAGCTATCTAAATAGATTAGATTCGATAACATCTTGTTTTCCCTGTGACAGATCCCAAACTTTCTTAATAATGGTTGCTCTTTAAAGAAAAGAAAGGTGCCAGTTCCGTCCCTCATTCTTCTGCTGAAGCTGCCTGTGAATATTTTATTGTTTATTATGTGCTTGGGGAATTGTCTGGCAATCTGTCCCTGGTGATTTAGCTCAACAAAAAAGTGCAAGTCCTAAAGTTTTAATGTGATGAAATTCAGATTCTTAGTTATAATAGGACATGGTGCCAATTCTGGTTGTTTTAGAGATGCTGAAGGATAAATAATACATATACAAACTAATCAGCTGTCACTAATCATATTTTGCTAATAATATTGACTAAATGTGCGTCCTGGCTCTTCCTCATAGCTCATCAATTAATTGCAACGACTGAATCCTGGATACATCCCTATTTATTTATTCTGTACATCTGAGGCACAGAAATGAGTTCTCACCAAAACTACCAACTTCAAAAAGAACTTCGCTGAACACATTTCACGGCTGTGCAGCCAAACTGGGTAACTCCTAATTGCACACAGAGGAGACGCTGTACCTAAGTCCCCTTCCTCACTACAGCCCACTTAACACAGCAGCTCAGGCCGGAACCTGCTAATTGCGGGCTTTTTTTTATTGAATTGGGGCTTTGTTATTTTGGCCAGGTGATGAAAATCAACAAACGCAGCGGTTTAATTTGAAGGTTTACATGTAAACGGTGCGCGGCGGGGAGGGGGGGGGGCGGGATACACAATGTTTGGAGTAAACTCTTTTCTCCACCAGAAACAGGGCTGTCTAAAGCAGATCCACCGCTGAAATGACACGGGAAAGACAGGAGTTCTGTGCGGACTCTAACCCGAATTCGGACCTGGCGCACGAGGAATCTGGACCGCTGCTGCCACATCCAAAGTGCTACCCGACCTTAACAGGTCTGGGCTGCAATTCTGGAGCCGCTCCTGAGGTCCTTATGTAATCGGAGGGGTTTGTACGGCACAGAGCGCCCTAATATCACAGCCCCTTATTCATGGGTCCCACCCTTCGCTCTCTCCCTAGTAAATGGCCTTCGTGACATTATACACCCCACTGATTTCAGTAGGACCTCTCACCCCAGTGAGCACTGTGTGTAGGTGTAAAGATACGCAGACTCGGCGCCCCGTCCTTACTCGGGCAGTCTCCCATTGAGATCAACGGGAAACCACCGAGCTACGGCAAGTAAAGAACGGGGCCTGAAGCGAATTAAAACAAATATTCGGTTTCTGCCCGCGGGTTTCCCGGGAGGAAAGACCAGCCTGAGATCGTGCAGTGAAATGAGACTGCTCCTCTCCGCGGAGACTGGAATAATTGGAGGGGTGGGGGTGTCCACTAACTCGGGCCGATCCCCTTCCCCGTGCCTAGGTTAAGTAGCTGGGCCGGAGTGGCAGGTTTCCGTCTAATCCTTTCTCAGTGGCCCCGCTTCAGGTTTATTGGCCCGGGCCAGTCCCCGTTCGTTGTCACTCTGCTGGCAGGACCCCAGTCCTGGCAAAGCAACCCGCTTTCTCGAGGTGCCCCCGTCCACCGAAAGCCCCAACCGGCCCCTGCCGGGCAGCAGAAAAAACGCCCCACAAGGAGGCCAGGAGCGGGCTCCGAAGGGAATCACAGCGACTTGCCCGTACAGCGGCCAGAAGGGGGGAATCAGCGTCCCCCCAAATCCATCTGCAACTAGCTACGGCTGTCTGCGGGCGGCCCTGCGCGCCCCACGGCCCGGGGCAGGCGCGCTGTGCCTAGGCACCTGCCCCCCCGGCCCCTTCCCCGCGCTGGATCCCCCTGTGGGACCCGGTCAGGCCCCCTTACCTGCTTTGGGGAGCTGCGCCTGCAGGGCCGGGGGCTGCTCGGCGGCCCAGCGCAGGGCGGCCAGCTCGGCCGGGGCTCTCGGTGGGGCGCCGTCGGCGCTGGGGCCGGGCAGGGCGCGCAGGGCGTCGGGGAGCAGGCTCTCCAGGCTCTCGTTGGCCTGCTGCCGGCGCAGCGCCACCTGCGCGGCCATGACCCGCTGGCGCTCGATGATGAGGATGCACTTCTCGCAGGTGCAGTCCTTGAAGCGGCAGTAGCGCTTGTGGCCCTTCAGCCAGGACAGCACGCCGTGGTTGCGGCAGCGGGCGCACTTGGGGGTGCGCTGCAAGGGGGCCCGCGGCGGCTGCGACACCGGGCCGCCCATGTAGAGGTACGGGGAGCCGTAGCCGTTCATGCCCGGGCAGAGCGAGGATGGGGGCGAGAGGCGCGCGGGGCCGGGGCCGGGGCTCCTGGCTGCAGCTGGGCGCGAGCCACGCGGCTGCATCCGCGCGCTGCCTAGTGCTGGAGCCGCCCCGCCCCGCTCTGCCGCCCGCCCTCCGCTCCCTGCACCGCCGCGGGAGGGGGCGCGCGCAGCCGACTGCTCCGGGCTCGGAAGGGGTGCCCCCCCCCCGTCCGGGCCAAATGGTCTCTCCCGCTGCCCAGCTAACTCCCCCGGGAAGGGGCTGGGGTGTCCCACTCCCTGGAGGGTGGGGGAGGGCTGCCGCGCTGGAGGCTCAGCTGGGGCGCCCAGCCCACCTCAGTGGAGGGGGTTGGGAGTGAGGGAGAGGGTCTGGCGGGGAAGTTTCTCAAGGGCAGGTGGGGAGGGTTCAGAGTCTCCCAGGAGCCCCCAACCTCGAAGCCAAGCTCCCACCAAAAGCCCAGGCTCTCAAATGAAAAAATCTGCGGGGGGCAGGGCTCTTGGGGGCTGCCTTAGAAATGACCATCTCGAACGCTCCCACGCTTGCCCCGTGTCCCCAGCGGCTACTCAAGGTCCGAACTCGGGTCTCCTTTCATTAATAAAATCGAAGCCAACACTTTTTAGTTAGTTACGGGCTGGATCGGGCGCCTTCTCCTGGGTTTTGATGCTCCTCGCCAAGATGGCTACTGAGATGCGAAGAGAGGAAAGGCAATTGGGATCCAAGGCGTGCCGCCTCTTCGTTAATTTGTTTGATGCAGAACACCATCTTAAAAAAAAAAAAAAAAAAAGTCCGTGGATCACTTCACCAATACATTTCTAAGAGGGCAACGAGAAGTTAAAACCCAAGCATAATTATTACATGGCAGGAGAGAAAGTGAATACAGTCTGTGGAGAGGACAAACTCGCTACAGCTGTTTATTAGAGGGGTGCATCAACATTTCATTTGTAACTCGTTTTCTTCGTGTCCATAGAACCTTCTCTTTGGACGTTACACAGGGAAATTAATTAAAAGCGCTGAAGGCAGCGCCTCATTCTTCTCAAACTTTATTCAAAAAGAAAAAAAGAAATACGAAATGATTTTTATACTATTTTAAATTAATTGCATAATTAGCACACTTAAAATATACTGCTAATTAAGGTCTAAAAATATTTTGCCCGGAGGAATAAAAGTGTGATGTATGTGTAGTACAGGCAAATGGTATTTCTTTCTGTTACATATTCCATTTTAAAATACTTTATTCCCAATGATTTATCCAGTTTTCGGGGTATTTATATTGTAGTATGGGGCAGGTTTCAGGGACCGCATCCCATTCTAAAATTCGTCTGTTGCAGACCAACTTTACGGTTCCCAGAAAGCTGCATTTGATCGGATGTAATATACACTCCATTTTCTTGCGGCACAGACCAATAGGAATACAAACAAAATATTTCC
Source organism: Pelusios castaneus (assembly GCA_007922175.1). Lineage (NCBI taxonomy): Eukaryota > Metazoa > Chordata > Testudines > Pelomedusidae > Pelusios > Pelusios castaneus. The sequence continues at coordinate 5,723,734 of ML685841.1, read as the reverse complement.
TTTGTGTTCTCTGCTGCCTACGTTTCTTTGCTGATGTTTGCTATGAGTCTCACAATGAAAATAGCCCAAAGACCACGTTGCCATGATTTTATAGCCCCTGCGGGGAATTTTAAACCCTCCGAAATTCTTTCCAAAAACTATTTTTAAATAAAGAAAAATAAGTAGCGACGTCTAATCCACACACCCAAATAAATACCTGAAAGGTTAATTTAAAAAAAACCAAAATATGCTTCCCAGCAATTTACAGAAGCCATGCGCGCAAGAGCTAATGAGTTCAATCCCCGTGATGCAGTGAAGGAATGAATCCGGGAAAAGAATACACGTTTAAATATTTGTATTGTGATACAGGGAACTGCGGGAGTGATCAGGCTGTTTAATGTCTAGATCTAAGTGAGTCTTACCTATCCCTTTGTAAAATATGGATTTTGTAAACTGTATCCCAGGGTTATGGATTTCATGGATCAACCCCGGGAGTCTCTCAATCACCTATCTGGTTACATATGTCTCTCCGCCGCTAACATTCACAGGGTTAGGTCTGGGGCCCCTCTCTCACTCGAGTGCACATTGGGAAGGTAAATTGAAATCCCCGTTTGATATAGTGCAGTAATCCTTTTCTCATATTTGATGGGAATGTTTTTCATATCCTAGTATTTGACAACATCTCCCTATAGGGACAGGTTTGTATTTATGTTAGGAAAATGTCCCCTGCCTCAAAGTCTATTGTAACCCAACACCTGACAAGCCCGAGTCCCATTTCTGTTTTCAGAAAAGGTTTATTCAAGCACATAATGGGATCCCAGCAGAAAGCCTTTCAGGAGAAGGGGCTATGGTAAACTTCACCACATGAACTCCGTTACCAGGGCTATTAAGCTTTTAATTAGAAAATAGCAGAGAAAATTTCAAGGTGACTATAACGTGTTAGCAGTTAGTGCCCAGAAGAATAGATTGAAAGGGAATGAATGTGCAAAGCATATGGTCCAAATAACAGTGAGGGGAAAGGGCCTGGTTCCACTAAGTCCAGCCGTGTTGACGTTTATGGGAAAAATCCTCCAAGAAATCAGGAAAGAGGGAGTGAACAAACACATGTAACTTAATTATACTGAGTCCACTAACGACGTGTTTCCAGCCGATTTGGATTTGCTTGGGAAAATCCATGGTAGGAGCGCACAGTGGTTAGCGCGCCTAGGAAATACAATTTCCAGTGATCTCTTGGAAACGCTTTTGCAAATCACACCTGGACGTGGCAGCGAAACCCAACAAAAGCAGCCATCCGAACAGCTGTCCGGGTCATTCTGCGCTTGACGTGCCCGGCTTTTCTGCAAAGGTCTGGGCCGGACACGGGGTGATTAGCCACTGAGGGTTAATGGTAAGGAGGGAACTTGTCTACGTTCACTTATTAAGAATTATTCCGAGCATGTCTAATGAGCGGCTGGTTTTGGATGAAAGTAAACTGGGCTCATGTCAAGTGGACGCGCGTTTCTTATTCCGCGCCGGAATGTGGAGAGTTAGTGTGAACGGCATCTCTGAAAGACGCTTTCAGCTAATGGCAAATTAAAAGGCAAAGGCGGATGAGCAGACACTCGCCCTGGGGTTGGTCAGTCACGTCGGAGGGCATGAGATGGTCTCGGAGAATTGCTTCAGGCCCCAAAACCCAGAGCGCGGAGATCAGCGCCACTCCCTACGGAGGGGTCACCCGGCCAGGATCGCACAAGTAACGACTCAAAGCCGCAGTGGAAGCGCTGGTCACTGCGTCCCGACCTTCCCATCGACGTGGGAAAGAAAGGAGCCCGTTCGCATATGCACCTTAAAACCCTCCCTGGTGCCCGCAGAGCAAACCTCCCGGAAGCTCTCCTGGGTTGTCTTTACCATGCAGGAGCCACAGGCCCCGCCACTCATTGAGTGACCCCTGCAAGGGGCTGGAGGGGCCGAGGCTGGTCTGGGACTGGGCTGCGGTGCAGCGCCCGCTCTGTGAAGGACGAGTTTGTCGCACCGGGGCTAACTCTGGTCAGTTGCAGCTGGCCCCGCTGGATCATGCCGCCAGCAATGAAAGCGCCTCGTCTCCGCTCCTCAGGCGCCCCAACACACCACTTTCCACACGGGATCCCCGCACAGAGACCGCCCATGTGACTGACTAGTACAGACCATTTAAACAGGCCATGTGACAAATGCGATGCTGCGGGCTTGGTTGCTCGGACGAAGCCATTTCTTTTGGAGGCTGGATAAAAGCAGGGCTTCCCGGGGAAGGAAGCTCAGCCGCCAGCCCGGCCCGCAGAAGACACGCCGGAGGCGAGCCATGGCTGGCTAGCTGGACTCGGGAACGTTCGCGTTTTCAGGTTCCGTGCAAAACGCAGTCAGTTCGGATTCCTTTGTTCACACGAACCGCTCCGCTTCGCGGTGTCTTTCCGAGGCCGGCCGCGCAAAGGGAGAGGCTGAAGGAGTCTGAAAGAAAGTTTCAGTTTTCCAAACCCCGGGGTTCAGGTGTTTTCCCCTTCCTCTTCCAAAGCGGAGCCACGGCTCCTCCCTGCGAATTAGCCCCGCCGTTAGAAACCAGCACTAGTCTGAAAGAGAGCTCCTGGGAGAGCATTAGGAAAATGACGCCTCCTTCCTAGAACTAGCTCCGTGGGAAACAAGAAAAAGACCGATCTTTCCCCCTGCGGGGAGAATCTCGCTGAGCATTTATGAGCGAGGAGATTATGCCGAGGTAATAGAGAAATAAGGGCTAAGGCACTTTCCACAGCGAGTTGACGTTGAAAACAAAGCAGTGAAATGCCAGCTGAACGTTTATTGGGTTGGTTGCATTAATTTTAGCCTAACACACACAAATCCCGCAGCCAGGTGCCCTTGAAACCCCGATACCACAGCCAATTGCTAGGGCTCTAGAAATAGGGCCCGTGGAACGCCATGCAACTTTAAATACAGGAGACGGCGGGGTGACAACCTAATACTGCAACTCGCCGTAAAAGGGATCAAGCCGGTTTCTCTCATGCTGGTAGAGTTGAGAGGAGTTCCTTCGTGACTGGCTACTGCTCCAACATGTGGAAACGGGGCACCTTTTTAGATGAGAAATTCAGCCCTTTAAAAATATTGTTCAACTGAGAGTTAGAGTGCGAGGCTCTTCGCACAGGTTTGTTTCAAAACTGATTGCTTTAAATTCCAGAGGGGGAGCCGTGTTAGTTTAGTTCAGGCAAACAAGCAAGGAGTCCTGTGGTACTTTTAAAGACTAACAAATTTCATTTATCGCAAGAGCTTTCGTGCGAGAAATCCCACTTCATCAGACGCTTTGAGGTGGGATTTTTCTCCCACGAAAGCTCATGCGATAAATAAATGGGTTAGTCTTTAAAAGTGCCACAGGACTCCTTCTTTGTTTTGCTTTAAATTAGCCACACAGCCCTCTTAACCATTTCCAAGAGTCTACAGGGGAAATTGAACTTTGCGACATGGCTGCTTTCTGACTTTTTGTAAAATTTGAAGCGTAAACACTGTAGGTGAACACAGCAGGCTCCAAAGAACATTAGCTAGCGTGAAAACTGCATACAGGAAACGGACTAATACGCGCTACGTCTTCACCTGGGCACTGGGTGGGAGTTGCTGTAGACGCATTAACTGGTCTTGTGTTATGTGCAGATGCCTTGAAAACATTTCACAGGGGCTAAACCTACCTTATCCCCCGCATCAGACAATGATGGGCTGCGCCCCAGGAACCAGCCCGACTTTTTGCCGTCACCCAGGAAAGGCTGGCGTCTTGTTTTGTTAAGGCAATTCAGCTGAACCACATTTTTTTTTCAAACTACCGTTAAAAGGGAGCTCCTCACTGGAAAGGAAGTTTGGGAAGAGGGGATTTTAGGATGTGCTTTGAAAAGGCAGAGCGAGAACGGAGATTTCCCCAGTGTCAAAATCAGACGTTTAGTCATGTTTTTACGGTGTCTAAGTAACAGCCCGCACCCCCTCGAACTTTTCTGCTAATCAAGTCTTCAGAACTAGCTGCCGGGAGTCTCTAGCAACTCATCTTGCGGGGGGCTCATCACCAAAGGTGACAAGCCATTCTGGGGTCCTTTGGGGTCCGATCCTGCTGTGGCTGCAATCCCTGGCAAACCTCCAATGGGAACAGGCTCAGCCCCTACAAAAGGCTCCTGAGTGCCCGAGGGGGGCGCCCCGTCGATTAACTGGCACACGCTGGAGTATTTTATTTTGATGGGGAAGGGGGAGACGGCTAGTTAAGCCTCAGGATATCCGGGGAGCGGGAGAGCTGGTTACCAGTTGTAAAGACCAGTAATAAACTCCAATGCTGAGTTGCTCCTTGCAGGGGGGGGAGGGTCAATGGGCCTTTCCTTTCCAGGCGCACCCATGGTTTGTAGATGCCTTAACGGCGTTTAGTGGCTACTGTGTCCTGTATAGACCTGAAGGCCAAATTCTACCTTCCCTGAGCACACGAGCACCTTCATTAACCGAGAGCAGAGTTTAGGCCCTACCTAGGCCAGTTCTGATCGCCTAAGACGTTCATACCTCTAAATAAACGCAACTGGGGGAAACTTAATGGGCCTGATCCTCACTTGGTGGAAAGCAACATAGCTTTCTTGAAATCAATTAAATTACACCACTTTATAGAGGAGCTGATCCTATGTTCTTGTACTATAGCCATTTGTTTGCTTTTTCTATGCCTGAAAGAGAGGGGGCTGATTCCGGTCTCACTCCGGCGC
>ML685841.1:5691537-5714037 GCA_007922175.1 Pelusios castaneus | reverse complement strand
ATCCAGAGAACCTCCAAGGAAGTTAGTGAAGATATTCTGAATTTACACCATTGTGACTGGGAGTAGAATGTGGTCCCATCTTTAGATACCACTGACTTTTCCAGCTTCTATGGGTTAATAGATATCTATTCATAGGTTTTCTTTTGCAGTTTAATTTGTTTTTGCTTTTATAGGGTCATATCATTAGCGATGAAAAGTAGGCTATGGACTTGGTCCTCTTTTCATTTACTCCTGTTGTACAGCAGTATAACTTTATTAAGCCAAATTCCATGATAAAGCTGCCATCTCTGTTGACTTCAGTGGAGTTTTGCCTATTTTTGCCATCAGAGAATTTGACCCACTAACAGAGGCTGCGTCTACACTTGTAAATTAAGTCGACTTAAGCTTGCTTAAATCGACTTAATTTACCCTGCGTCTACATTACAGTTTTCTTAAGTCAACTTAAGCAGCTTGCTTAAGTCGACTTAAGGAAAATAAAGTTGACCTAATGAAAATTAAGTCAACTTTATTAAACCTAGATTTAATTAGCTTTAAGGCTTAATTCGACATTTTAAAGTCAAATTAAACCAGTGTAGATGTGGAGTAGCCCGAAGTTGACTTAGGGCTACCCCAGGACTACACCAATGCCCTCCCTGCTGGGGGGACGGACAGGGGGAGCCTGGAATGCCCCCCAAAGGGCAAGGCAGAGCCCTGTGTGACACTGTCTGGATTTAGGGAAGCATTTATGATATTATTTTCTATGAATATCTCATAAATGCTATAATCCATAGGAACTATGTAATGTTTGGTATCAATAGAAAGGTAGTAATTTGCTGGGAATGATTATATAGTTTATGTATAGGAATTGTATTTGTATTTCTACTTTCTTTTCTTCACCTTTTGGCTAAGATAAAGTGTATTTAAAACTAGTGGGAATATTTAAATATGCAAAGAATGGTTTTGGACGTATTATAGGTATCCCACAAATGCCTATTAAAATTAGCATGATGGCATAGAGATAAAAGGAAAGCATAACATTCGGTTTTGTGCAGGTGGACCCTGGCTCATAAACCAGCAGTGTGCATGTCTCCCCTGGCCAGCTATGCTTTCATTTAGCCTGGTACACACGTTCCCAGTTCAGTTTAATTTATTTAAACTGTTTTGACGACAGAAGACCCATTCCGGCAACAGGAGGAAGCAAAGGATTCATGCACATGCACAATATAAGTACTCTGGCTAACTAAAGAGTTTTTGTCCACACTGGCTATTTTAGTTCTTTAGCTGCTTTCAATATCACCAGTCAAAAAGCCCAGTAAACATACTTGCAGGTCCTGGAAGGGTTAGATGGGGACCCTGGAGTGACTCCACACCCGTCTCTGTCAGAGATCCCAGATAGTAATGTTGAGTGCTTGTTTCATCCCCTCACAGCCGGGTGTTCCATAAGGTTCTCCTCCTTCCCCTCCCCCGCCCCATTTGGTAGCTAAATGAGGAAGATAGGAGAGGTAGCGAAGAATTAGGGTTTGCAGTGTCTTCGCTGCATGGATGATACTCACTTATATTTCCATCTCACCTGAACAGGTTGGTGTGTTTGCGACTAGGCTACTGACTAAGACCAGTTGGAGTTTGACGGCTGGCTGGCTAAGATGCATTTTGTTCAAACATGCAGGTTAGAAGAAGCGATTGGAGGAACTGACAGAGGTTATATCATCTACCTTGTTTAGGAAAGTAATTTTACTTTTAGTGACAGACATTCACAACCTCTCCTCACAGGATACTTGGCAGATGATGCAAGTTGAGATTCTCCTCTGGTTTAAACCGGGTGATTGGCCAGGTGGTAAGCCCTCTATTTTGAAGCTTGCTTGCCTCCCTCACTGGTCCCCCAGAACCCAATACATGTTCTAGGAACATCTGTTTTCCAGATTCTGAAGAGGAGCATGGGTTATGAAGGGAGTAACTGAGGAAAGAGGGATTATTTTTTCTTTGTTACTGAATAGCTGAGAAGTTTATTTGATAGGATTTGTAAATACTTTTATAAACATCTGCATAAAAGTGGTTTGATTTTCACTGGCCCTCTGAAGTCAGAGATGCAAGTGCTTAGTACCTTTGAACATCAGGCTATTTTTGTTGATGCCTAAATGTGGCTTCAGGTGTCTAACTTTAACCATAGACATTTTAAAGATGTTGGTTTTAACAGCACATAGTTACCATCACTGGCATATGACAGGACTTCCAGAGGCCATATCCCATATGCCTTTCTCAGGTAAACGCACCTCAGAGTCAATGAATTTTTTTGCCCGAGTAAGGAGTGCGTGACAGATGCACAGATGATAGTGGAAACTGGACACAAGGATTGTGACCAGTACCCACCCTTAAGATTAAAAGCCAGCAAAAACAAAACCTATGTTTCATTGCTGTTCTATTAAAAATCCAAGGCTATGTCTACACTGGCAAGTTAGTTCCAATTAAGGAAGCTTAATTCGAAATAACTAAAGCCGTGGCTGCACTAGGCTTTAATTAGTTCGAATTAAGGGCTTCCTTAATTCAAACTAATAAATTCAAATATGTTATTCGAACTAAGAGTTAATTCGAACTAGTTAGTTCGAATTAACCAATGTGGCCATGTTAATTCGAACTAATTGCTTAGTTCCAACTAACCGGCCCATTGAACTCAATGCACGTTGCTAATTCGAACTAAGCAAGTGCCATGAATGGCACTTGCTTAGTTTGAACTAATTTTTTCTAGTTCAAATTAAGTGAATTCGAACTAACTAAAATTAGTTCGAATTAGTTAGTTCGAACTAATTCATTCAAACTAATTTTAGTAAGTGTAGACATAGCCTCATAGCAGAAATGTCTAACTCCACCCTGTTCAAAGAAGCAAACCCATGGTATCTTTCATTAACGCTTTAATTTTAAGATGTGGTTGACCCTACAATCCTCATGCAATTGAGTAATCCTTACTTACTCCACCTGAAAGGATTACTAATCCGACTATAGATTGCAGAATTGGGGCCTGACTTGATTTTTTAGAGCATTCCTATATCTAATCATCATTAGTCCTGGCAGAGAGCCCAAATATTTTATATTATCTAAACATGAGCATTCCACTAAATATCACATTAAAAAGGGGATTTGGGGAAACCCAACCTCAGAAACAAAACCTTAGAATATTCTAACACATAAAGAGCATTGACTTTTAACTTGAGTGATCTCCTGGAACTCAGCAGACTGGAAAGAATAATACACTTCCACTGATGTGAGAAACCAGAAAAACATTCATGCTTGAAAAGTAAATTTTCCCTGTGTTTACATTTTAAAAAACATTAAACTCTCCAGGAGAAGCCATTTTGAGGATTTAAACTTCAGTGACACAAGCCATTTATTAACTCTTTCACCATCTTGTTCAGGGAGGAGAAAAATCAGCACATCAGCCTCACTTGCTATCAAGGCTTAAGAGCTTTTTTCACCATGCAAATAAGTGTGCAAGTGCCAGCTCCAAAGCTGGTGAATGTGGACAGGGGGAAGAGTCAGTCTGGTGCTGGGTCCCTGAAAGCGTCTAGGCACAAACACAGCATGCTTGGAGCTCGCTGCTGAGTGTGTCACGGCAGAAGCAGGCTGCAGCGGCTCTAAATATCATGCATGCTGTAATCTTCTGAACCTAGTGGATTTTCTTCTTGCAAATACTATGGAAGTTAATACTGCTTGAGAAAGCGTTGAGTTCCACTTTATGCTCTGGGAACTCCATTAAGAAGAATCATAAAGCACAGATATGACCAAGAACCCACCAAAAACACTGTCACCTAGCCAGCCATGCTACCAGTGGAGGGGGAGAGAAGGGAGCCTGGGGAATTGTCTTCAAGACCTGGGGAGTTGGAGCCAACTTTCTCCATGAAACTTTCAGATTATTATTGTTATTTATTTGTATTGCCGTAGGGCCAACGAGCCCCCATCACCGATTAGGACCACATCACGCTAGGTACTGAACAACGAACAAGAAAGCCTCAAAGCATTTATAATCTAATCTAATGCAATAGACAGATGGCTGCAGGCAGATATGGGAATATAGTACTGGTCAGCATAATAGACCGTGGTCTCAGCACACAAGCAGTCTAACCATTATCAATTTTTTGTAGGCACCAAAGCCCAGGAGAGCTTTAATAAGGATTTTGAAGGAATATAATGTATTAGTCTTGTGGATGTTCACAAGGAGCTTCTCCCAAATGTGTGGGACAGCATGGGAGAAAGCACAAAGACACTAGTTTGAAAATTTAACTCCTGAGCAATGGCAGCATAATGCGCCAACTGCTGGCAGCTGGACAGCAAATAAGAAATGATAGGTAGAGTGGAGATAAGCTGTGAAGGGCCTTAGCAAAGCTAAGCAGCTTATGTTTGATGCAATACTTGAAAGTTGGAGGGCAGATGAGGAAGACCTTCTGAAGGGCTGATCAGAGAAACAGAAGAGGACAGGACAGAGTCATGAATGCTAAGGCAGGAGGCGATTTTGTGACCGTGACAGAGGCAGCTGATATGTCAAGGATGGTAAGGATGGTATATGGGCTCTGAGACACAGCTATGAATAGATTAGAGACTTTGGTAAGAGTGGATTCAGTGAAGTGCAAGGGGTAGAAGCTGGATTGGAGAGAGTCTAGGATGGAACTGGAGGAAAGGAAATCCAGACAGTGCTTGTAAAGGGCATGTTCAATGAGCTTACCTGCTCAGGTGAGACTCCACAGGTAACATCTTTAAAGGCATGTTAGATAGTTGTGGCCAACCTTAGGTCTCCACAAGGACCCTTAGACTTGACCACACCATCTTACACATTTTAAAAGATTTTTGTCTACACTTGGGCCACATTTTCAAACATGAACTAATCTGTCATGCAGACAGAACCTCACTTACCCCTCCTGTAAAATGAAAGTCTGTTACCTGCCTGCTCCTAAGTTAGGGGTAAAGGCCTTGTTCAATAATAAAGACTGTGGAGTGGACAGAATTTATTCCAGTACCTGCAAGAGCTGAGCATATGGTATCCTCACTGCTCTCAGCCCAGCACTCCTTCCCTCAGACAAAAGGGTGGCTGCTGCTCCTGCAGTATCCTATCTGGAGGACAAGCTCTATGGGTCCTGTCCATGCAGTGTTACAGATGGAAGGAAAGTGGGGCTGGGAGCATGTTCAGCACAGATGAAATATACTGAGATTTTAGCAGCAAGCCTCTGAACAAATCTCTAGTGCATATATGCAAATGGTGATTTTTAGAGGCTGCTAAATCAGCCAAACATTAACTGATTTTTATGGGGAGAAGAAAAGACATTTTCTCCTGATGAATTTCGAGTTCCTGCTTGAACCATGAAAACACTAGAGGTCTTCAGAAAAATGGATGGTATTAAAAAAAATCCCCAAACCCCATTTAGCAAAGCTATCTGTTTCCCTAACTTCTTTCTTACAAATGATGAACTGTTTTTGCTGAAGCATTTAAAAATATTCAACCTGACATAAACAGCAAGTGTAAGTCTGAATGCCCAATAATAATAAACATTAGTACAAATCATTAATAAGCATAAAATGCATGTGACTCTAACGCCTACCTTTCAATCTGCTGCTGCTGCAGGAGTGAAGTCCACCTGTTGGGCCCAGGTGCCGACATTTAGTGAAGTTTTTCAAAACATAATTGTCCAAATAAGCTGGCATTCTGGGCAGTCACTAGCTCCCCAGTGACAGGAGGAACCTGTGGACATTCTGATGTGGTTTAGGACTCTCAGAGCATTTAATTAATATTAACTACTGATTGTCACACCAGCACCATGAAGTAGGCAGATGTTACCTGAGACACAGAGAGAGTAAGGACAATGTTGCTGTGTGTGTGTGTTTAATGAACTAGGCTCCTGGATCTGTGTTTGGGTACCTAACAGTGTCTCGTTTTTCAGAAGATCGAGAGCTCAGCATTGCTGGATTGAAGTTGCTAAATTTACGAAACCAGGATTGAAAGTTTTGGCCTCTATGCCTTGATAAAGAGTCAACAAGGGACTAATTCCAGCTCTGAGTCCTCTGTTGCTATTGAGCTGGCCCTGCTTGCGGCCGAAAGTCACGCTGGCTGCTCAGGAGTGGAGCTGGCTGGTGGGAGACTGCAGCAGCTCTTCTGCCATCAGAGGTAGCCTGTGCATCTGGGTCTCCCCACAAATCAAGGCACCTCTGGCTATAGTTTTTTCCGATCCCGAAGGCAAGTTCTGGGAGGGAACTACAAGTAATCTGTGATCTTTAGAGAAAACGTTCCTTAATTACATTTTCAGAGCTCCCTTTTAAAGGTAAAGAACTAGAAACTTAATTTTTAAAAGAGCCGAGGTTCTTCTCCTCTTGTATTTTTGGCTCCTCCAGATGAGAGGCTCTGAAAGTACATGCACCCTAATGTTTCCATTCTTCTACACCACCTTCCCTGAATTAACCCACTACGCGACTACACCCTCCTCCTTCAAAACTCTGCTGTTAAGGCTAGCTCAAGGGGCCAATGGGCACTTTGTAAATGTTGATTGTGTCCCTCTCACTTGCCACCCGAGGTTCTGATGCTGCAGTGAGTTCCACAGAGGCAGGCTGGTGCACACACAGCGCCTCGCTGAACTCAAAAGGGTCCACTTGCCATGAGCTCATTGCTAGGTCAGGGTCTAAGACTATACACTCTCTGGAGGAGGCATTTTGGCTTTCTACGTGTTTGTACAGCTTTTGGCACAACGGGCATGATCCTAACAGACCACTAGATGCTAATATCCTACAGCTATTAAATAATAACAATAATGAAAAACTCAGTTGTGGCCCTGCCTTCTGAACACATTAGACTCATTCCAATGTGCCCTTCAGCCATTACTTTCTCTTAAAAATTTTCCTGATCAATACATTTCAATCTGTTTTATGTTGAACAAACATTTAAAGTTGGGAGAAAAACACAAATTGTGACACTTTCCTCTTCATATATGTATATTAACACAACAGAATGTGGCCCTAACTCTTTGCATAGATCCACATTTTTCTGCTGATGAAAATTTCGTAAATACCACCTTCTGGCTCATCTCTTATATAAAAATAATGACGGGCCTAAGCATTTGGAAACAAAATCATGTCCGGTCCATGCCACTTAACACGTATCTACTATTGCACAATAGAATCTTTTTCCGCTGTCAAAATCCTGCCTTTCTCACTAACATTTAAAGTAATTAGGATTATCTTGGATGCCCACAGTTTGGCAAGTTCATTGTGTACTTTCCAACAGCATTAATTCTTGGCACTTCGAACGAGGGATAAAAGGTGAAGATATGAATGGATCTTTATTCAACCTGATCTATCATGGATTATCTCATTCTTTTCTAGTTCATGCATGTACTCTTAGTTAAATGGAAGGCTGAGCCATAACTGCTGTAATCAGAAACGAAGAGCTGGGAAAGATAACCACTTGTTAAACTGTCCACATCCCCTGACTTTAAATTCCCTTAAAAAATAATCTTTGAAACAATTAAACAAGGCTTCCCTCCCCCACGCTTGCATTCAAATTAAGCAGGTAGGGAGGAGAGAAGAATTTCTGGAAGGGTATGCCTTTTTTGAGACTCCAACTCAGCACAAACTCCAGACTTCAATTTCCATGCAGGAATACAGCATCTTTAAAGTGCCAGGTGATTGAGTTTCATATTGTGGAAATGATTTAGCTGTCACTTTTATAAACAGTGTTCTGCTCTATCTGAAACAGATGAAGTAAAAATTGAAGTTTAACCTATGATGACTAAACCACAGTGTAGTGTGAGGAACAGTGTGGAACTGCCTCATCCCAGTCAAAGCTTCAGGAAGCGTTGTTCTAAATTACGTAGGAACATAGCAAGGACCTGGAGCTGGAAGGTATAAACTGACACACCCCATTGAAGTCAACCAATATAACCAGCTGAGGATATGACCCATAACTTTCCTTTACAGAGTAATAAGCGTTAAACGTGGGGGAAAGCAGTAGATGTGAATATCCTGACCTTAGTAAGGCTTTTGCTACTGTCTCGCATGACCTTCTCATAAGCAAACTAAGGAAATGCAACCTAGCTGCTATCAGGTGGGTGCATATCTAGTTGGAAAACAATACCCACCAAGTGGTTCACAGTCATAACTAGTGGGGTCCTGCAGGGATCAGTTCTGGGTCCAGTTCTGTTCAATATCTTCATCAACTATTTAGATAAAGGCATATAGAGAATACACTTATAAAGTTTGCAGAGGATACCAAGGTGGGAGGGGTTGCAAGTATTTTAGAGGACAAAATTAAAATTCAAAATGGTATGGATAAACTGGAGAAATGGTATGAAGTAAATAGGATGAAATTCAGTACAGGCAAATGCAAAGTACCCCACATAAGAAGAATCCATCAGCTGCACACAAAATGGAAACTGACTACCTAGTAGGAAGAAATACGATGGGAAGGGATCTGTGGGTCATAGTGCATCTCAAGCTAGTAAACGCTGTAACACTGTGGCAAAAGAAAAGGGAACATCATTCTGGAATGTATTAGCAGGAGTGTTGTTAGCAAGATAAAAAGCAGTTCTTCCACTCTACTCTGTGCTGTGTAGAACTCCACTGGACCATTGTGTCCAGTTCTGGGGATCACATTTCAGGAAAGATGTGGACAAATTGGAGAAAATCCACAGAACAACAACAAAAACCATTAAGAAGGAAGATCGAAAAATTGGGGTTTGTTTAGTCTGGAGAAGAGAAGACAGAGGAGACAATGATAACAGATTTCAAGTACATAAAAGATTGTTATGAGAAAGAGGGAGAAAAATTGTGTTAACCTCTGAGGCTAGGACAAGAAGCAATGGGCTTAAATTGCAGGAAGGATGGTTTAGTTGGACATTAGGAAAAAATTCCTAACTGCCAGGGTAATTAAGCACTGGAATATGTTGCCTAGGGAAGTTGTGGAATATCTGTCATTGGAGATTTTTAATAGCAGACTGGACAAACACTCATCAGGGATGGTCTGGAACTGTGCTTCTCAACCGCTTCAGTGTTGTGACATGGTTGGTGGCTCCCAATTGTGCCTGACACAAGGATCTCCTCCTCCATAGCCCCTCGCTGCCAAGGTTCCCTCAGCCAGCAGCTCTTTTTGGTGGCGGTGGAAATTAAAATGGCTCCTCCCGCAAAAAGAAAACTGCAACCAGAGGAAAATTCAGCAGCAGGGAGAGCAGCCTCCCCGACTACTTTCAGCAGCTCTTAAAGTGGCAACAGCCTTTCAGCAGTGGGGCCACTTTTGGCAGCAGGCTGATTTCAGACGGAACACTCAGCCACAACACACTTTTGTGTCATGACACAGCGGTTGAGAACCACTGGTCTAGAAGAGGTAATGTCTGGTCCTGCCTTGAGTGCAGGGGACTGGACTAGAAAATCTTTCAAGGTCCCTTCTAGTCTTAGAATTCTAAGAAAAGTGGATGGTTACTCAGTCTCTTGTGTAAAGTATTTGTCAACTTCTGCAATTCTGGAAAGGCCAGATTCTCGCAAAGTATACAATGGCATAGTTCTATTAAAGTCCCCTGATTGATATCAGCTGAAAATGTGGCCCTTAATACTTTCTGCAAATAAATATACTTTGCAATGGAGTTGTCATTTCATACATTGGCCATAGATTTGAAAATTAGAAAGCAAGCTTCGCTCCAAATTAAAATTTGAACCTTTTGACAGCCTGGGCATTTATCACTGTCATCACTATACATCAGACTTTGCATTTCCACAACACTTTTGCATCTGGTAATCTCCAAGCACAGACAATTCAGTGTCACAAAACTGTTATGAGCCAAGTTTGTGTATTTACTGTGGTTTTCAAGTTTACAGAAAGGAAATGGACACAAAGAAGTCAAGAGACTTGCTTAAGGTCATATAGCAATATGGGAGAGATGGAAAGTGAATCTAGATCTCTTGATTCCCAAGCTTATGCCTTAATCAGTTAGCATATACACATAGTGTATTGTATCTCAGTAAGTTCAGGACTGTCAATAGGAAGAGTGTCCTGAGTCACTTAAGTTTCAAAAGATCAGCAGGAAACAGTGCCAGTACTGAAGAATTTGTGCAATGAACTATCCCATTTTGGAAATGTTTCCTTATTTTTGATAACTAAGGGCTACCTTTAAATAAACAAATAAGCCTAAAACGACACACAGGTCATTTCTTATGCAAAATGTGTAACTATCTTGGCAGCTGTCTACATGTACACATAAGCTCCGCCTAGTACATGACATGACCTGTTCTGTGTGTGTCAGCAGGCACAGTTACCTATCCGTGTGTGCCACATGCTTATTTTATGGGCAAAACTTACAGCCTTGGTTCTGAAAATATTTTCCAAATACTGAGTGGTTGTGATTTTAGTTGTTGCTCTCTCAGTTACAAATTGTTACAAAATGGTAGGATATCAAGTTGGGTTCGTCTTTGGTAGCTGGTAGAATGCACAACTATTCTGCAAAAATGACTTTAGCAAAGGTATCCTCCAGAAGCCTGACATGCAGAACATATTTGGAACCAGAGTACTTAATACTCACCAGTGATGTGCCATGGGTATCCAGAACCCCAGGGCTAATGCTTGCATTTGTACCCCCTATGCCTGCCCCAGTCCAGAGCTGACAGACTGGTGCTGTGCTGATCCATTGGAGACACCCCCCCCGCCCAGTGGGGACTTGAGCCATGACTGAGGCACCCCCTCTTCCCCCGGTGGAATGCCCTGCAGGTCTGCCTCTGGTTACGCTCCAGGAGGTTGAAGTTTGCATGAAGGAGATTGTGAGTGCCTTCCACAGAACTCTGAAGAACCTAGCCAGCAAACGGCCCCTCCCCACAGGCCATTACCCAGGGGCTATGACTCCCTCCCCATCCCTCTTTCCCCCTCCATCAGTCCACCACTCATACTGACAGCAGTAGCTCACATTTAGTATTCTCAGAATTACAGAGGTCCAGGTTCTGATGCTGAGTGCTCTAACCAGACAAGCGAACCCACTGACTTCAATTGGACAAGTACAGTACAATTCAATGTGTGTAAGAGTATCTAGCCCAAATTATGTAAAAAGAGAGCCAAAACAACATCCAGGCAGTTGCGGGCTACCTCTTGGACTTCTGATCTCTTCTGAGGCAGGTATGAAACTGAGAAAACGTTGAGCAGGGGAATCCTAAAGGGTGCAGAAGTTCTACAATTTGACTGGCTATGGATCTTGCCTGTCTGGCCAAGGAGGGAAGAATCCAGGGTCTGTGCAACAGCAGAACCCCATTCACAAATAATCTGAATTTTAATCCTGATGCTATCCCTTTAAATCTTTAAAGCAAACATAAAAGAGTTTATTGGAGGCAATCAAATGGTAACCAAAGAGTTCATCTCTTTCATGCTTAACTAAGTAGTTAATTTCAGAAAATATTAGCTCAATGCAAAAGTGCCATATTACACATCTTAAATATTTCTGTACATGATTTGCAAGCTTTTGGAAATCAAAAGGATATCTATCAATCAAATAAAATCCCAAATACAGATAGAAACAACAGATTGTTACTTGCCAGGAATAGATTTTTAAAAAAATGTTGATCTAATATATTTTTCTATGCTGAAAAGAGATAGACCCAGGACCTGATTTTGCATGTCTGCAGGCAATGGGAGTTTTGTGGGTCTTGGGTGTAGTACCACCAATGATTGCAATCAGAATTAAAGCTGTGGGAAAAGAGAATAACCCTGATCAATCATGAATTAAAACTGAAAAGACTTTACAGTTTAAAATCACCAAAGACTCCGAAGTAACTTAATATTACTAGAATAAATCTATTTTTTTAATATCAACTTCAGTTTGGAAGAAAGTCAAGCAGCTTTGTAGTACAGCAATTCAAATAAGCATTGATCAAGACACAATAAAAATGGGCAGTTCATTTTAAGAAGTGCTTTAAAATAGTAAGAATGTTGCTGTTTACAAGAATCAGACTTTCAGATGTTTAAGAATCCCCCCATGATGTCATTCTTACTTTAGAAAATAAGGACAAAAACTAAACAAAAAAGGTCTTTCATGTAGTCAAGCAAATAAGATGAAGTTTCATGTAACATTAGGCATATGACAGACCCACTGTGTTGTATTTATATTTATTTCTGCTGACACAATAGTAGTATTAGAGAGAGAGAAATGCTGATCTGCATTGAAGACTTTTTTCCACTTAAAGATTAGCTGCCAAGTTTCTGTTGTAGACCTGTGAACACTGTTTAATAGTTCAAATGAGTACAGAAAATGAGTGAATGCTTCTGCCACTGTTACTACACTGAATGGTATCTTACTACACCAAGAAGGCACCCTCATTTCAGCAGGATTGCTCATGGAACAAGATGCTTCTCAGCAGTGTTTAATTTGTGCCATGGCTTGCCAGGGCTGACCCTGGCATTTCTAGACTTGGCAGCTCATAGCTTTGACACCTCTCAGCTTGCTACATCAGTTATTGAAGTCAAAAGATTGCTTGAGCTCCTGCACTGCTTTCATTACAAATTAAGCACCACTCCTCAGCCCCCTAAGACATGGACTTTTGTCAGTTTCCCTGGTTCAGACTAAGTATCATTTTCAAAGCTAACAGACAGACACTTTGGATTTGATCCACAAAGGGACTTAGGCACTTAAGTCCAACCTTTAATTAAGTAGATCCTCCAAATTTCCACTCAGCTGCCACCTACATTGAGTCATGTCTAAGCGTCCACTGATAGATTCCTCATGGTGCCTACATTTTTGCTTGCGCACATGCACAAAGCTGCTAACACCCTCATAGCAGCAGCTGCTCAGACCTTTGGGGGGGGGGGTGCTACTGTTCACAATCTGCCTAGGTTATGTGAAAGCCCTAGGTTTGAATCTCTGCTTTGAATGCCCTCCCTATTTTGTCACAAGAAAGGACTGACCTGTCCTGGGTGCCTAACTGCAGGAGTGGATTCAGTTGTGAAGGCTGAAGGCACTTCCTTCTGGCACTGAAAGGTAGGGCCCAGGCCCAGTACTTTTCATTTCCTACTGACTAGATTAGGAGGTTCACCACTTAGCTGGCTGGCTTCTGTGAATCCCATTCTTAGGCAGCTAACTTTCTCCTTGCATTATGTAGGGAGCTGGGTGCCTAACTCAGGACTGTGGATTCCAATGGTGAAAGGCCACCTAAAAGTTAAAGTAAAACAAACAAGGAGTCCTGTGGCACCTTTAAAGACTAACACATTTATTTATCATATTAGCTTTTGCAGGAGAAGATCCCACTTCATCAGACGCTTTGAAGAGCTAAGTTAAGTGTTACAATGCTCAGCATTACAATACCAAAATCCTTTTGTGAATCTAGCCTTTAGGCTCAGATCCTGGTGTATATTTAGGGGCCTATCTCCCTTACAAACTCTTTGGAAACAACAATGCTGTGAACAATTAAGGATCTAAGGACCTGGTTAGGAATTATTAGGGGATCTTAAATTTGGCATAAAACTAAAATGTTATTGAAATACGCTTTTATATAACCAAGAGAATATTTCCACATTTAAGCAAAATCCAGTGAAAACTTGCAGGTTTTTTTTTGGGCAGGGGTGGAGGGAGGTTGGTAGGGGAATGGGGAGGGAAACACATTTCCCTGCAGTGAGTGAAATCAAAACCTCAAACCACTGAGAAAAAACTTGAAGGGGAAACTGATTTATAAACTAAAGGGAAAGGAGGTTCATTTATTTTTCTCTGTCCAAGATGAAAGGAGGAAAAAGTTGGAAGGTGTTTTGTTGAGTGTTTTAAAGCAAAACTAGTGACAAACTGGACTGAAAATATTCTTTCCTTTTTGACAATCTAAGTGCCCTACTTTAGGTAAACATACGTATTCGGTTGCAGCATTTTGGACCTGTCCTCATGGCAGCATTAGTAGACACATGCAAATCTGAGGATCTCCTCTTTATATCTACGGACCATGCTTGTGGATCGGATGTGGAGACAAATTTTGTATTTGTGCGTGGCTCTAAGTATTACACCATTGTAACTCCACTGACATATTAGTTACTGACAATTTTATGCTGATGTGAAAGCAACACCAAACCCATGATTTTAAAGCTCAAAATATTAGAGACAGACATGAAATAAATTCAAGGATGTCCTTGGTTTTGGTTTTGTTTGTGGTAAATTTCAGTGTTTATCCAGGATTTTCCTCTTTTTGATGAGGATTTTCATACATGCCCAAGTCCCACACTACTTTGACATTTTATGTTGTTTTTTTAAAAAAAATAAAAGATATTTTGGTTTCAAAGAAAATTTTGTGATTTATTTTTGTTAATGAATTTTTTTTTCCACAAATTATTCTTACAGGCTTTCAACCAGACCTAATCTGCACTTATGTTTCTGTGCCTTTTCCATGACCCCTTCCATATCTAGACACAAAAGGGGAGAACTTAGAACAGAGCAAAAGCCTTGACCCAGATATTAAAGTTTGGTATGGAGGTTTTTGAGCAATAAATTACAATTGATCTTTCAGAGCTCTTACGACATTCAGTCGATAGATGTCATGGAGCTGTTAGCATGCACATCTCCACAGTGATACGTCACAGTGCTGTCAGGCTGCAGGTATGTGCACTGTGAGTGATAAATACAGAATGTGCAATATGCAGCCACTGAAGTCACACTATGCAAAGTCTCACTGAAATCAATGGGCAGTTAGTACACATATGGTAGCCACTATTTTAAAAGAAATAATTGAACCATGTCAAGTTCTCTTCTTAAAATATCAAGAACATTTAGTTATTATGCACATCAAGCATCAGTAGTTTTGTTTGATAATCTCATTTACTTGAAAAAAGAGTGAGTAAAAACAAATTGTTCCATAGCATGTCAAATTAGTTATTTGGCTTTATACCAGCCTGCTGAGTTAGTTGTAAAGGTCTGCAGTGTACAGTTTTGAAGTGGAAAAATTTCTTTGTCTAAGTCGTACTTTGAGCTTTTGCTACAGTAGGCAAAAAATAAATTACTTAAAAGCAAAAAGCAGCTTTGACATTTGCATGTCTGATCTACTTCAACAGGTTGAGGGGAAAAGAAATATAATTTATTACAGTCCATTTAGCACTGCAACAGTTGAGAATAATATAATGGAACATATTCTCTTTAAGGCAGAAACCTCAAACAGCCTGAGGCAAGAGCTAATACAGATGTAGTACAAGGCATTACATGAGTACTGGGTGCTCTAGCTAGCAATTATCCTGGTATTTAACCAAATCTATCGCTCATCAGGAAAGCTTTTACTGCAGTAGTCAGAGCGAGACAGGCTGACACGGAGCACAGCTACTTAACTGTCCCCTCTAGCCATTACACTTTCTCAACCTGAGAGTCATGTCAAATTAAACAACTACACATTGACTTTTCACTTCTCTAAACATTAAGGTGTGATTGACAATTCCTGGATGCTATAAGCCAGTCATTATAATCAGCCAACATACTGTTAGCTTATTTGTGATGCAGTTTGCCCCCCTTCTGAGCTATTTCCTCATGTGCTGTTTTTCCAGTCCTCACAGACAATTTTGCCTTGCCTCTTTGGAGGATCTTTATAAGCAAATGACACTTCACTGCTGAGGGATGAAAATGACAGAGTAAAGTGAATTAGCTTTGACATGCAAGTTATCATCTTTTCTGCAAAACCAAATTCAATGCTAACACATTTTTAATCTAATTTTTAAGTTTCTGGACAGTAACATTTCCAACAGACATCATTAGCACTTCAAAAATCACACCAATGTTTCACCTCAGAATATTTCCCCAAATTTCAGCCAGGTATGTCGAGAGCCTACACAATGCTGTGACATTTTAAATCAACTTAGGGTAAGCACTGGTCCAGGAACAGGCAGATGTGAAGACAGGATATTAAACTAAAAGCCAGATACATCATTAGGAATGTCTAATATAGATCTCAACTCTCCCATGAATGTTAGAGCATCATTAACTACAGCAAGCCACTATTTATTGTATGTCTAAAATCTGCAAGTTAGCAAAGTTATTAGTTTGAAAGTGCACAAAGCAGGTCAAGAGACAAAAGACATGTTTCTTTGGTTTGGTAGGCAGTCACCTGAGACCTGCACACTTCAAATGACAGGCTTCACTCCCCAGCTCCCTAATACAAGCCACAAGATTAATGTAAAAGATAATTTCCAGATTTGCTTCCCCTCCACCCCCAAATAAACCAAAACAAAGATGTAATTCCTCACTAATAGTTGTCCCAAGGGAAAAGAAAAGGTAACTTTAAAGGGTTTCTTTCAAATTTTAGCTTTTTCTCAAGAACCATGAACCATTAATCCAGTACCATCTCACTGATTCTGACACCAAATTTCACCATAAAAAAGCCCAGAACTTTACTTCCACTTGTAAAGCATGTGTGTGATTAACCCAGCCTCCCGCCCCCAGAAGTCTAAACTTATATTTTGAAATGTAAATTGCAAGAATGTGATTTTACAAGACTTTTATTGAATAAAAATTCAATAACTACTATACACTTATTTGAAGGAAGTGCAATGATTTGGGAAAAAAGCGACTTGATTCACAAGAATCATAAGGGTATCTGTTTTCGCTCTGGATACTAATTTAAATAGTTTGAGGACAAATAATATATTGTATTATTTTTGTTCACCGGTGTAGTTTTGTTGGCCATTTTAAATTGTGTAAAATAAGCTATGGCTATGGTAAATGTACGGAGATGAGAAATCTAAAAGTAAGTATGACACTTGATTAATTTTACACCTCCAAACTGGCTGAAAAAGTTAACAGCTATAAACTCATAAAAACCAATGATTTAAATGAAATATACCAGATATTTTATGTGGTAACAACCAAAATGTGCTAGATGCTTTCTAAATACAAAGGAATACAAAGTCACTATGTTGAAGAACACAGAATCTCAAACTATTTCCATCAACTTCAGCTTACTTGGAATGAAAAAGGAATAAAATTATGATAGCGTGGTAAAGACTGTAATGCAATCTCCATCGTCACCCTTTATTTTTCACTGGTTAGCTGCCATCAGGGGATCTAACTTTCTAAGGGTGGCAGGACAGTTACTGCTCCTGTTGTGTATGCTGACCAATAGTGGGTGCTGTGACATCTATAAAGCTACCATCACTTAATGTCCGTTATCTTTCAAACTAAAGCACCTCTGATTCAATACTGCAACAGATCTATAAGTTCATGTAAGAGCACAGTGCCATGCCTATTTTACATGGATTTCTTACATTTTTAACTGGCTATGACGACTTATTATTTTACGTTAGGCATTTCAGTGAGCTCACATATAACAATACAGGTATAAGGCAAATCAACTCCCTGCTACAACAATGATACAATAAATTCTGTAGTTTCCATATTTTTGAAGATTTTGGATAAAGTCCCACACTCTGCTTCTCAGAACAGTACCTTTCAAGCTGTCAGAGACATGCATTGAAAAAAGCATTGGGATACTGGTACCTACTAAAAATTAATAAACAAGTATAAAACTTGTAAATCTCAGAAGTAAAGCCCATGGGCCAAATCCTACCAAATAACTTGATATACTTCTCTTTGAATTTTTAGAAAGGGATTATAAATCAGTGGACCTCATATAACTATATTTTAAACAGCACTTATTTGAAGATCAAATTTATTTATGCATTGAATAGTTACTATTGAAATACGGTCATTATACAAAAAGTCAAAATACATTAATCTATATTAAGAAAAGACCTGCACAGCCCCAGTTATACATATACATACATGTAGTGTATATATCTGTGTATGTGTTGTGTATGTGTGTATAAACCTATGTAAGTGTATTTATCTATAGATACACATATGTATATATCTCTGTATAGATGTGCGCGCACGCACACACACATTATATATATAAAGCTAACTTTCAGGCCTCAGAAAACAAAAGCTATCCCCATATAACAGCCAAATTCCTACATAACTCAATTTGGACATCTCATCTGGTGTGAACTGCACTCATTCCTAGTGTAAACCCCAGCGCGCTCTGCAATGATATACTGTAATGTCACATAGCAATCTGGATTTACTATAAAGGGCTGCTGACGAGTTTCAGAGCAGTAAACATTGCTGCGAGGTGTATTTCACACTGAGCTGGTTTTTATGAAGAACACTTCACCGCCCAGCGACGGCACCCAGATGATGAATGGTGAAAGATGCATGACAAGCTTCATCATTGTTTGTAAATCTTAACTGTTCCTGCTCACTAACTCTGCAGGCAATTTTCAAAGACAGCGGCCGACAGAAGGACAGCACAGCTTTTCTGAAGGTTATTCAACTTGTACTTTGCCTAAGCTATGCCTGTGAGGAACCATGCATTGAAAATAAACTCACTGGTTACCCCAAACCTTAGAATTAAACACCCAGCTTGGCTGGCATGTTAATGGGAACTAAATGAAGAAATCCCAAGTACAAGCTTTGATAGTCACCCTTCACCCAAATGGTTTTAGACATCATGTGCACAGTGCATACACTGCTATTATTTATGCACACAGTCTAAATACATTTACCTATAAAACGTGCATTGTGAGTAATGGAACCTGCTAATCTATTACCTGTATCTAGTGCATAGAGCATGCACCTGTCCCTTACTACCTCATCCACTGGTTGTGACAGGTTACTTACACTGTCTTGGAACTTTTCCTTACTATTTCAATGCCCTGTCCTAGGTGTAACATCCAACTCATTACCATGTGCAATCACTTACACACTATCTGTGCAGGCCTAGATCTCCCTGTTCTGGGGAACTTCACAAGGCACCCTTCACTGTTTTCCTTGGATCATTCCGTTATGGGGACAACAGCTGGGTTTGCCCTAACCTCTCACCGAATGACCACAGCTCTGTCCCCACAACCAACAGACCCACAGGGAGCCTTAAGAAGCCACAGCGTTACGCACTGGCTCTAGGAATTCCCATCCTACCTCCTGAATAACACAGATCTGTTGGAGTTGTGAAGTCAAGGTTTCTCTAGCTGCCATCCGATAGCTCTTCCCTCACCCTTTCCAGGCAGGGATTCCCTAGAGTGCTGCAGAAAAATTAACTCAGCCTGAGGCAACAAATATATCTGGTGTTTTTTCTCAGACGACTTGTGAATTGTGTAGGGGTGATTCATCGGCTGATTGCCCAATTCAGGCAGGCTCAGGATGTTGTGGAAACAGCTGACCACCACCACCTACATGAGGGAATGGGGAATCAATGCATAGGCAACCCTTTTCCCTCAGAATATTGGCCGGACAATCAGGCCCAGACAGCATAGTCGAGAAAAAATACACTAATGCTACAATATTTGCAACCAAAACTAGCCTGTAATGGTAAGCACACGATTATCACTGCTGTTCAAGAGAACACCTCCATTCTCTCTACTGTTTTGATCGAGACCAAGATTTCCATTACTCCTTGCTTGTATCCGGAAATGTTCCTTTCAGGGGATAAGATAATCAGTGGACCAGATCCTCAAATGGTGTAAATCAGGGTAGCTTCATTGACTGGGATTTCTAAAAAAAAGGTATTCTGGATCCTGTAAGGTGGAAAGAGGACACTGAAAATATTGAGCATCTTGAGTACTGCCCTTGTCCTTGAAAAAAAGAAAGGCTGGAAAAAGGGTTCAAGGTTGTTTAAGGATTTAAACCGGTGATCCTCAGCTTGCGGCTCCTCTCACTCTGTGAAGTAAGGAGAAACAACCTTTTCCTTCCAGAAGCCAAAAGCGGGGAGAAGCAAGGAGCGATTGTATCAAACGGAGCCAGTGGAAGCCACTAATAATCACACAACTACATCTTGACATTGCTTTGAGTGAACACGACACTGTATTGATGCCATGATGGGAGCTCTGTTGCGTTCTATCACGACGACACTACTTTTCAGTGGCCCGTTGCTCTTTGCAGCCGTATTTAATGATGAAGAGGTTCTTTAGATCAGCTAAGATCATCAGTCTGAACCATTGACAGTGGGTCAAGTGTTTACTTTGATTTGCCTTCTCCTCAAATAGGACTGCTTGCTATCTCTGAACCACCACATGGGGGGGGGAGGGGAGTACATCAAGTAACAGCCCTCACTCCAAGTTAACAGGATGGCCTGGCATCATTCAAAACTCACTGTATCTCACCTTGCCAGATGCCATATTGTGATTTTTTTAAAAAAAAGATATGAAAAAAACTCATTAAGCATTGTGAGCTCTGCCTTTTTAGGCTCATCAGAATTAATGTCAGGCTTCAGGAATCTGCAAAACACACACCTTCCTAATTGTGCAAGGACTACCTATTTTGTGCGTGTATGCTTTTTCTTTCTTTTGGTTTAGAGTCTCAACAGCATACAGAATACATCAGAATAGAAAACTATGGCTATGAATCAGGAGAGAACTTAAGCACAACTGGACTTAAGCAGGTGCTTAAAGTGGAGGAAGTGTTAAAGTGAAGAGCTATGTGAATAACTGACTTTTTTGGTCAAGTGGCCAAATCGGAAAAAAAAAATTGGGGGGAAAAAAAAGGTTCAGGGCAACCCAAAATTAATTTTTAAAATTTTTTTCTGGCAAAATGAAAAAGTTGAAAAATTTTGTTCCGGATTCAATTAAATGTTTCATTCAATTCAAAATATGTTTTGTTCAGCTCAAAATAAATCTTTCATTTTCCAGATTGCTTTTGTATTGAGCAGCTGTAAAATCCAGCCCAGGTCTCCGCAGGAGCTCTATGGGTGGAGGGTAACTGGGGAAGGTGCAGAAACAGCATCTGTCAGCTGCCCAAGCCTCATCCCTTTGAGGGACAGTGAGGCCCACTTTGAAAGCTGTGGCAGTTGGCACCTTCTTCCTGCCAGAGATGGATATGGAGATTTATCAACATTACCCAGGGAGTGAATCTAGTCCACTAGCCGTAAATAAAATACAGCCATATTATGCCCCGGTCTACACTTACCGGAAAATTCGGCCACAGTCGACGGAGTAGCTTGCATAACTCCCGTCGACTTTGTAACTCCTCTTGTATGCAGCAACTTCACTGCATTGCACCGATGGGAAATGTGTCCTGTTGATGCAGCACTACACCTCTTGGCAGGGTGGTTTTCACACGTTGACTTCCAAGTTCAATTGAGCGCATCTTTGCTGATGCTTAATTGAACACAAAAAACCAGATCCTGCACTGTCTGTGGCTCTGCCAGCAGTGTAAACATACCCTCGGTCTCTTCCTCCATTGCCTCGCATTGCTTCTAAACTACACTGCTAAACAGCAGCAAATCTCTCCTTTCTGCAGCAATCTTGTCAGGTGGCTTGGACAGACAAAGTTATGAATAATATTGTATTGTCTCTTTCTAAATCCATTGTATGCCCTTATCTCAAATACTACCTGCAGATCTGGGTGCTCCATCTCAAAAATATATATATTGGAATTGAGAAAGGTACAGAAAAGGGCAACTAAAATGATCAGGGGTATACAAAGACTTCCATATGAGGAGAGATTAATAAGGCAGGGACTTTTCGGCTAGGGAAAAAGATGACTAAAGGGAGATATGACAGAGCTCTCTAAAATCATGACTGGTGTGGAGAAAGTAAATAAGAAAGTGTTAGTTACTTCTCATAATACAAAAACTAAGGGTCACCAAAGGAAATTAATAGACAGCAGGTTTAAAATGAATAAAAGCAACTATTTCTTCACACAATGCACAGCCAACCTGCAGAACTCCTTGACAGAGGATGTTGTGAAGGCCAAGAGCATAACCATGTTGAAAAAAGAACTAGATAAGTTCATGGAGGATAGGTCCACCTATGGCTATTAGCCAGGATACGCAGAGATTGCTCTTTGCCAAAGGTGGAGTATGGTTGATGGGATGGATCACTTTATGATTATCTGTTCTATTCATTCCCTCTGATGCACCTGACATTGACCACTAATGGAAGACAGGATATGGAGCTAGATGGACCTTTGGTCTGACCCAATATGGTCATTCTTATGTTCTTATCTGAGAAGCATCAAAAAGATGCATAGCTTTTAAACACTGCAGTAGAGACTGAGAAAAATGTCATAATCCATTTCAGAATCTTTTTTACATTCTTTCAGAGTATACTATTTTTGCTGTGCTATCCCTTCTTTTACTGTAATGATTCTGAAAGAGTTTTTTGTCATGAGAAGGGGACTCTGTTTCTTACACACCTTTGATAGTGACACCAATGCAAGAGATCCATCCCACAACTGCATTTATAATGGCAGAATTCAGAGCATGTTTTAAATTTCCCATTGGCCTTCATCTATGGATCAGACTTTCCCAGTAAAGCATCAGAAAAATTATGAAGCAATGATACTGGCTCCACAGTTAAGAGTCTGAGATAGTTTTCATTATATGTCCTCCTTTTTGAGTCCCATGTAATTTTCTGGGGAAATAAATCCCTCCTTTCTTGTGTGGATTTTGGTATTTTGTGGTTTTGGGTTAATTGGACAAGCCATTTTACAAGACGTGGACATCGTAAAAAGTGGAAATGAACCAACTGTGTGTGTGTGTGTGTGTGTGTGTGTGTGTGTGTGTGTGTGTGTGTGTGTG